>CAUJRU010000247.1:0-395464 GCA_963277665.1 Viscum album | reverse complement strand
AAAGATTGTTATTGTTGAGTGTTAATCATATTTATTTTTATATAATCAATTTATAACTAGGAGTCAAAATGATAAGTGTATTTTACAACTATTACCCATATGTGAATGGAAATATTAAAACATCAACCGGAATTTTGTTTTAAGACTCCCCAAAGCACTAAAATGGAAAAATAATATTTGGGTTATAGTCATTATCCATATGCTTTTGGTACGCATAAATACCATTAGAAAATATTTATCACCAGACTAGCTTTCCATGATATATGGTAAGGAAGTGGTAAGGTCGAATGGAGTGCCAAACACTATCATATTTGATCAAGATTTTTGGTTTATATAGATGTTTTGGGGTTGTCTTCAGCATGTTTGGGATAGGGATTTGAGTTTTAAGACTTCTTATTATCTGAAAATAGTTTTCAAGTCCAATAAAATAGTTCATGTAACACCCCAAGCTTCCATTGTACGTTTCCCTTTGAATAATACAATATCTTGCATTGTACTCAACTTCGAGATTCTAACACACCAAAACCAATCAAACTAGTCATTATAAATAGTAATACCTAATTTTTGAAATTTTATTCATTTTATCATTCAAAATGGACTTCATTTTTGGATTCTGAATATCAAATTTATCCTAGGGTGAAATTTTGGTACTTTTCGGATAAAATTTATATTTTGATGAATTGTGAAAATTACTAAATTATAATTAAAAACAACTTTATTAATAAAAATAATTAATAGTGATAAATATTGAATTTGAGTGGTTTTAAAGTAAATTTAGAATATATTTTTACCATTTAATACCATTTTGTACATTGGACCTAAAATCACAATTAAACCGGACATAAATAAGTATCAATCTTTTTATAGTTATTATATCTTAAAAACACGCTTTTTGTTTTTCAGCGGGAATTAATTTTAAATTAATTTATTCCACTTCTGTGTTTTGAATTTGAAAAATTGGTTTCCATATTTGGAATCAGGATGTCCAAATTGTGTAAATAGGTAAATTTTATTTTTACACATTTTTGAATAATTACATCGGTAAATATTTTATTTACCATGGTTAAAGGGTAAATCCGGTAAATAAGGGTAAAAATTAATATTATTATAATAATAAATTACCCTAAAACGATTTTTGGATACATTTCTGACCATGGGAATCTTTGGGTCGATTTGGGGACCCCATGGAGCCACTTGTAGGTGATTGGGACACTTTATATTAAATAAGTTAAAGTAAATACAAAAATTCCATAAGCTTATATCTTTCAACAAAACAATTTTTACATAGGGTTATATATATTATATTTTAGATTATAAATATTCATTAGAAATCTAAGAAGAATTCTTACATAATGATATTTTATTTATAATTTTTAGACATTAAAAAGTAAAAATATATATGACCCAATAATGATGCCATATTTTCCTTATTAATGAAGGACTCAAATAATTGGTATTATAATTGTTAAAATAAATATAATTTGAAAGTATTGATGACATAAACAAATTTTATTGGTTACTATGACATGTTAGGATTTAATAAATGATTTTTTTTCGAATTAATAAATTTTTTATGCCTTTAACAATAATCAATGGTTGAGTAGTGTCAAAATTGGCATAAATGAGTTTTTAAAACAAATATTATATTATTAATTTATATTCTATTTATAAAAATCAAAGGTTCGGCCAAATGACTCATATCATTATTGGTATATCATTAATGGACCACTTGGGGGTCTCTTGGATGTATATAGTATGTTTATTAACTATATAATATAAAAATACAAAGTGACATAGTATGTGTCAAACTAATTAACTAAGAGTTAAAAATAAAAGATAAGGTTAATATAATGACCCAGACCTGTCTAAAATCTATTGGATGAAAGGATTTATACCCATCCCAACCTTATACTTTTAATAATCCAATTTTGAGCCTTTAGAAACCGAATATGATTTTATTATAAAATAATAGTTTATGTTTTTCCTAAAGATCCCCTCACCCCTCTTATAAAAGGGAAATCCCCCTTCTCATTATTTCACACCTTCAATGCCATTTGGCTCGGCCAAAATCTACCCAAATATCCTTCCAACATTCCTCACTTTATCTTAGAGGCCTTAGTTTGATCTATAATCCAACCTATGGAGCCCTTTTGATCAAATCAAAAAGAAGAACCCGAAGAAGATGTAACGTCTTCACCACCCTCTTTAAAGTTCCTTTCTTCTTCAACTCCTTATTTCCTTGTTATTTATATTATAAAATATTAACTACAGTATATTCTATATACTTTGATGTTATTATAGTTATGGAAAAAACAAATTCATTATTCAATCCATCCCTTGAATGACAGGTCGCCAAAAGTGCGTATGTACGGCATACCGTCTCCACGTTGTGGTGTAATAGTTGTTCAATATATTATTATTTATATGGTTATAATAATGATTTATAATTCATGTAAATAATAAATATAACATGATTATGATTCTGTCTATATGATATACTATCCAATTATATATTATTTTAATATCAAAAGAATGATATTGACGCTCGTGCGTACGTACGGACAACCGTCTCCACGAACGTGATGAGATTCATTCTACATCGTATCCATTCAAGACTAAATTTCATTTGATGAATAAAAATAATTTTTAGAGACATGATAAAATTCTGTATATGAATAAGATACATCCCATGCATAACAAATACGGCGCGCATAACAAATAATATAAAGGAAAACGAATTTGTTAACACCCGAAACGATGATAATACTGTGATATTATTAACAAATCAATGTAAAAAGATCATATATGATATCATATTAATGTAAATGATTCTTCTGTAATTCAATAACAATTATTTCACCATTATAAAGGAGGTTAACCGACCATCGATGAAGGAAATGTGCAAAGTAAGGGGTTTCTTATCTCACTTTTAATTCTGTGAGATTTCCATTGTTCACCACTTATTTATTGCATGTGGTGTGTGTAATGTCCATGATTGTATTCATTGTGTATTATACATTAATTTATGGATATATATATCATAATTTTATGATCCTTCTTTCATTGGTGTATGTTTCGTAAGTTACCTAATCGATAAGGGAATTTGAAATTTCAATTTCCACTCATTCGGCTTTAAGCATACTTCATTGATTATTTTACTCCATGATTATGTGTGGAATAACTATTCATTTGATTATGTCATAATTTCCACTCCAATTTATGTGGATATACTTTTTATACACATAATCACTCCATTGATAAATTCTCAAGTCATCGATTTGAACTTGATAAAATTAATTTTAACTCAATCTTCATTTGTTGGGTTAAATATCCCATTAATTGGTGTTGTTTTTACAAGAATATGTGTGAATGTCCTCCAATTTATTTACACTGAATACCCAATAATATTGAGTGTATTTATATTTTTCACACATAATTATGTCATTGATTTATCCTTAACCTAAGGATATGGTCTTTATAATAGAATTCATCTCAATTTACATTCCATTGAGACTTATTTGTTGTTATACACCAAATCACTTTTATATGGTGCATATAATGTACTTTGACATAGTATATAATGAATCCCTTTATTCTCATGATATTAGAAAGATTTTATTACCTCAATTATTTGTATTCAAGTATCTCTCTTTTGATTAGTAACACTAACTAAAATATCATTTTTAAATGTTTTAAAGATATAATATTCTAAATATTTCTCGTTAATGTCCATGTCTCCAAAATGGTTTTTAAGGATTTATTTATATGGACATGTATGTTTTTAAAATGTTAATTCCTTTCAAAATTTTCAAAGTGGTATGGTACACTTTGATTCAAAAATCTATTTTTAAATGGATTCTTGAAAAATAGAGTGACTTTTAAATGTTTTCAAGAAAAAGGGGGATATTTCTCTCTAATAGTTTTGATGATGATTTTCATCTATCCTTCATTATTCTCGATTGAGCTTAATCTGATACAATACAATCTTCCATATTGTATAGAATGAGTTATGTTTGACTGTGGATGTTCTATTTTTATAGCATTCATTGTTTGTGGATAATGTATTGACATTTCGTATGCTATTTTTAGTACGAATGTTTTTGTTATGTTTAAAACTGTTCATATGAGGAATGCATTGGACTTAGTAAGTGAAGGCTGGAGCCCGCTATAGATCCTCGATGCATCGTTTGGTCTCATGAGACAAACTAGTGTCTTGGCACAAGGCCTTGACAAAATCTTATTTGTAGTCTTGGAACGAAGCCTTGACTATGTGGTTATGATAGTCTGGCATTATGCATTCCATCATTATGAAAGTGGTAATCGATATTGCATGTGATTATTAGACTAGTAGAATACCCATGTGAATAAGTAAATGGAATTATTTAATTTTATCTTTTCCATATTATTCTGAAGTTCAAGTTTAAATGGCTTTTGTTTTAGTTATACATTTCCTTAAGTGTTTATGCTTATCTGTGATAGGTTCTGCTATATTGTTACCCTTACTGAGCATCTGAGCTCACCCCTATCAATGTTTTGTTTTTCCTAGGATGTGAAGAAGTAATTTATGAATGACCTGTAGGGATAGTATGAGGGGATAAGAAGACAAGATGTTGTTGTAGTTTTTTACCTTATGATGTAATTTAAGACTTATGAATATATCTACTGTTACCAATGCTACTAACCTAATTGGTATTTCATTACTTGATCTTTTTTGTTATCATGCCAATGTTCTGTAATAATGCACCGACTCTGGGTAACTGGGGTCGGGGTGTTACAATTGGTATCAGAGGAAGTTTAGTACAAACCTTGGACGCTAGATTTAGATAAAATCTGATTAGAGCACATAGACCAAAGATGAACTTTGAGGATTAGTGTAGAATAACATCTTAGAAATTTTTTATTGTAGAGATTTTGTGAGTTTTCTGAGAAATACATCCATGTCTGGATATGAGCATGTAGAGGTGGCTCTGGCATATATGTACCTAGGGGTAAAACCTGAAAACACCTCTTTGAGCTAGACTCGAATGGGAACTAGTGCATGACAATGGGCCTTGTTGCACTTTTGGTTACAACACTCCTGGGGGATATGTTTAGGATAATTTAAATTTTCTTTACAAACCGATTTGAAGTATTATGTATAAGATAAATGTAAATGACCTTGGTTAATCCTAATGTGTTTCAAATTGAGAATATGGTGACATGATATTATTTAAATGATTTTATGAATACTGTTACTCAAACAATTCTTTCTGGATTTAGTCAATGGATGGATTCCAAGGAAGTCCTAGTAACTTTGAAAATGATGTATAAGGTGGGAACAGTGGCAGATATGAGCAAAAAAATGGAGTGTTGATAGGTGTGAAAGATATCGTTTTCATTCCAAATAAGTTGTCCAAAAATATGATCAGCAACATATATATTAACCAATTTCCGGACTCATCAAGGAAGAGAAAGGTGATAAATGATAAGAGCTCCAGCAATAGAGACCATGGAGAAAAGAATCCTCAATTTCTATCATGCAAGAAATGTAGAAGGACACACCCACGAAAGTGTCTCAATGGGACAAAGAAATGCTTTGCATGTGGGAAGGAAGGACATGAAGTGAATAATTTCTGAAAAAAATTAAGAGTACTATGGAATAAGATAAAAATGGTCCCAAGAATCCATTTACAGTCATTTTCCATAAATGTAGGGGAACTGGCCATTACCCAAGCGAATACCCAATTCAATAGGATATTTTCTTGGTCAAAGAAGAAACTATGTGGAAATAAATGGTTGGATAAATTTTTTAAAAGTATTAGCGCTCCTTGTTGATGGGTTTACTTTGGAATAATTATCTCTTCTATTTGAAACCCTTCATTTTTTCATGTGAGAATGATATTTGAGGAAGAATTATCTTTTCTCTTGTGGATATAGTTATAAATAACCATTTGTTTTTATATGATCATTGGGTTTGATGCAATTACATGTTATTATAAATTCGGATGAAAATTCAAGGTATGAGATAACATTTGTTGTTAAATTATGTTATGTTTATTTTGAGGAATTTATCTCATTTTGGTAATGTTATAAAATATAGTTTTTGAAAAAGGACAACACGCAGACCATGTGATAACCTGTCGCGTCGGACAAAGTTGTCAGAATCGAACCCACAACCAATGTGCGATTGGGATTTATCGCCTACCACTAGACTACATGAAGTCCCTGGTTAGTGTGACTATTATTTTTAGTTTAATGATTTTATTGATCAATAATTAGTTTATTTGGGATCTTATGTCTTATCCAAAGTGTACCCTTAGTATAAGAAAATGATTTGGTGATTATGTGATGAATGTTATTTTGGACGATGTTTCCTTTGTTGGGAACACTATATTCCCAAGAAAAATAGAATTCTATGGGATTTCATTTGAGGAGTAATGGTGGATTATTATCTATGTTTTTGTTGTGGATTTATAGTAATTTGAGTTATTTACGGAAATGATCAACCTATAATAGAGAATATTTGATTAGGTTAATCACTTTTAAGTATGTGACTTTAAGAGTAGTTGATGTCATTTGGAGATACAATTTAACATGGAAGACTACATTACCAAATTCTTCTATTTTTTGGGTTTCAATATTAGTTTGGATTATATTGATGTATTTTAAGGACAATTGATTATTTAATGGTATTTATTTAAATTTGGGGTATTGTTGGTTAAATTTTGGAAATTAAGATTGGTGTTTTTTTCTTTCCCTAATGGAATATCCATTTGGGGGATTATCAGATCTTATACTAACCATTTTTGTTTTGATTAATCTCTAAAGACAAGGTCAATATATAGTTTATCCTATGTGGATCATGTTATTCTATAGAATCTCTTCCAGTGTGACCAAGTCTTCTTGAATACACATTGTTCAAAAAAAGTTGAGTTAGTGGTAGAAATTTATTAAAGAATGAAACTCTACTTAAAAAGTAAGTATATATCATTATTTTCTTATTCAATATCATAAATGAATTCCTCAACCTTATTTATTGTAACTTAAAACATAAAATGTTATCCTTTTAATTTTCCTACTGAGAGACTAATGATCGTTTTTCCCAAAACAATTTTGTGGTTTTCTTATTGTTAACATTCTCCTGATCATGTTTTCTATCCCTCCCCATCAGAACTTGACACTTATTTTATTGTCCATATCCATGTTTTCATACATGGAATCCTAGTATGGGTTATCTTGGGTGACCTTTATACTTCTCTTTCTTTCTTTTAAAGTGATAGTTTTATTGAATCTTTTTCCGATGTGGGACTTTCTATTATAATCTCAAGCCCAATTTTAAAAATTTGGAGGATGGAATTTATTGATGGAGGTGAGAATGTAACACCCCAAGCTTCCACGGTACATTTTCCTTTGAATAATGCAATGGCTTTCTTTGTACGCAAATTTTAGATTCAAACACACCACAACCAATCAAACTTGCCATTATGAATAGTAATATCTACTTTTTGAAATTTTATACATTTTATATTTCAAAATGAATTTCATTTTTTGGATTTGGAATATTGAATTTATCCTAGGGTGAAATTTTGGTACTTTTCGGATAACTTTTATATTTTGATGAATAATGAAAATTACTATATTATAATTAAAAACAACTTTTTTAATAAAAATAATTAATAGTGATAAATTATTTATTTGAGTGGTTCTATAGTATATTTAGAATATAATTTCACCATTTAATACAATTTTGGTCATTGGACACAAAATCACAATTAAACCGGACATAAACAAGTGTCGATCTTTTGATAGTTATTATATCTTAAAAACACACTTTTTATTTTGACAGCGGGAATTAATTTTAAATTAATTTCTGCCAATTATGTGTTTTGAATTTGGATAAATAGATTCCATATTTGGAATCAGGATGTCCAAATTTTGAAAATATTTAAATTTTATTTTTAGACATTTTTTAATAATTATTTCGGTAAATATTTTATTTACCATGGTTAAAAGGTAAATCCGGTAAATAAGGGTAAAAATAATATTATTACAATAATAAATTACCCTAAAACGTGTTCTAACCATATTTGTGGAAACATGGCCGACCATGGTCATCTTTGGGTCGATTTTGGGACCCCATGGAGCCACTTTTAGGTGATAGGGACACATTATATTAATTATGTTAAAGTAAATACAAAAATGCCATAAGCTTATATCTTAAAATAAACAATTTTTACATAGGGGTATATATGTTATATTTTCGATTATAAATATTAATTATAAATATAAAAATATTTCCTACATAATGGTATTTTATTTATAAGTTTTAGACATTTAAAAAGTAAAAAAATATATGACACAATAATGATGCAGTATTGTCCTTATTAATGAACGAATCAAATAATTGGTATTATAAATGTTAAAATAAATATACTTTGAATGTTTTAATGACCAAAACTAATTTTATTGGTTAATATGACATGTTATTATTTCTTAAATGAGTTTTTTTCTAATTAATAATGTTTTTAAGACTTTAACAAAATTCAATTATTGAGTAGTGTAAAAATTGTCATAAATGAGTTTTTAAAACAAATATGATATTAATAATTTATATTCTATTCCTAAAACTCTATGGATCAGCCAAATGACTCATATAATTATTTATATACCATTAATGGACCACTTTGTGGTCACTTGGATGTATATAGTATGTTTGTTAACTATATAATATAAAAATATAATGTTACATAGTAAGTGTCAAACTAATTAACTAAGAGGTAAAAATAAAATATAAGGTTAATATAATGACCCAACCCTATATAAAATCTATTTTTTGAAAGTATTTCGACCCATCCCAACATTATACTTTTAATAATCAACTTTGGAGCCTTTAGAAACCGAATATGATTTTATTATAAAATAATACATTATGTTTTTTCTAAAGAGCCCCTCACCCCTCTTATAAAAGGGCACTCCCCCTTAACATTATTTCACACCTTCAAATCCATTTGGCTAGGCCAACCTCTGCCCAAATAACCTCCAAACTTCCCTAAATTCATCCTAGAGGCCTTAGTTTGATCAGAAATCCAACCTAGGGACCCTTTTTTATCAAATCAATTGGAAGAACCCAAAGAAGAGGTAACGTCTTCACCACCCTCTTTAATGTTCAATTCTTCTTCAAATTCTTCTTTCCTCGTTATTTCTATTCTAAAATAATAACTCTAGTATCTTATATATACTTTAATGTTATTATAATTATGGAACAAACAAAATCATTAGTCTATCTATCCCTTGAATGACGTGCCACCATACATCCGTACGTACGGCCTACCGTCTCCACGTTGTGGTGTAATTGTTGTTCAATATATTATTATTTAGATGGTTATAATAATTATGTATAATTAATGTAAATAATAAATATAACATGATAATTATTCTATTTATATGATATAAAATCCAATTATATATTATTTTAATATCAAAAGAAAGATATTGTCGCTCGTGCGTACGTACGAACTACCGTCTCCACGAACGTGATGAGATTCATTCCCCATCGTATCCATTCAAGACTAAATTTCATTTGATGAATAAAAATAATTTTTAGAGACATGATAAAATTCTGGATATGAATAAGATACATCCCATCCATAACAAATATATCTTGCATAACAAATAATATAAAGGAAAATGAATTTGTTAACACCCGAAATGATGATAATACTAAGATATTATTAAAAAATCAATGTTAAAAGATCATATACGATATCATATTAATGTAAATTATTTTTGTGTAATTCAATAACAATTATTTCACCATTATACAGGGTTTTAACCTACCATCAACCAAGTAAAAAGTACAAAGTAAGGGGTTTCTTATCTCACTTTTAATTCTGTGAGATTTCCATTGTTTGCCACTTATTTATTGCATGTGGTGTGTGTACTACCCATGATTGTATTAATTGTGTATTATAAATTAATTTATGGATATCTACATTATAATTGTATGATCCTTCTTTCATGGTTTAATGTTTCGTAAGTTACCTAATAGATAAGGGAATTTGAAATTTCAATTTCCACTCATTCGGCTTTAAGCATACTTCATTGATTATTTTACTCCAAGATTATGTGTGGAATCACTATTCATTTGATTATGTCATAATTTCCACTCCACTTTATGTGGATATACTTTTGATACACATAATAAATCCATTGATAAATTTTCAATTCATCAATTTGACCTTGATAAGAGTAATTTTAACTCAATGCCCATTTGTTGAGTTAAATATCCAATTCATTGGTGTTGTTTTTACAAGAATTTGTGTGAATGTCCTCTAATTGATTTACACTGAATACCCAATCATATTGAGTGTATTTATATTTGTCATGAATAATTATGTCGTTGGTATATCCTTAAGAAAAGGATATGGCCTTTAATAGAGAAGTCATCTCAATTTACATTCCATTGAGACTTCTTTCTTTTTATACACCAAATCACTTTTATACAGTGTATATAATGTACTTTGAAAAAGTATATCATGAATCCATTTATTCTCATGATATTAAAAAGTTTTTATTACCTCAGTTATATTAATTCAAGTGTCTCTCTTTTGGTTATTAATTCTAATTAAAGTATCATTTTAAAATGTTTTAAAGATTTATTATTCTAAAACTTTCACATTAATGTCTATGTATCCAAAATGGTTTTTAAGGATTTATTTATATAGGCATGAATGTTTTTAAAATGTTAATTCCTTTCAGAAGTTTCAATGTGGTATGGGACCCATTTATTCATAAATCTATTTTTAAATGGCTTCTTGAATAATAGCGTGACTTTTAAATGTTTTCAAAGAAGGGGGATATTTATCTCTAATAGTTTTGATGATTATTTTCATCTATCCTTCATTATAATCGATTGAGGTTAATATGATACAATACAATCTTCCATATTGTATCGAATGAGTTAAGTTTGACTGTGGATGTTCTATTTTTATACCATTCATGGTTTGTGGATAAAGTATTGACATTTCGTATGCAAGTTTTAATACGAATATTTATGTTATGTTTAAACCTGTTCATATGAGGAATGCATTGGACTTAGTAAGTGACGGGTGGAGCCCGCTATAGCTCCTCGATTCATCGGTAGGTCTCATGAGACAAAATAGTGTCTTGGAACAAGGCCTTGACAAAATCTTATTTGTAGTCTTGGCACGAGGGATTGACTATGTGGTTATGATAGTCTGGCATTATGCATTCCGTCATTATGAAAGTGGTTATTGATATTTCATGTGATTATTCGACTAGTAGAATATCAATGAGAATAAGTAAATTGAAATATTTCATTTTATCTTTGCCATATTATTCTGAAGTTCAAGTTTAAAATGCTTTTTTTTAGTTATACATTGCCTTAAGTGTTTATCCTTATATATAAAAACTTCTGCTATATTGTTAACCTTACTGAGCATCTGAGATCACCCCTTTCAATGTTTTATTTTTCCCAGGATGTGAAGAAGTAATTTATAAATGACCTATAGGGATAGTATGAGGGGATATGAAGACAAGACGTTGTTGTAGTTTTTTTACCTTATGATGTAATGTATGACTTATGAAGATATCTAGTGTTTTCAAGGCTACTAAACTAATTGGTCTTTAGAGACTTGATCTTTCTTGTGATCATTCCAATGGTATGTAATAATGGACCAACTATGGGTAACTGGGTTTGGGGAATTACAATTCAACCCCTATATAAAATACTGAGATATTGTTTTATGGATTTTAATGGTAGTTTGAATAAGCACCATACTCTACTAGAGTTTTCTTAGAACAATAACATCCATTGAATAATTAAAATAGATCTATATGAATCCCTATATAGAAATACATATATAACTCTAAAAGTATAGGATGTGGTTGGAGAAATAAACCTTTTAAAAACTAATATATATGAGGAAAGGAGAGAAAAATTCAGATCCATTCAACAAAATATACAGACTGGTCAGATTCGATAGAAAAGTTATGTCGATTATCGTTGAAGTAAAAAAGAATTTAAAGTTGGTGATAAGGCTTTTATGTGAATATAATCATGGAAGAATGTAAGGAAATTCATAAATAAGGTACATTTGAACCATTGGTATATTATCCATTTTGAGACTATTCAATATGTAGGGGAGGTTTCTTATCACATGGAAATTCTACGAAACCTCCCTTAATTTCACTATGTGTTCCATATATCTCTCTTGAGGATGTACACACTTATTACATAACATGTAATAAACATATATTTAATACGATTTTAACATGATATTATTATGAAAAATAACCACTGGAAATCCATTATTATAGGTGTAGAGTGAAATGGAACATGACTACTTCTTGGTGTATGATCTCTGTAGAAATCAAAAATTTGAAGATGTTACATGGGAACCCAAGGAAGTGTTGAAATAAATATATCCTAGTTTATTTGTTCCAGAGTGATGAATTTTGTTGTATAAATTCATTTTAAGTGGGGTATAATATAATGAATTGATATGTTTTCAAATATTTTTTTCAAATAAATTGAATTTCTTCGATAGATTACGTTACAGAGAACACTAGGTTTAAACAAACCTCAATATACAATTAAATTATAGATATGACCATTCCATTAGATTATCAAGTATAAATTAGACTAAATAAATTATAATAAAAACTATGGTTACATATGTATAAATGAATTCATTGGGTATGAATTAATTAGAAAAGAATAAAAGACAAATTAATGCAAAGGAGATATTTTTCTATAAAATAGTTTTTTTGAAAACAATATATTTTAATATAAATAAATAATAAAAAATACAATTCTTAAATTATTTTCATGAAAATTTCATATTTTACATTAAAAAAAATTTGTTAATGTATATTTAATATTATTTATAAGCATGGGAAAATAATAAATAAGCACGTATAAATTTTTTTCTAAAAAAGTGGTTTAATCGCATGTTGTTTTCTTATTTCATAAATAATTTATTAATATAATAGAAATTTAATTTGATAAAAAGGATTCTATATTTGGAATAAGGATGTTTAATTTTTTTAAATTTGACACTATTATTTTTTGTCAATATGATTAATAACCATGGAAAAATTTATCACCTTGATAAATGGTAAATTAAGTTAATCAAGTTTTAAACTAATTAATAAGCCATAATTTTTTACAATTATTATATTATGAGGTTTATATCACCCTTATCAATGTAGACTCTAAATTGAGATTTTTAATCCATAGTTTTCCATGAAAATTACTTATATAATATTTAAAGGAAGGAAAGTTACACAATGTCAATCTTAATTGTAACACCCCGAGATTTTATGAAAAATATTCTTTTTAATTTCATTAATGTCTTGTGTTGTACGCTACACCAAAAGGATCTTTCACAACAGACATCCTTGACTTCCCTTGCATTACACGCAATCGCAGCCTTCCTCGATAGCGTGTGTAGTACGCAATACCGAGTTTCACTAAACAACGATATGCTATTAAAATATTATTAAAACTAGCCGTTATGAATAGTAATAACCACTTTTTGAAATTTTATAAATTTTATCTTTCAAAATGGACTTCATTTTTGGATTCAGAATATCGAAATTAGCTTAGGGTGAAATATTGGTACTTTTCGGATAACTTTCATATTCTGATGAATAGTGAAAATTACTAAACTTTAATTAAAAACAACTTTTTTAATCGAAATAATTAATAGTGATAAATTATTAATTTTAGTGGTTTTAAAGTATATTTAGAATATATTTTTACAATTTAATACAATGTTGGTCATTGGATGTAATTTCACATTTAAACCAGACATAAACAAGTGTCAATCTTTTGATAGTTATTATCTCTTAAGAACACGCTATTTGTGTTGACGACGGGAATTAATTTTTAAATTAATTAATGCAACTGATATGATTTGAATTTGGTAAAACAGACATCATTTTTGAGTTCATAATATCAAATATAGCTTAGGCTTAATTTTTGGTATTTTTTCTGGAAACTTTCATTTTTTTATGATTAGTGAAACCACTAAGTGGTAGTTAAAAAAATGAATTTTTCATAAAACATAATTTTACCTCTTCTGTGAGTGGAATTTCAAAAATCTGAGAGGCACGGTTGATTTCAGTAAGTAAAATGTCGTTTAATGAGATGAAAATAATTTTTGGTGAATAGTAACTTTTTAGTTTTTTTCCCCACGGTTAAAAGTAAATACGGTAATTAAGGGTAAAAATGATATTATTATTACCCTAAAACATGTCCTAATTCTATTGGATAAGTGTAATTCGACCAAAAACAACCTTAGGAATAAAATATGACCATTTAGGCCCACTTGGATTAGATTAGGATATTTATTATTATTTAATTCAAAGAAGAGTTAAAAGAGTTAAAATCAACGTTTATTTACTAAAACATTTTTAATATAGGGTTATACATAAGATAAATTTGATTATAAATATTACTTATAAATATAATTAGATTTAATACATAATGATATTTTATTTATAATTTTTAGACATTAAATAAATTAATTTATTTATGACACAATGATGATGCAGTAATTACCATAATAGTGAAAAATTATAATAATTGATATTATAAATACACAAATAAATATAATTTTAGACATTTTATGAATTCCAATAATTTTATAATTTAATATGACATGTCAGTATTTATTTAATTAACTTTTTTTGAACTAATCATTCTGTTTTAATTTTCACAAAAATCAATTACTAAATAGTGTCAAAATTGACATAAAATAGTTTTTAAAACAAATATTATATTATTAATCGCTATTTTACTCCTAAAAATTTAAGGTTCAGCCAAATGACTTATATAAGGTTATATATATTAATAAAAAACAACGTGGGGTTCGTTTGGCTTCTTATAGTATGTTTATTAACCTTATAGTGTAAGAACAGAAGAAGACACGGTAAAAGTAAAATTATTTATCTTAATGTTAAATCTAAATGATAAGGTTAAAATAGGAACCTAAACTTGTCTAAATTCTATTGGATGAGAGGATTCCGACCCATCACCACCTTATCTTCGAAATAAATCAATTTGGGGATATTTAAAACCGAATTTGACTTTATAGTAAAATAATAGTTTTAGTTATTCCAAAGGTACACCTCTCCTCCCTTATAAAAGGGAACCCCCTCTCTCTCTTCCTCGCACCAATTTGAGCCTTCAATCTCGGACAAACCCTGAAAAATTCTCTTCTACACTTCCCTAGAAACATCCTAGAGGTCCTGGTCTTCTTTAAAGACCAATTTTAGTTCCCTAAGAGGAAGACTCAAAGACGTGCTTCAAAGAAGAGGTAATTTCCGTTACCGATTCTTTCACCTTTATTTCTTCTTCCACTTATTCTTCTAAGGTTGTTTCATTATGAAGTAATAAAATATGTATCAATAATATACTTATATGTTATTTTAAGTAAAAAAAACCTATTTCACCATCTATCCATCCTACGAAAAAGGAAATCACCGCGCGTGCGTACGTACGGAATACCGTCTGCATGTCATGGTGTAATCTATTTTCCACCACCACCTTACTTGGATGGTTATAATGGTGTAAATAATAACTATATATGATTATTGTAAAGTGATATTGATTCTTTAATATTATACATACACTCCAATAAAAGTCCATGATCATGGGAACGATATCATCGCTCGTGCATACGTATTGAATACCGTCTCCACGACGCGATGAGATTCATTATCAATGATTAACCATTAATGAATGATTACAAAGTATATATAATAAGTAATCATGAAATATATGACATAATAATGATACTGGATTTATGTGTATATAATTGTATGTCATCTACTTAATTCCATTCAACTCAATTAGGAAACGAAAACAGTGTTCATGCGTACGTACGGCCTACCGTCTCCATGAATGGTGTATTTCTTTCCATTTACTTATTTCTTATATATATGTATATTATGAATATATATTATATATATATATATATCATGTTTTATATTCTGAAATTATGTAATCATGATCTAAGTAATCATATAAATAATTAAGAGTCAAAACACGGACGACAAATGAAACGATTTTACCCAAAACACTCTTTAACATGAAATTTACAAAAGAACGGGTAATATAAAGTCATAAGTGAACCATATATGATATCATAACAATGAATATGATTCTGTAATAAGTCAATGACATTATTAAAATCATTATACAGGATTTTTGGACACTTACGATGCAAATCAGATCTAAGGTAAGGGAAAATATCACAATCTCATTTTTATCCGAGATTGTTTATACTTTAGTATTTACTGGGTTGTATTTTTTCATCCTCATCCATGTTTCCTCAATATGTAATATTATTTCCATCCACATAAAATTGTTTAAATACAATTTTACACTTCGGTGAGATTTTAGTAAAGGATATGAAAGGAATCTTTTGTCATTTTTCGTACGAGGTACTTTTTGACTTTTCCTACAAAAGTACGAAGAATGTTTTTTTAACTTATACGGCATGAATGGATTTTTAAAACATTATTTCCAAGAAGCGTACTTTAAAAGTTTTCAAGTTTATTTTTAATCAACTTATTTTAGTTTAAAATTGTATAACATGTTAAGAAAGGAAAATGTTTTTGAAGTAGAAAGGTTATTTTCCTCAAGAATGGAGTTCAAGTGTTTTATCAAAATTATTTTCCATCTAAGATAATATAGGGTTCTGTTTCTATCCCTATTATTGCATTGATTTGATTATGTTGTGATGGAATTATTTTTATGAATTCCTTTATCTTATATGAATTGTTTTATGATGTCACGATGTTTAAGATTCCCATTTTTATTACATGGGTTATGCTATGATGTATGGTTTATGATTTTGTGGCACACATAAAAATGGTATCATTATGAGATGGGTGGGACCTATATCTCCCTCCAATGCATTGGGTAAGGATTTTATATCTCATGAGATAGACATGGATGGAATGGTAGGTTATACCGGTTCACTGAAACAGGACTGAAACGAGGAGTGAACTCGCTTCAGAAAGGGACTTTGTCCACTAAGATAGTCTTGGCAATGAGTCTTGACTAATAAGAAATGATTCTATATTATTATGTGTGTATTCCACAATGTTTCATGTTTTAAGTTATTATTATTGGGATTACATTTCACTACTATGATTTATCCCTTGTTATGAAATTATGATCTCTTTTACAGGTTAAGATTTCCAAAAGATATGTTCTTTTGAATATGATGTGATTGATATTTTTTTTTTTACCCTTACTGAGCATTTGAGCTCACCCTTTTATGTTTTCATTTCCCCAGGATATAAAGAAAGGTTTAAGGTTTTAAAAAAATAAGATCTTTATGGGAGATGTTGAAGATCTTTCACCATGATTAGAAGATTATATTCCGAGTTTCCAAAGACAATAAACTATTACGATCCCTGTGTGTGTGTTTTTGTTATGTAATAAGTATTCCGTAAAATTAATGTATTGTCCTTGTACGTCAAGATTTGGGTCTCTACAGTTGGTATCAGAGGAAAGGTTTAGTCAACCTTTGGAAACTAGGATGCGAAAACGTTAGTGAGATCCCTAGAGATATTTCTATGTTATGTCTAGGGATGCCCCTAAGGATAAGTATACGTATAAGATATAGTCCTAGAACTATGGTAACGATATTAGATTAAACCAAAGATGTTAGATATTGAAGTTACTCCCACTTTATTATGATTTTTTCCTCTCATACTATTCTTTTTGGGTTTTAGAAAATGGCTGGAAACAAGATGATTCACGATAATGGAGGATATGATGGACAATGGAATGATATTCTTTATGAGCAACCAAATGGAATGGGATTTGGAAGTCCAAACATCATTATTATGCCGAATCATCAATCTCATAATATGATCAATAAAGTAAAATTTGGTAAGTTTCCTGACTCGGCTAATAAGAGAAAGATGGAGTTTCATGATGATCATAGAGGAAAGAAAGTTCAATTTCCCCTATGTAAATCATGTGGGAAGAGGCATCGAGGAGAATGTTTCAAGGGAACTGGAAGATGCTTTGGGTGTGGAAAAGAAGGACACAAAGCCAGTAAGTGAAAAGGAAAAGGTTCAGTTAACACTTGGGATGAGGATAATGGTATTGCTACGACATCAACAATGGTTAAATGTTTTAAATGTGGAATGTACAGGCATTATGAAAACCAATGCCCTAAGGGAAAGTCTCATGAAGAGAATCAGTACGGCTGTATGAGTAGTATTTATGTTGATGATGATGAAGAGACTACAAATGATATGTGAGTTGAAAGAATTGTTGAAGCTCAGTCAATGGTTTAAGAAGGTAGTGGAATGATTACAAGTTTATCAAGTGTAATGTTGTGTAAGTAATCTCATGGTACTATAGAATAAAGAGACATCTAAGGAATGTTACACTGTTTTCTTTCCTTGAGTTTTGAAAGTGTATGATTAATGGTACCAGTATCCATTAAAGGATATTCAGATATTTTTGGAATATAGATGATATGCGCATAATGAAGGGATAAGGAGAAAATTAAATGTTTGATAGTATTCATGAGCTCATGACTGATATAAGGAGAAGGTTATATCATGGTTTGAGTATATAGAATTTTTGGATTTTGGTATGTGGAGAGAGTTAACTTTTGAAAGCATTTATGTTTTCACTATGGTTTAATGGGTATTCATTTTTCAAGAGAATACATTATTAAGGTATTCACATGATTGGAATGTGACCAAAAAGATATATGGGGGATAAATGATGGTATTCACATGCTTAGTTGATGACATTTCAAGTAATCATTTTCTTTATATTATGTGCTTGGACCGAAGTATTATCGATAAGCCTAAAAATTGGATTGGATTGTTTTGGACATAAGTTAGTATTATTTAAGGAATGAACTTTTGATATTATATAGTTTTAGAAAAAGGACAACCTGCAGGACGGGCGACAGCCCATCGCGTCGGACAAGACCGTGGGAATCAAACGCACAACTGAAGTGCGAATGGAACTTATCGCCTACCAATGGACTACAAGAAGTCCATGTTTAGTAGAAACTAGTTTTATTATATTAAGCAGTATGATATATGAAGTATAATTCCATTTTAGGAACCATATATCATTAATCTCACTATAGATGGACTTATGTATTTTTTGATAACTTTTCTATCCTTTTGTTTGAGACAGATGGAATGACCCATCATTCTATCACATGATCTGCTAACACATAATGTATGACAAATTCAACTTTATTTCTTTAAGAGATGAAGTGTAAATTTTCCAAAGAATGACCAACGGTGAGACTATACCGAAATCACGAAAGTATTTCTTCTAATTCCAATTTCATCAACTTTAGGGAAACGATCTTGAAAACCAAAAATGTTGTCCTAGTGCTCTTATATCTGATGAATCAGATGGTACCTTAAATCGTCACAACTTTATGGCTTTGTGATTTCTGGCTTTTCCATAGCCATGTTCTCTACCACTATCCATCAGAACATGATGGTTAGAATTCACTTCGATATCCATATTTTCATCTATGTGGAAACCCATTGATTAGTTTATTTGGGTAACCGTTACATTTCATACTTTTGTTTTTAAAGATTGGTTTTGGTATTCCTTTTTACGATGTGGGTTTTTATTAAAGAAACTTTTGAATAGTAAACCATTTATAACCCCGACGAATTTCTAGGGCGAAATTCATTTTAAGGGGGGTAGAATGTAACATCCCGATATTTTATGAAAAATATTCTTTTTAATTTCATTAATGTCTTTTGTTGTAAGCTACACCAAAAAGATCTTGCACAACACACATCCTTGACTTCCCTTGCAATACACGCAATCGCGACCTTCCACGATAGCGTGTGTAGTACGCAATACCTTGTTTCACTAAACAACGATATGCTATTAAAATATTATTAAAACTAGACGTTATGAATAGTAATAACCAATTTTTGAAATTTTATAAATTTTATCTTTCAAAATAGACTTCATTTTTGGATTTGGAATATCGAAATTAGCTTAGGGTGAAATTTTGGTACTTTTCGGATAACTTTCATATTCTGATGAATAGTGAAAATTACTAAATTTTAATTAAAAACAACTTTTTAATCGAAATAATTAATAGTGATAAATTATTAATTTTAGTGGTTTTAAAATATATTTAGAATATATTTTTACAATTTAATACAATGTTGGTCATTGGATGTAATTTCACATTTAAACCAGACATAAAGAAGTGTCAATCTTTTGATAGTTTTTATCTCTTAAGAACACGCTATTTGTGTTGACGACGGGAATTAATTTTTAAATTAATTAATGCAACTGATATGTTTTGAATTTGGCAAAATAGACATCATTTTTGAGTTCATAATATCAAATATAGCTTAGGGCTAATTTTTGGTATTTTTCTGGAAACTTTCATTTTTTGATGAATAGTGAAACCACTAAGTGGTAGTTAAAAAAATGAATTTTTCCTAAAACATAATTTTACCGCTTCTGTGAGTGGAATTTCAAAAATCCGAGTGACACGGTTGATTCCAGTAAGAAAAATGTGGTTCAATGAGGTGAAAATAATTTTTGGTGAATAGTAACTTTTTAGTTTTTTTTCCCACGGTTAAAAGTAAATAGGGTAATTAAGGGTAAAAATGATATTATTATTACCCTAACACATGTCCTAATTCTATTGGATAAGTGTAATTCGACCAAAAACAACCTTAGAAATAATATATGACCATTTAGGCCCACTTGGATTAGATTAGGACATTTATTATTATTTAATTCAAAGAAGAGTTAAAAGAGTTAAAATAAAAGTTTATTTACTAAAACATTTTTAATATAGGGTTATACATAAGATAAATTCGATTGTAAATATTCCTTATAAAGAAAATAAGATTTAATACATAATTATATTTTATTTATAATTTTTAGACATTAAATAAATTACTTTATTTATGACACAATGATGATGTAGTAATTACCGTAATAGTGAAAAATTATAATAATTGATATTATAAATACCCAAATAAATATAATTTTAGACTTTTTATGAATTCCACTAACTTTATAGGTTAATAATACATGTTAGTATTGATTTAATTAACTTTTTTTTAACTAATCATTCTGTTATTATTTTTACAAAAATCAATTACTAAATAGTGTCAAAAATGACATAAAATAGTTTTTCAAACAAATATTATATTATTAATTGTTATTTTATTCCTAAAAATCTTAGGTTCGGCGAAATGACTTAGATAAGGTTATATATATTAATAATAAACAACTTGGGGTTCTTTTGGCTTATTATAGTAAGTTTATTAACCTAATAGTGTAAGAACACAAGAAGACAAGGTAAAAGTAAAATTATTTAACTTAATGTTAAATCTAAATGCTAAGGTTAAAATAGGAAGCTAAACATGTCTAAATTATATTTTATGAGAGGATTTAGACCCATCCCCACATTATCTTGGTAATAAATCAATTTGGAGCTATTTAAAACCGAATTTGACTTTATAATAAAATAATTGTTTTAGTTATTCCAAAGGTACCCCTCTCCTCCCTTATAAAAGGGCACCCCCTCCCTCTCTTACTCACACCACATTGAGCCTTCATTCTCGGCCAACCCCTGCCAAATTCTCTTCTCCAATTCCCTAGAAACATCCTAGAGGTCCTGGGATTCTTCAAAGACCAATTTTAGTGCCCTAAGAGGAAGACTCAAAGAGGTGCTTCAAAGAAGAGGTAATATCCATTACCGATTCTTTCACCTTTATTTCTTCTTCCACTTCTTCTTATAAGGTTGTTTCATTATGAAGTAATAACATCAGTATCACTCATATACTGATATGTTATTATAAGTATGAAAAAACCCTATTTCACCATCTATCAATCCTACGGAAAACGAAATCACCGCGCGTGCGTACGTACGGAATACCGTCTCCATGCCGGTGTGTAATCTATTTTCCACCACCACCTTACTTGGATGGGTATAATGGGGTAAATAATAACTATATATGATTATTGTAAAGTGATATTGATTCTGTAATATTATACATACACTCCAAAAAAATTCCATGATCATGGGAACGATATCATCACTCGTGCGTACGTACGGAATACCGTCTCCACGACGCGATGAGATTCATTCTCAATGATTAACCATTCATGAATGATTATAAAGTATATATAATAAGTAATCATGAAATATATGACATAATAATGATACTGGATTTATGTGTATATATTTTTATGTCATCTACTTAATTCCATTCAACTCAATAAGGAAACGAAAACAACGTTCATGCGTATGTACGACCTACCGTCTCCATGAACAGTGTATTTCTTTCCATTTACTGATTTATTATATATATGTATATTATGAATATATATTATATATAAATCATGTTTTATATTCTGAAATTAAGTAATCATGATCTACGTAATCATATAAATAATTACAAGTCAAAACACGGACGACAAATGAAACGATTTTACCCAAAACACTCTTTAACATGGAATTTACAAAAGAACGGGTAATATAAAGTCATAAGTGAACCATATATGATATCATAAAAATGAAAATGACTCTGTAATAAGTCAATGTCATTATTTAAATCATTATACAGGAGGTTCGGACACTTACGAAGCAAATCGGATCTAAGGTAAGGGAAAATATCACAATCTCATTTTTATCCGAGATTGTTTATACTTTAGTATTTACTGGGGTGTATTTTATCATCCACATCCATGTTTCCTCAATATGTAATATTATTTCCTTCCACATAAAATTTTATAAAACCAATTTTACCCTTCGGTGAGATTTTAGTAAAGGATATGAAAGTAATCTTTTGTCGTTTATCGTACGAGGTACTTTTTGACATTTCCGACAAAAGTACGAAGAATTTTTTTTTAACTTATACGGCATGAATGGATTTTTAAAACATTATTTACAAGAAGCTTCATTTACAAGTTTTCAAGATTATTTTTAATCAACTTCTTTTAGTTTAAAATTGTATAACATGTTAAGAAATAAAAATGTTTTTGAAGTAGAAAGGATATTTTCCTCAAGAATGGACTTCAAGTGTTTTATCAAAATTATTTTCCATCTAAGACAATATAGGGTTCTGGCTCTATCCCTATTATTACATTCATTTGATTATGTTGTGATGGAATTATTTTTATGAATTCCTTTATCTTATAGGAATTTTTTTATGATGTCACGATGTTTAAGATTCCCATTTTTATTACATGGGTTATGCTACGATGTATGGTTTATGATTTTGTGGCACACATAATAATGGAATCATTATGACATGGGTGGGAACTATATCTACCTCCATTGAATTGGGTAAAGATTTTATATCTCATGAGATAGACATGGCTGGAACGGTAGGTTATACCGGTTCAGTGAAACAGGACTGAAACGATGAGTGAACTCGGTTCAGAAAGGGATTTTGTCAACTAAGATAGTCTTGGAAATGAGTCTTGACTAATAAGAAATGATTCTCTATTATTATGTGTGTATGCCACAAAGTATCATGTTTTAAGGTATGATTATTGGGATTACATTTCACTACTATGATTTATCCCATGTTATTAAATTATGATCTCTTTTGCAGGTTAAGATTTCCAAAAGATATGTTCTTATGAATATGATGTGATTGATATTTCTTTTGTTTACCCTTACTGAGCATTTGTGCTCACCCTTTTATGTTTTCTTTTCCCAAGGATATAAAGAAAGTGAAGTGCCCAGATCAGTGTGAATCACTGAGAGGGGGAGGGGGTGAATCAGTGATACTTTAAAACTTTTTACTAATTGATTCTTAATCAATTAAACCTCTATGGCTGGTTAAAGCCTCGATCCACTCTTCTTGTATCTCTCACCTTTCCACGAATGATGCAGTAAATGTAAAGGCAATGGACACAAGGATTTACAAGGTTCGGCACCAAAGGCCTACATCCTTGCCATGCTCTCCCAGCATGGATTCTCCCATTATAATCGGTTAGTATTACAATGGTCGATACAGCTTCCCACCGTATCTCTCCTGAGTCCCACAGGAGGGTCTTTATACTGCATCCCACAGTGTTACCAGAGTCCCACTGGCCTGCTCCAGAATCCCACTGAAGACTTCTTCTCCCTGAGTCTCACAGGGTCTTCTCTTGGCTCCTCGAGTCACACGAGTAGCTCTTCTTCACTTTAAGGTCTTCAAGTAACTTCAGCAGCCTGGGATAAAGGCTGCTGGCCTTGCTCTTCTCTTCTGATCACTTGTGGTTGATCAGGGCTTCTCGTCTAGCTCAGGCTTTATCTCCTTCTTCAGGATGACCTGGCTACTCTCTTCAAGAATCTTCAACAGCCTCTGAAAGGTCTGTTGGTCTGCTCAGCAATCTTCTGATCACTTCACTTGATCAGGCTCTTCTCAAATACTGAAAACTCAGACAAACAATATCTTTCACTTCAGTCTGGCTCAGTCTCACTTCAAAACATTTTCATGCACTGAATGCATGGCAACTCTTCTTCCTCATGCACTGACTGCATGGCCTTCTCAATTCTTCAAGAACCTCCTGGTCTTGGACAACTCAGATGCACACAGCCTGCTTTAGCTCTGTTCACGTGTGCATGTTCAAGAATGCATGCATGCACTTTCCTTTTCTTCCTCTTGGTGCAATAAAACCTCAAAGGGTGTATTCTTATTAAGCACACACACCTTTCTTCTTCCTTCACACTCTTTGTTCTTTTTGTTTACACACTCACAAGTGTGTTGTACTTTAGTGTGAGGGTCTCCTCTTTCTTCCTTCTTCTAAGTGTGTTCACTTCTTAGTGCACACACCTAGGTTCGGCCTTCTTGTCTCTTTGCACACAAAACATCTTCACTTTGGCACAAACTTGAGCTTGGCCTACTTTACTTGCAAAGCACACACACTTCCTTGTTCTTTTAACTTCCTTCAAAGTGTGCACTCCTCTAATGCACCCACTTGGTACTCCATTTTGCACACACAAGGGCTACGGCCTCCACTTGCATTCTTCTTTTGCACACACTTCCTCTCGGCCTTCAACTTTTACTTTGCACACATAAGAGGCAAAGCCTCGTTCCACTTCTTTCACACACTTGGCCTTTCTTTATTCTTGCACACAAAATACTCGGCCTTCTCCTTTGAACACACAACACCTTCTGCCTCAAACAGAGTGCGCAAGGTGTGATCTCCTCGGGTGCAAGGTTCAAATGCCGCGGGGGCGCGCAGGGTGTCAAGGACAGCCTCGCGGGCGCGAGGGTTTAGTCGCGCAAGGTACTCCTGCCGCGGGGCGCGCAAGTGCTGCCACTGCGGGCTCCAACCAAGGGCGTGCAAGGCTTGGTGCTACCCCGGTTCTTCCTACTGCTCAAGTGAGGCGCGCAGGGGACCCTTCTTCTTGTCGCGCAAAGGTATTGCGCGCAAGGAACTTCAGCCGCGCAAGATTCTTGCACGGGGCTTCAAACTCTTCGCGAGGCAGAGAGATGCGCTCACGGGACTTCAAAAATTCAGCGCATCAGCAAGCTTTTTGAGAGCCTCGGGCTCTTTTTATAGGCGAAGCAGAGGCGGTTCATCCGCGTGGGATAAATCTCAGACTCCCGAGATCTTCGGATCTTTAAAAACTTTCCAAATCTTGATATTTATTCTCGGTTTGACGCGGGCTCATTTATTTTTTGTTCCTCTACGTGCATGCGACTCATAACGCATGCACGACCTTCGGTTTAGGCTCATCCCATGCAAAAACACCAACCACGTGGCCTCGGCAGCTTTGCTTGCCTCGGCCGAACATCGAAATTCTCCATCTGTTGCATGCATGCCTTTTTTATGCATGGTTGTGTTCGTTGGATCCATACGAACTCATTGGTGTCTTCGGCTTCTTCAGAGGTGGCCGGAGTCTCAAAAACATCACTCGGGAGGCGCCTGGTTTGAAGGTGGCTGCGGGAATGCGCGGGGAGGCCTCAGCCGAGCTCGGGGTTGAAGACGGTCTCGCAGCCGTTGGATCGGCGATTCAATTGATCTCGGACGGCCTGGATCAGATCGGGGGCGCGGCGGATTAGATGAGCGGCACCGATCGTCCGCGAGATCAGATGAGCGGCTGGGATTCGCTCCCGGTGAAAAATGCGCGTCCCACATCGAATCGGCGGCCGATTTTCACGCGGCTTATCACCCTGGCGCTGCCCGCTATTCGCCAGTTGAACTTCTCCCCTCCCGGTGCCGCCCCGCACCGGGTTCTCTCTGCGGGCGCGCTCTGCGCCCACTATGCTCTCTGCGGGCGCGCCACTGGCGCCCACTATGCACACTGATACTCCTGGGGGCGCGCTCCTACGCCCCTGCCGCGCTCCTTCGGGCGTGCCCCAGGCGCCCATGTGGTGTGTTGGGTGCGCCCTGCCGCCCTGGCTCGCCCCACGGGTTCCCCCGGGCGTGGTGCCCTAGTGCCCATGCCTTGGGGTTGAACCCCCAAGGTGCCTTGGCTGGCCAATTTTTTGGCAAAGGCATGAATGAATCCTTTGTATAAAAACAAAGTACTCCATATAAAAATTGCCAAACCAAGTGCCATTCAAGCCATCTTCTTCCCATCTCTATTCTTCTTCTTCTTAAGAATTCCTTCATTCCTCTTCAACATTTATTCATCACTTTGTAATGGAATTCACGAAGGGTATTCATCTTCAACTGAGCTCCTTAATAACATAATTTCTTCAATGTTCTTTATTGATCTAATCAGAGATAAATTGGATCATCTTCATGTTCACATGCACTGAGTGATAGTGCATGGACTTCATTAATGCACATCATCCACTTAGTAGTTGTGGATGGAACTCCTTTCAACTCCTCATGAATTGTGAAGACAATGCATGGTCTTCAATCAGTGTTGTGACATTGTATCCAGTTGATACAAGTTCTTGGAACTTAAAGATCAGCTCAACAATCGTCAGATTTTCATGGAGAATGTTTTAACCACAATTTCCAATACCACTTAGTGAATCTCCTAAGTGACATGCATCTTAGTACCATGGCCATTCTCCTTCACCACCAACACCATCACAACCTTTGTCATTCACATCTTGACATTCCCTGACTTCCATTCATTCCAAGACAACTGCATGTCTCATTGACAACAAATGCAACACAATGCACTTCAATCTCCCCCTTTGTATTTGTTGTCAATACACTCCATCAGCACATATGAATGGGTCAATATGTGTGCCAATATTTTCTCCCCCTTATTGGAAATCAAATGCAAAGGTGTGGTGTGGTTCTCTTCCAAAAATATCTTCCTCCCATTGAAAAGTATCTTCTTGAAAAACACTAGGAGAGGGATGATGTCACATGTTCTCTTTAGCAAAGAACCTTTAGTAAATCAGCTCTAAGTCTACTTGGGCTAACCCGGTGTAGAAAACAAGAGTGATATGACCAAGGAATTCAAAGCTGTCCACAATTCTCTACACATGTGAGATCATGCTTAGGGGTTGAAATTTTTCAGATATTCAATGAATTGCTAAATCCTGCACATACTTCACCAAACACATTAGAAAGTTCAAGTGCAAAGATAAAGCTCCCCCTTTCATCCATTTGCCTTCAATCAATACTCCCCCTTAATTGTCATGATGAATACAATTAAGAAACAAGGGATGAAAGTATGATTGGAATACCTTCACTTTTCTCAAGATGGTATTAAATCTTAGAATCCCATCTACTTCTGATTGGCTCCCCCTCAAGGGGTGCACTCCAATCTGTCCAAACCATCCTCCAGTTGAGAATGATCATCATCTTCAATTCCCTGCAATGTCAGCACATGTAAATACCAATAGTATAAGGGAATAAGATGGATCCTCCTTGGTTCATCAATGTGAACAACAAGGTTGAGAAGATTCTCTCAACCGAGATGTCCCATTTTCACCATTCTTCACACTTGCACATTTGATCTTCAATGATGTTTGTGCTGGTGTGGATCTCAATACATCTTCATGTGAAATCCTTTGTTTCCTTTTTGCCTTAGCAATTTCCAGAACTTTATCTTCAGCTCTCTGCAGATCTTTGGAAAGTTGCAACTGATTTGGCCATATGACTAGTAAGTCACTTGAAAGTGTGGCCTCAGTTCTGGAAGTTTCACATGGTTCCTTTGATGCTGTCAAGCTACCTCTCTTTGGAAACTTGTTTTCAATCAATCCCTTCTGCTTCTTCTGGATTGATTGTCCGTTTGAGTTCAGTTGGCTTCTATTGATTTCCATGGCTTGTTTGCAAAGATCCATGGTATGACCTTTCTTTCCACAGTAGAAGCACTTCATGGTGGTCCTTCTGGATGCATCACTCTTCTTGGACTCAGACTCCAAGGACTTCTCTTCATTTCTCAAACACTTCTTGGGAGAATTTTCTACTTTCTTCTTGCTTCCCAAGGAATCTCTCTTAGCCAGGTTCTGTGATCTTCTCTTCTTTCCAGCTTTGGATACATTCGGAGATTGACATGTATCAAATTGTTGACCACTTTTGCAATCATCCCAGATGTTGTCATGTAATCCAAATCTATTTGCAGTAAACAGATGTCTCTGGACCTGTGGATGCTGCTTCTTTTCTTCTGGCTTGCTCCCCCTTGGCATGGGCTTCCTCTGTGCTTTGGCATTCAGTGGATTGTACCAACAATCCTTTGCACAATGCCCAAACTTGTTACAACACCAGCATTGTCCCACGAATCTTGACCTCTTCAGTCCTTCTGATTGTAGGGTACTTTTCTTGACCTGTTGTGCTGTTTCAGGAGAGCTCTGCTTCTTCACCTTCCTCATCCAGATGGATGGAACCTTCTTCTTAGAAGATGTTGCACTTTCATTAGAGGATGTCTTTCTCTTAGAATCATCCTGCTCAAATCATACTTGGGTAGCAACATGTCTTCTACCAGCTGACTGGGAGGTTTTAGCTTTGGGTGATTGCAGATTTGTCAATATCACCTCTAGTTCTAAGCACTTCATGTTAAGGGAGTTCTTCTCATCCTCAACAACTCTTAGCTTTCCTTCCCAACTTTCTTTCAACTGATTCATCTGGTCATCATGCACTGTCTTCAATTCAAGCAATGAATTGTCAAGCTCCTTCACCCTTTTTTCTTTGTCTTCAAGTTGAGCATCTTTGACAACCATTGAAACTCTGTGCCTCTTTTCCAGTGCACGGAAAACATCTTTGATCATTATCAAAAATATTTCTTTCTCATAAGAGCTCCTTTGCAATTCTTCACAGGTATCTTCATATCTTTCATTGCAAAGGGAAACAGTTTCATCTTTGGCCTTCACCAGCTTTCTGAGAGTGTTGGTTATGCCAACCCTTTTTGCCAATTGGACTTCGAGAGAATTGGCTTCATCTTCTAGCTGTAATTTTTCTTCTTGAAGATCAAGGAGGCCTGTAGCTATACACATTGCAACTTCCTTGGGGACTCTCTTCGGAAGATATTTGATTGCATTTAGAAGATCATTGTTTCTTCCATCTTCATCACAGCTAGAGCAGGCTTCATCAGAAGAATGATAAAAGGAATTGTCATCTGATGTGACTTTCACATTTCTTTCCGTAGAAGGAGTTTCTCTGATTGCACCGGCCTTCTTCTTCATCTTCTTTGCCTGTTTCTTCATTCTGTTTTTCTGAGTCTTGGCAGATATCTCCATTTGAGGCTGGTCATTCATTTCCTCAAATCTGCACTCCATAAAGACTCTCTTGGATCTTTTAGAGGTAACCTCCCTCTGATACCAATTGAAGTTCCCAGATCAGTGTGAATCACTGAGAGGGGGAGGGGGTGAATCAGTGATCCTTTAAAACTTTTTACTAATTGATTCTTAATCAATTAAACCTCTATGGCTGGTTAAAGCCTCGATCCACTCTTCTTGTATCTCTCACCTTTCCACGAATGATGCAGTAAATGTAAAGGCACTGGACACAAGGATTTACAAGGTTCGGCACCAAAGGCCTACATCCTTGCCATGCTCTCCCAGCATGGATTCTCCCATTATAATCGGTTAGTATTACAATGGTCGATACAGCTTCCCACCGTATCTCTCCTGAGTCCCACAGGAGGGTCTTTATACTGCGTCCCACAGTGTTACCAGAGTCCCACTGGCCTGCTCCAGAATCCCACTGAAGACTTCTTCTCCCTGAGTCTCACAGGGTCTTCTCTTGGCTCCTCGAGTCACACGAGTAGATCTTCTTCACTTTAAGGTCTTCAAGTAACTTCAGCAGCCTGGGATAAAGGCTGCTGGCCTTGCTCTTCTCTTCTGATCACTTGTGGTTGATCAGGGCTTCTCGTCTAGCTCAGGCTTTATCTCCTTCTTCAGGATGACCTGGCTACTCTCTTCAAGAATCTTCAACAGCCTCTGAAAGGTCTGTTGGTCTGCTCAGCAATCTTCTGATCACTTCACTTGATCAGGCTCTTCTCAAATACTGAAAACTCAGACAAACAATATCTTTCACTTCAGTCTGGCTCAGTCTCACTTCAAAACATCTTCATGCACTGAATGCATGGAAACTCTTCTTCATCATGAACTGACTCCATGGCCTTCTCAATTCTTCAAGAACCTCCTGGTCTTGGACAACTCAGATGCACACAGCCTGCTTTAGCTCTGTTCACGTGTGCAAGTGCATGCATGCATGCATGCACTTTCCTTTTCTTCCTCTTGGTGCAATAAAACCTCAAAGGGTGTATTCTTATTAAGCACACACACCTTTCTTCTTCCTTCACACTCTTTGTTCTTTTTGTTTACACACTCACAAGTGTGTTGTACTTTAGTGTGAGGGTCTCCTCTTTCTTCCTTCTTTTATGTGTGTTCACTTCTTAGTGCACACACCTAGGTTCGGCCTTCTTGTCTCTTTGCACACAAAACTTCTTCACTTTGGCACACACTTGAGCTTGGCCTACTTTACTTGCAAAGCACACACACTTCCTTGTTCTTTTAACTTCCTTCAAAGTGTGCACTCCTCTAATGCACCCACTTGGTACTCCATTTTGCACACACAAGGGCTACGGCCTCCACTTGCATTCTTCTTTTGCACACACTTCCTCTCGGCCTTCAACTTTTACTTTGCACACATAAGAGGCAAAGCCTCGTTCCACTTCTTGCACACACTTGGCCTTTCTGTATTCTTGCACACAAAATACTCGGCCTTCTCCTTTGAACACACAACACCTTCTGCCTCAAACAGAGCGCGCAAGGTGTGATCTCCTCGGGTGCAAGGTGCAAATGCCGCGGGGGCGCGCAGGGTGTCAAGGACAGCCTCGCGGGCGCGAGGGTTCAGTCGCGCAAGGTACTCCTGCCGCGGGGCGCGCAAGTGCTGCCACTGCGGGCTCCAACCAAGGGCGCGCAAGGCTTGGTGCGACCCCGGTTCTTCCTGCTGCTCAAGTGAGGCACGCAGGGGACCCTTCTTCTTGTCACGCAAAGGTGTTGCGCGCAAGGAACTTCAGCCGCGCAAGATACTTGCACGGGGCTTCAAACTCTTCGCGAGGCAGAGAGATGCGCTCACGGGACTTCAAAAATTCAGCGCATCAGCAAGCTTTTTGAGAGCCTCGGGCTCTTTTTATAGGCGAAGCAGAGGCGGTTCATCCGCGTGGGATAAATCTCAGACTCCCGAGATCTTAGGATCTTTAAAAACTTTCCAAATCCTGATATTTATTCTCGGTTTGACGCGGGCTCATTTATTTTTTGTTCCTCTACGTGCATGCGACTCATAACGCATGCACGGCCTTCGGTTTAGGCTCATCCCATGCAAAAACACCAACCACATGGCCTCGGCAGCATTGCTTACCTCGGCCGAACATCGAAATTCTCCATCTGTTGCATGAATGCCTTTTTTATGCATGGTTGTGTTCGTTGGATCCATACGAACTCATTGGTGTCTTCGGCTTCTTCAGAGGTGGCCGGAGTCTCAAAAACATCACTCGGGAGGCACCTGGTTTGAAGGTGGCTGCGGGAATGCGTGGGGAGGACCCAGCCGAGCTCGGGGTTGAAGACGGTCTCGCAGCCGTTGGATCGGCGATTCAATTGATCTCGGACGGCCTGGATCAGATCGGGGGCGCGGCGGATTAGATGAGCGGCGCCGATCGTCCGCGAGATCAGATGAGCGGCTGGGATTCGCTCCCGGTAAAAAATGCGCGTCCCACATCGAAACGGCGGCCGATTTTCACGCGGCTTATCACCATGGCGCTGCCCGCTATTCGCCAGTTTAACTTCTCCCCTCCCGGTGCCGCCCCGCACCGGGTTCTCTCTGCGGGCGCGCTCTGCGCCCACTATGCTCCCGGCGGGCGCGCCAATGGCGCCCACTATGCACACTGATACTCCTGGGGGCGCGCTCCTACGCCCCTGCCGCGCTCCTTCGGGCGTGGCCCAGGCGCCCATGTGGTGTCTTGGGTGCGCCCTGCCGCCCTGGCTCGCCTCACGGGTTCCCCCGGGCGTGGTGCCCTAGTGCCCATGCCTTGGGGTTGAACCCCCAAGGTGCCTTGGCTGGCCAATTTTTTGGCAAAGGCATGAATGAATCCTTTGTATAAAAACAAAGTAATCCATATAAAAATTGCCAAACCAAGTGCCATTCAAGCCATCTTCTTCCCATCTCTATTCTTCTTCTTCTTAAGAATTCCTTCATTCCTCTTCAACATTTATTCATCACTTTGTAATGGAATTAACGAAGGGTCTTCATCTTCAACTGAGCTCCTTAATCACATAATTTCTTCAATGTTCTTTATTGATCTAATCAGAGATCAATTGGATCATCTTCATGTTCACATGCACTGAGTGATAGTGCATGGACTTCATTAATGCACATCATCCACTTAGTAGTTGTGGATGGAACTCCTTTCAACTCCTCATGCATTGTGAAGACAATGCATGGTCTTCAATCAGTGTTGTGACATTGTATCCAGTTGATACAAGTTCTTGGAACTTAAAGATCAGCTCAACAATCGTCAGATTTTCATGGAGAATGTTTTAACCACAATTTCCAATACCACTTAGTGAATCTCCTAAGTGACATGCATCTTAGTACCATGGCCATTCTCCTTCACCACCAACACCATCACAACCTTTTTCATTCACATCTTTACATTCCCTGACTTCCATTCATTCCAAGACAACTGCATGTCTCATTGACAACAAATGCAACACAATGCACTTCAGAAAGGATTTAGGTTTTTAAAAAAAGAAGATCTTTATGGGAGAAGTTGAAGATCATTCACCACGATTAGAAGATTATATTCTGAGTTTCCAAAGACACTAAACTATTACGGTCCCTGTGTGTGTGTTTTTGTTATGTAATAAGTATTCCGCAAAATTAATCTATTGTCCTTGTACGTCAGGCTTCGGGTCTCTACATTAATGTTCAGAATTTCTCCCACGTGTCCACATTGGGACAAAATAAGGTTATGATCGAATATAAATATTTTATATTTATATTAGTAAAAAAATTAATAATAGAAATTTTTTCGTGTTTTTTAATTATATAATTATCTTAAATTCATATGCATCACCAATACAGTTTTTATTTAATTAATAAAAAAATATAAAATGATTTTAGAAATTTTTAATGTAATATAATTTGATTGTGTTAATGTGTTCCAAAAAATTCATAAATGAATATTAAATTTTAGTCTTTAGATAAATAATTAATATTTGAAATCTAATCATATCTTTATGTTTTTGAAGTCAAAAAATGAATAGTGTCTCAATTTACGATAATGATATTTTATAAAAGTAATCATTTACTAAACTACAAAAAATATCATAAAAATATTAAAATAGGAAAATTATGTCATGATAATGTCAAAAATTGTATCCCTTTATCATCTATAGTATATTAGAATCCATTTTTCCAGAGAATGTCTTTAATATATTTTAATAATTTTAAAAATTCCAAGGGTGTCCCTTCCCTCACTTATAAACGGGAACCCCTCCTTTCTCATCTTTCCACAACAGTAATCCTTCTAGCTCAAATAACCCATGTCAAGTTATCTTATCCACATACCTATACACATTATATAGATGATGGCTTTCCTATAAGACCATCGATAGACCATATAAGATGAGATAAAATGGAGTTATATAAAAAAGCAGGTAATCGCCATAACCGATCATTTGTTTATTAATTTACCTCCTGTAAATATTTTATATCTTTAATAAAATAAAAAATTATGTTTCAAAGATATATTAAAATGTTCTTATGTTTATGAAACCTAATTTATTCACCCTCTTCCTATAAAAGGTGAGGTGAAAATATCACTCTTGTGTACATACGACGTACAATTTCCGCGAAGTGGTATATTAAATTTTTCATCACCATAATTTATGAAATATTATTATGTTTTTTTAATATTTATATTTGATAATTATGAATTAAAATTACTTATGGAATGATGATATCATATATTCCTTCTTACATTCCAAACGATTGGAAAAATATACCGACAATCGCTTGTATGTGTGGACTACCACCTCCATGATGCAATGCAATTTTTTTCATTTATATTTTAATTTCAGGTAAATAAGGATTGGTTTAATGAATATATATTTTATATAAGATATAATAATAATTATTTCAATATGAGTTTTTATTTTCCTTTATTTAATTTAATCCATTAAAAAATGTCAGCAATGATCATGTGTACGTATGACCAATCATCTCCATGAAAAGGTAAAATAATTTTTATGTATTTATATATTATGAATGAATAAAAACATATATATAATTAATTATATGATATAAATAAAATTATTAAATTACTGTATAAGATGGAATCATTGTAAAAATAAAAGGTCCAAAACTAACGAACTCGAAAAAAATGATGCAGATATCACACCAAGTTATGATTTAAAAAATGGAGTGTTAAAAAATGGGTGATAATAGTTTTTATGTAAACTATATATTAAATTTTATAAATTATTATGTCTATGTAAATAATTAATAATAAGTTTATATTTATTAAATTGTAGGTTCCAACATGTACAAAGGTATTTGTACCTATGGAAATGGATTTTCTTCCCACTTTTTTTCTTTGAGACACATTTCATATTCCCCATGGTTTTCTATTATTTACTGTATATACTACCAATGAATGAACAATATTATGATTATTATAAATTTTATGTGAATTTATTTATCTATATATGGTTCTTTATTTCATGTGGTTGACAATTCGAATGCTACCAAAGCATTAAATGGTTTTATGTTACAATCTCATTGTTTATCTAAATTCATTATGAATAAGTTTTCAATGCTGAATTCATATGATATAAAAAACACTTGAACATTATAATCATACGTTGATTTCTTGAAAATATATTTCTTACATTCATTTTACTCATCTTAAATACTCTAGAGACCAATAATAGTTTCCAAGTAAAATCAACTTCATTTGTCTTTTTAGTAGAAAACACTTTTTCTTCCATATCAATGATTTTAAATGATATATATTTAGTTTAAACTATTATAATTTTATTTTTCAATGTTGTTTTTAACAATTTTAGAATTTTTTAAGAATATTTTAAATGTAATCTTCTTTTCATTTTTTAAATTGTTTAGTTTTTGACTATTTAAAATACATGTAAAAGGAATGTTTTATATTTCCTTATACATCACGAGTAGAACATCCTGAATTCACAACCACCTAATGTTTTGAGGCTTACTATTAATATTTTAATGCTTCCATTGAAACAAAATTCATTCCATTATATTTATGAAATAATTATATTTTTGAATTAATTTTCCAAATGTTCAAATTAATTTTCGTTAAAAATATTTCAATGATCCTATAATGATATTTTCATATATGCTAACATCCTTTGATATTAATTTTTATTTAATAGAGATATGTCCCATTGAAATAATTATTACTATTTATTTCGATACTTAATGTTTATGTAGGTGAGATATTTAGGGAACCTATTTATTTTTCATGGTTTGTTCTATAGTGAATGGATGGAATGTTTATAAAACCGATTTTCTTGGTAGGGGTTAGGAGGTTATGAAACAATTAATATTTTATGGTCTTGTGGAAAAAATATTTATGGTTTTAATTATGTGATGGTGGTTATGTTATAACCAAGGGCAGTGGTAAAATTATAACAAAGGACATTTTTGATGTTATAATTAAGGGGATGTGGGACCTATGTGTCCCTCTAATGTATTGGGTAATGGTTATTATCCCATGAGATAAACTTGACTAAAATGGAGAGTGAACACGATTTAGTAGGGGACTTAGTCCACTATGATAATCATGGGAGTGAACCTTTATTTCTGTGATGGTTTGGGGAGTGAATTCATTCAACTATGATTGTCTTTGTAATGGATGTTGACTACTATAGAAATGATTTCCTATGATTATGTGTATGCCAAAAAAATAATTCTTATGACAAATCTATGCTATCAAGGATCATGTTCTTCGATTTCTTTATGATTCATGTCTTATGAAGTACAATGTTTAATAACATGAATTGATATAATGATCATTGATACTCAGAGTGTTCTTTTCAAATGTTATGTTCATGTTATCATACCCTTATTTTTATGATTATCCTCAGGTAATCATTGATATCTCCCATTTCTCACGTACTGGTCATATATTCTCACCCTTAATTATGTTTCCATTCCACAGTTTTTATATAATGATACTAAGTTTGATATGTAATACAATGTTTATAGTTATAATTAAATTCATGGAAGAAAATATAGATCTTTTATGAACAAGTTGTTAGTTTTTTCAAGTATAAAAATGCACTAGGCCTATATGATTCTAGAATGGATCATTCTGTTATATAATTAATATTTACAATTTAAGATGTGATTCCTATTTATGAATAGTATTGTTCATTTTAAATTTCCTCATCTCAAACTTCCATATCATTCCCATAAGGATAAATTCTATGAAGGATTATAATCTTCAAGACAAAATGTGGTAGATCATTTAGATAGGGGAATTTATAATGAAAAAACTGGTGAAGATATGAGATATTTTTTCAATAATAATACATTTAATTTTATGAACCAAAAATGTTGGAGGAAAGGGGTTAATATAGGTGTAAATATTAATGTTTTGGGTATAGAAAAAAATTCTAAAATGGATGAAATTAAATATCCACTTTATTCCATAATGGAATAAAATTACCAATACAGTGTAAATAAAGTGAGATATCAAAATCAAAACAAATATATTAGAGAGAACCACATTCAACGTGGAATGTTCAGATGAACTGTATTTTTTTTACAAACATTGATATTCCCACCCTACCATAATAAAATGTGAAAATTTTGGGATATAGTCCTAGGATTAAAAATAAGTATGATTCCTTATCGAAAAATTACAATAAATGTTGGAGGAACCACCCTAATATCTCTTTAAAATAACAATAAATTCGAAGGCAACCTTATTGACATGGTTACAAAAAAATTATATACAACATTTTCAAAATCAACAAAGGGTTTAGAGATCAAATTACCAAGATAATTTTATGGGAAAAATATTTTCATAATGGGTCATATGAAAATGAAATTTTACTAACAAGAGGCTATATTTTATGCTCTAGAGGAGCAACATGGAAAAAATAATTCCAAATAAAATCTAATAAATCATAACATAGAATTGAAAATGGTTCAATTAGAATAGTTGATGGAATATGGGGATAAATTTAAACATCCTAGCATAACTATGAACAACACTAGGGAAAAGTTCAAGAATGTGGTTACACGTAGTGGTTCTAAATCTCAAACATAAGATAGAAAAGACCCTACAAGTATTCAAACGGGATAAAATGGTGAATTTAGATTTCAAAAAATAGTTGACACATAATATATAAATGAGAGAAGAAATATTAAAAATAATGAAAAATCAAATTGTTCCACCTAGAAACCAATCTAATTTTTTTTATAAAAAGAATAATAAATAAAAGGATAAAATTTTTTATGAATATTTGGAGATGACTTATTGATTAACAAACTATTCCCCGCCCATCCCTTTCTAAACTATGAAAATTAACAAGGATGAACTCCACCAATTACATGGGAATTTGACCAAGCTCAAATTAAATATTCCTTTTTACTAAGACTTTTTTTTATTCCTTCATATCAGATATATAATAAAAATAATATTAAAAACACTATTTAAATTTGAAAAATATAACATCATTAAAGTTTATAGTACTTTCCTTTAAAAAACACTTCCAAAAATTAATGATCTGGGGTGTTTTTCATTCCCTATGACTTAGTTTATAATTTCCAACTCAATTTTATTTTTGATATCGGTGATAATATAAATATATTCCTTTTCTCAATATTGCATCAGATGAGATTGAATGACCAAAAAACCAACTATTATTATTTAATATTTTGTAGAAAATTAATTTAGACATCCCATAGTAATATTAGATTATTTTTTGGTTGGAGTTGGAATGTATCTTATGCTTGCTAAATTCCTTGTTTTAGATACGGAGTTCGACTAGGAAGTCCATATCGTCCTTGGTAGGATATTCATGAAAACTAATAGAGCTATTATATATGAATATTTGGTCCAATTAATCATTATGTATAGTGAGAAACTAGTGTAATATAATGTATTTTAAAATTTTAAAGAACCTACTTATGGTGAAAACCATTTTATAGTGGAGATATTATAGTCTAAAAAATCATCACAACAACTAAAATAATGTTAGAAAAAATCCTTACTAGATCAAATTATTCAGAGAGTTATAAATTTTTTTTCACACGCTTTTGAGCTAACTCACCAATATAATATGGAAAATGTAAGAACTCGAGTTTCTGTACGAGGTAAAAATCCATTTTCTTTTCGGTTTAACTATTCTGTTGAGGACTAATGTGGATGTCTACCTTGACTCAGGGAGTTACTGAGGTGTCTGGGGCTTGAGTGAAGCCCAGAATCAAGTTTTACGTTTGAAATGTCTTGGTACACAGTTTGTGCATGGCCTGCGCACGGCCTGGGTAAACCGTGCGCCTTGGTGCAGGCCTGCCAGAGGTAGGGGCACAGCCTGCGCACGGTTTGAGGAAAACGTGTGGGGTGGTCGTCCGGTTTCCCCTTTCCTTCTAGTAAGGTCTTCACGGTCTTTGCAATGTTTGATAGGCCATGCGGGTAAACCGTGTGACCTATTGTGTTTTGATAATTAAATTAATTTTTAATAAAATTGATTAAATTTTATAAAAAACTGACCTAAACCTATTCTATTCAACCGGACAGAAGGGGTAGGCACTTGGGAGAGCTCTCAAGAGGCTTTGGGAGAATTAAAGCCTTCACCTTCTTCTGATATCCTATTCAACTGTCGTTCGTCTCATTGTATCTAGAACGGTAAGTCCCCAATTCCTTTTAAATCCTGCTCCTGTCTTCTGGTTATGAAGAAAGTAGATTGGATTAAGGCTCTTATGCACTAATTTCTCGTTATTCATCTGTTCTTCATATTTTTCCAAAATCAGGAAGAATCAGAGCCTGATACTAGGTGAGCTGTCTAGTACGGGCCTAAAGTAGGTGGTCTCATGCTTTCCGCTGATTGTCAAGCTGTTTATATATGCTGGAGTGTCGCACGCCCAATTTTGGGGTGTTGCTTGAACCTAAAATTTAACCCTATTATTACCTAGCATGTTGTTCATAATTTAAATAGGATGGTATGTGATTGAGTTGGGTTGTACACCTTGGACAGGAACCACCCCTGTGGTGTGTTTCCTTGAATGACTCTTTTATATGTTTTTGACCCAGTATGCCTTTGTGGAATGTTTTCCCTTTCCCTTATGGGTTGATAAAAATTTAAATTAAATATGAATGGAATTGCAATAAAAATAAATTGTAATTGAAATGGTTTTGGGTATCGGATGGGGTTTTGCCCCTTGAACCTTGTATTCAAATTCTTCAATTTCTAGCACACATGAGTTAAATGTTTTGAACTACTTTAAATGTGAAACCAATTCATGGGTGAACCAGGGAACCTATGTGAGTTTCCATGGACAGACTCATATGAGACTTTTTACTAAATTGAAGAGTGAATCATGGATCCCACGTGAGATTCCATGGATGGAATCAATAGGGCATGATATGTCATGGGCGATACCCAGATCCTATTTATTGGATCTCGGGGACGGGCTCAGATGACGGACTATACCACGCCTAGAGCAAGGCTGGGTATATAAGAGCTTCCCCAGAATGGGATTGTAGGGTGTTGGTGGATTTTCTCCCTGAACAATGCCTGGTTTCCTAATTTAGCATTCCCGGAACGGGTTCAAGGAATGGTTGAACACATGAATGAAATGATTAATGAATGGAATGGATACCTCAAGAGACGCCAATCCAAACCACAATCTTGGGTCGGTCTTACTAGTTTTCCTTATTTACTACTTTCTATATCGCACTGCAGTTTTATATATTCAGTGATAGATTAGCACATATCATTGGTAGTTTTCTACTGGGATTTTGTCTCACACCCTGTTTGGGTCATGTTTTTGGACCCAAGAGGATTATATGATTTTAGGTATGGATAAGGGGAAAGGCCTTAGTACAGGTACTTGATTTTCTACTCGGAGTAGGCGTGAACGGGACCAAGAAGAGGCTTGCGATGCTACTGGGGATTAATTTTTCTTTCTTTGGGTATTTTGTGTACCTGTACTATGTTGTATTGACTTGAACCATTATACATATATCAGATCCTTCAATTGTTATCGATCTCTGATGTCTATGTGTTTTCTGAAGGTTACCTTCTTCTGCTATTGTATGTTGTAATTACGCTGTGATACTTTGGTAATGAGTGGATTGTCTCCCCACGGACTCACCTAGGCTATCGCTACTAGTCAGCAGCCTCTGGCATTTGAGGAGATTCACTTGAGGCCATGGGAAGACCGGTCCGGCTACCAAGTAGAATGATAAGTCGGGTCGGGACGTTACAAAGTGGTACCAGAGGGGTTTTCCTTTTCTGATTTGAATTACTATTTGGCGATATAGACAGGAGTATGATGGAAAGGGACTTTGGTAATAAACTGTTCCCGGGAGTTGCAAACCTGCATATAGGGAAAAGCCAAGTTTCCTTGTATGTAATTTTATTTTCTGGTTTAGCTTATTATAGTTGTTCGGATTTCAACATTGGGTGACGCACATGGTTTTTGATGATACTATTGATATTATCATGGGTTCTATTTCATTGCAACCCGATGAGATGAGGGTTTTCCATCTCAGGCATCATATAGGCACCATTTTAGGAATCACATGTCATGCATTAATTCTATGATATCTAGGATGATTTAGATATTGCATGTTGTTGTGATAAGTGTTGTGATAGCTATTGCATACTGTTTTGATAGTTGATTGATAGGTTTGCCTACTGTTGTGTTAGATTGGGTGAAATGAATGAAGAGTGACGTAATATTTCAATTCATAAGGTGTATGTTCCCTTTAGGGATTGGGAAATGCCACACCAATTGGATGTAGATACTAAATGTAATTTAATTTCATGGTTATATGGGCATAAAATTTTGATTCATGAGGTGTTTTGGGCCCTCAGGGATTGGAACATGGTGGACCATTGGTTAATGATTTTGAACAAAGCTATGTTAAAAAATGAATATTGAAAATAGAGCCTAACCTAGAACCGGCTTCTGAGTGGGCCAGAGGTAGTGACTATAGTGGTTTGGTGACTGTTCCTTATGCAGTCCTGGATTTAGAAGCAAGCTATGGGTTGACGTGGTTTTTAAGAAGGTCTTGACCTGTCCTGTCCTTGTTCTTGTTCCTGGGAGTTTCGAATCTCGTTAAAAATCGGGAACACTGGAGTGTGTTTGGCATTGCAGATTCATACAACCACGAGGACCACTGGTCATACGTTGGGAGAGTGGTGAAGACCACGTTCCAGAGATGGTAGGCTATGGGATACTAGAGGAAACACTAGTTGTGCCAGCTGCGGAACCAGCGGTTCTACTGGACACAGGTTCTAAGGAACAGTTCCGTGAGAGCTTGTTGCGTTTTATGTAGACCATTCAGGGAGCACCGCGACCTGCCCCGACTATGGTAGAGTTGACGCGTGAGTTTCAGCAGCATCATCCACCTACGTTTTCAAGAGATGGAGTACCACATGCAGTAGAGTCCGGGCTAGAGGCGATACAAGCTATCTTTGAGCATTTGGAGATGCCTCCGGAGAGGAGGGTCAAGCTCGCTACATACATGCTGTGTGATTCTGCCAAGAGGTGGTGGGAGGTGATCGCCCAGTCAGATCATGGGGTTCTACGGTCCTTTTTGTGAAAAATCCGGACAGGACTCTTAGGCTGTGTGTGGACTATCAAAAGTTGAACTAACAGACGTTTAAAAACCAATATCCCTTGCCACAAATAAATGACCTATTTGATCAGCTTCGAAGAGTGAGGGTGTTCTAAAAAATTTATTTGAGGCCAGGGTATCACCAGGTGCCTGTTCGAACTACATACATACCTCGTACAACTTTTTGTAGTAGGTATGGGTTGTATAAGTATCTGGTTATGTGGTTCGGCCTCACGAACACGCCAGCGGTTTTCATGGATTTGATGAATCGTGTGTTCCATCCTTACTTGGACTCATTCATCATGGTTTTCGTGGATGATATTCTGGGGTAATCTCGAAATCGAAACGACCATGACATGTATCTTGAGATCATCCTAAATACAAGAAGAGAGCATCATCTATATTCAAAGCTTGCAAAGTGCCACTTTTGAATGGATCAAATTCACTTCTTGGGTCATGTTATCACTGAGACGGGAGTGTCTGTAGACCCAGAGATGGTTAAAGCTATGGATTCATGGGAAAATCCCAAGAATGCCTTTGACATATGAGGATTCTTAGGGATTGCAGGTTATTATCATCGTTTCATACAATATTTCTCACGCTTAGAAGCACCGTTGACAAGCCTGACTAAGAAGGGTGTGAAATTTGAATAGACAGATGCTTGTGAACCAGCCTTTCAAGAGTTGAAAGGAACGTTGACATCAGCATCAGTCCTAATACTACTAGAACAGGGCTAGGGTAACACTGGCTACTGTGACTCATCAGGTGTTGGGTTGGGTGCAGTGTTTATGCAGTGAGAAAGAGTCATGGCGTACAGATCTCGGCAGCTGCGGCCACATGAGAGGAATTATCCGACTCACAATTTTGAGCTAGTAGCAGTTATTCGTGCGATGCGCTGTTGGAGAAACTATTTATTGGGAGAGATTTTTGTGGTGTACACAGACCACAAGAGCCTCAAATATATCTTTAATCAGCGTGATATGAATCTTAGGCAGCAACAGTGGGTGGAGTACGTACAGTCCTTTGATTTCAATCTTGCTTATATGTTGGATAAGGGAAATGTTGTGGCTGATGCATTGAGTAGGAGGACTCAAATACATGCAATGCAATAGGCTAGCACCTCAGAGATGCATCTTGAGGTGATGAATAGCCAAGGTAATTCTTTTCCATCATCCTTAGTTGTGACTTATACCCTCCTGGATAGGGTAAGGATGACATATATATTGGATTCGGAAGGCCTAGTTATACGGGATGGTGTGTCAGGTGAGGACCCTCCTCCTAGTTGGATGATAGGAGAGGATGAAGTTCTTCGTATCCATGGACAAATATGGGTTCTGGTGGATATTAGATAGGAGGTAATGCGGTAGATTCATGCTTCAGTTTGGGAAGCTCATCCAGGAGTCACTAAGATGTAACGTGACTTGCACTGACAGTACTAGTGGTCGGGTATGAAGAGGGATATTCCTTTAGTGGAGTTTTCCTATAACAACAGTTATCAGGAGACTATACTGATGGAACCATACGAGGCATTATATGGTAGGCCATGCTGATCACCCCTATGATGCTTAGAGGTACGTGAGGCACCTTTACTAGGACCGCGTATTTTTTAGGAGACTTCTAGGTAGGTCCAGTTGATACAAAAGCGGATGGCCACCGCACAGTCTCTTTAGAAGTCATCTGCTGATCGCCGGAGAAAACCCCTAGAGTTTGAGGTCAGGGACCGGGTTTTCTTTTGTGTTTCACTGAGGCTAGGAGACAGGCGGATCAAGAGACAGGGTAAGCTATCTCCAAGATATGTTGGGCCTTTTGAGATTCTAGATAGGGTGGGGTTGGTAGCCTATGGGTTGCAGTTACCTTAGAGTTACCAAGCCATGCATGACATGTTCCATGTTTCTCAGTTATGGAGATACTGTTCAGACCTGTCTCATACCTTCTAGCCTGAGGAGGTCGAGAATTAGGGAGATGCATCCTTTGAGGAGCATCCGATTTGTATTGTTTATAGGAGCACAAAGGTTCTCCAAGGCCGGGCAGTTCCTCTAGTACGTGTGCGATGGAAGCACGTCCTTTTACAGGATGAGACTTGGGAGTGGGAGGCCAATGTACGTGCTCAGTGGCCAAATCTATTTTCAGATGAATCTTGACCACCCTTGTGAGAGGAATTCGGGGACGAATTGCTATAATGGGGGAAGATTGTAAGAACCTGAGTTTTCGTACGATCTACGGATCCGTTTTATTTTCTGTTTGACTGTTCTGTTGATGCCTAATGTGGATGCCTAACTTGACTGAGGGAGTTACGGAGGTGTATAGGGCATGGGATGAGCCTGGAAACAAGTTTTATTCTAGAAATGGCCTGGCACACAGTTTTCCCTTGGCTTGCGCATGGCCTGGGTAAACCGTACACATTGGTGAAGGCCTTCCAGAGGCAGGGGCACGACCTGCCCATGGTTTAAGGAAACTGTGTGGGGAGGTCGTGCGGTTTCCCCTTTCCTTCCTGTAAGGTCTTCACGGACTCTGTATGGTTTGAAAGGCTATACGGGTAAACCGTGTGACCTGCTGGGTTTTGATAATTTAATTAATTATTAATTAAATTGATTAAATTTTATAAAAACCTAACCTAAACCTATTCTATTCAATAGGACAGAAGAAGGAGGCACCTAGGAGATATCTCAAGATGATTTGGGAGAATTTGAGCATTCTCCTTCATCCGATCTCTGATTCAAACGTCGTTAGTCTCATTGGATCTGTAATGGTAACTCCACAATTATTTTTTAATCCTTCTCTTTTATTCCGGTTATGAAGAACCTGGATTGGATTAAGGCTCTTATCCCCTAATTTCTATTTTTTCATTTGTTCTTCATATTTCTCAAAAATCAGGACAAATCTGAGCCTGATACTAGACGAGCTATCTAGTACGAGCCAAATAAAGTGGTCTCGTGCTTTTCACCGATTTTCAAGCTGTTTATATATGCCGGAGTGCCACACGTCCACTTTTGGGGTGTCGCTTGAACCTGAAATTTAACCCTATTATTACCTAGCATGTTGTGGGTAATTTAAATAGGATGGTATGTTCTTGAGTTAGGTTGTACACCTTGGACAGGAACCACCCCTTGGGTGTGTTTCCTTGAATTACTCTTTTATGGTTTTTTGACCCAGGATGCCTTTAAGGCATGTTTTTACTTTCCCTTGTGGGTTGTTAAAAATGGAAATTGAATATGAATGGAATTGAAATAAAATGAAATTGTAATTGAGATGGTTTCGGGTATGGGATGGTGTTTTTCCCCTTAACCCTTGTATACAAATTCTTTAATTGTTAGCCCACGTGATTTAAATGTTTTGAACTTCTTTAAATCTGAAACCAAGTCACGGGTGAACCATGGAACCAATGTGAGTTTCCATGGATGGACTCATATGAGACTTGTTATTGAAGTGCTGAGTGAATCATGGATCCCACGTGAGATTCCATGGACGGACTCAATAGGGAATGATATGTCATGGGCGATACCCGGATCCTATTTATAAGATCTCGGGGATGGGCACAGATACCGGAATATACCGCACCTAGAGCAAGGCTAAGTACATAGGAGCTTCCCTAGAATGGGCTTGTAGGGTGTGGGTGGATTTTCTCCCTGAATGATGCCTTGTTTCCAAATTTAGAATTTTAGGAATGGGTTCAAGGAATGGTTGTACAATTGAATGAAAAGATTAATGAATGGAATGGATAACTCATGCGACGCCAATCCAGACCACAAGCTTGGGTCAGTCTTGCTAGTTTTCCTTATTTACTACTTTCTATATCGCATTGCTGTTTTATATATTCACTGACAGATTAGCACTGATCTTTGGTGGTTTACTATTGGGATTTTGTCTCACACCCTGTTTGGGTCATGTTTTTGGACCCATGTAGATTATATGATTTTAAGTATGGATAAGGGGAAAGTCCATAGTACAGGTACTTGATTTTATCCTCGGAGTAGGAGTGCACGAGACCAAGAAGATGCTTGCAATGTGAATGAGGACACATTTTGGTTTCTTTTGGTATTTTTTGTACTTTACTATGTTGTATTTACTTGAACCATCATACATATATCAGATCCTTCTATTGTTATCTTTCTCTATTGTCTATGTGTTGTCTGTTGGTAACATTATTCCGCTATTGTATGTTGTAATTCCGTTTTGATACTTTGGTAATGAGGGCATAGTCTCCCCACGGACTCAACTAGGAACTCACTGCTAGTCGGCAGCCTCTAGCATTCATGGATATGTGCTTGATTCCATGTGGTGACTGGTCCGGCTACCGAGTTGAATGGTAAGTCTGTTCGCGACGTTACAGAAAAAATTATAGATATAGAGAGATATTATGTAATTATTTTCAAATATCTTGATGAAGAAGAATCATTTACGTTTGGAATTATGAAATTTCTTAGGGAATTTGAAACTGAGTTTCCTTATATAAACAATTTTTTAAAATTTTAACAAGTCTTAGAGAGAATTATTAGAACAAATTGATTATTTTTATTTGATAATCATTTTGAAATCTGATCTGGAAACTCCTGAGAGTGATTTTTCCACTTGGTTAGCTGTGATGGAAAAAATTTATTATAAAATTCAAATTCATTCTAGTTTTCAATAATATTTTATGATATATTTTTATGATCTTTGAGGTCACATGCCCTTGATTCATCTATCATGCAAAGAGTCATAGCTTTGGAGGTAAATATGATCCAACAACACCTAAAATACCAATTTTTACTGAGAACTCAACTAAAATAGATATTATTTATCCAAAATTTAAATAAAAAAATAAAAAATAATTGTTAGTGAAAATTAAATTAGAAAACTATATAGATTGGTCTATATCATATATAAAAGGGATTATCGCTTCATTTTTCATGCATATGATTCTTCTGGAATGAAACATAAATCAAGAGTATATTGGTAAAGGATAGTGGTCCCAAAAATAAAATAAGTTAGGAGAGATGAGGTAATTATGATTATAAATTAATGGAGGATTTATCCTTTTTTGGATAGTGTTTGGGTCAATCCAGTCCAACTAGTTCTAATGAAAATATAATTAACTATCTTGTTCTCTGTTTTTCTATGTAAGACTTTGGATAATTTCTAGGAATATTTCCAAATCCACAAACTGAGTTAGTGAGGGATTTTGAGGCCTGGATAGCCTCAATATGGTGATATTAAAAAAATTTATTACATTTTATCATTATATAATATATTTTTAGTAAAAGTGGAAGAAATGTATATAAGAGTCTTGGGATAGAAATATGAGACCACCGTTTAGTCCATAACATTGATATTACCCAAGGTGCGGCATAATTGTTTTCTCCATCGGGTGCCCTCTTGAGGTTGTCTTGGTTGGTTGTTAAATAAGGGATTATTAATTTAATAAAAGTAAATTAATAAACCCCTATCCCATTTGGATTGTCATAATAAATATAGAATAAGTGTATCCCCTTGAAAAAAGAATTAACCAAGGTTATCCAATGAAAGGAGGCATTGCTAAACAATGATCTTGATGGTGATCACTCTCTAATCATGGTGAGGTGGATTAAAAACATGGATTAGTACATGAAGATTTTAAATTTATCCAGGATTTAGGAGGATTAATTGTATTTAAATCCCAAAAAAAGTACTTTTATATTTTTTTCTATTCCTATTTAAAACTACAAGTGATCCCATGGGGGAATATATGTGGGTTTTAGTGGAAACTGTGGAGTTTCAAGTGAATTATATGGAATTGCTCTTCATAATTCCTGATAACACGATGTGTATTTTTGGAGGAAAATCTTTGTTCTATTTTCATTTATAAAATATGAAATTTGGGGACTACACATTGTGTACAGATGGTACACGTCATGTAGGGAGCCTAGTATATATTTTTGACGAACATGGGTAGATCAGTTGCATTAATGGAAATAGTCATGTGAAGGTACATGACCAGGTACATGGGAACAAGGTTCGAGGCATGGGAACGATCTAAGGAAACTTCCAAGTGGTTTGATAGACAGGAAAAACTATGTACCATTGGTACACGCCATGTGTCGATATGACTAGGCAACCATTTAAGGGCGAGGACACGCCCGTAATATCAGAAGGGGTCACACTCTCTGTGAAATGATGTACACATCGAGTACAATTAGGGGACACCAAATAGGGATGAATTCTAGATACCCTCCATGTACTATGGGAACATTTCATACAATCCATTTATGATGTATCTAACATAGTAATCTCTATCTCAAGGACTGAGAATTAGGGCAATGATTTGTTTATCTATGTTTTTTTTCCATGTGGTAGATGATGATGTAAATGTTTTTAGCATGGGATATGCAATGTGAGGAGAGGTTAGAGGGTCGCATGATAGAAATGTAAAGACTAATATATGTTTATTGGTTTACATTGGTCTATCACTATGAGAGTATAGTGTAACATTGCGCCCCAGTACAATATTGTGATACCCTAGACAAGATGAGTTCAGAAATATTCGTTGAATCCCTCCAAGAGCCTGGGGTGCGATCCTATACCCAATTAAATTACCAATATGGGGTTCATGGAATCATCATGTCGTGCATACATAGGGAGAAGATCCTCTATCTAGTTGGCTAGCCTAGTAGGGTTGTGTAGCATCATTAGATAGACAACTCCTATATATTAGGTGAGTTTGAGTAGGATTTGTGGTATTGTTGTGCATAAAATCATCTACATGGTGGTTGGATCTAGTGGGGTTAATGGTATTATCAAGAGTAATATCACCCAACATAATGGTTATATCCAAATTTGGGTTTGTGGTGTCATGTAGTGATCCTAGGAATGATCCCCTATATGTGTGTCATCATTTTTAGGCAGGTTAGGGTTTTTTTGAATCCCCTATTTATCCTATATCTGATACCATATCTGAGATATATGATCTAAATATTTCTATACATAATTTTTGGTGTCTGTTAGTGTTCATTGGTGTGATTACCTATCTATGAAATGATTTATTTGGTGATTCTTGTAGGGTTCGTGGATTCCCCCATCTGAGAAGAGTCACACCCCGTAGCTGAGTATAGATATTTGTCTAGTGACTGTGAGACATTATTTATACTGAGACCTGGAAGACGTGTTCTATCAAGTGAATTCCACATGGAATGGTAGGGATATTACAATTGAAAATGGATACACAATGGGAATTGTTCTCTTAAATGAGTTCTATTAGGGATGGAATGACTGTTCTCAATGGAGTGGTATCTCTAGAATGTGCCATCAGGTATGGAAGATCCATTCTTGATGGAGTGGTATCTTAGGGATGTTCCATCAATGATTTCATAGTTTTTACTAATGAGTTATATCTAGAAAACTATTACCATTGGGGGATAGAGAGGCATATTGAGAAAGTTATTTTAGACAAGTGTCACTTTTGTCCCTTGAGTAGAATCATGTGGTAGGAAGTTATGTTGGGATGTCATGAGACTTGGAATCTAGGATGAGTACATCTTGGTTATTCTATAATTAATTATGTTGATTAAACTTATATTGTTTCATATACCATTTTTAGATTATGTTACTAGTTATGTATATAAAAGCAGTGTTTAAGATGGATTGTTGTTCTCTATATCACTTGGTTACCCTCATTATTATGTTGAGAGGACTATTTCCTTTTAGTTAATCCCATTATTTTTTGGTTCTTGGTTCTCCTACTAGTTATTAATATACTCACCCATGCATGGGTTTTCACCACACATGTCATGTATTTTATAGACATATGTCATGTTAAAGGAGTCTTAGGAGGACCCAGAGAAAGTGATGAATAGTGAGTTAGATAGACTTAGGTATCTGCTAGATTGAGATTGAGGTGTGTAGAACTGGTTTAAAATGACAACAATCCCTCCATCAAAATAGCTTGGACACTTTTCATGTTTTTGGTGGGCCATTTTATTTCCCTTTTTATGCTTATAGTACTTTAACTATACTCTACTTGTGTGATAGAATTATGTCTGAATTATTTTAGTAATTATTAACTCTGAATTGCTGCATGGAGATGGTTATTTGTGTGTGTTTACAAATACCATATGATAAGGCCTCCAATATATTTTATATTACTATTCAGCAGTACATTCTTACCCCTGTACCATTGGAGGTGAGATTGGGGAAGTCGTGACTCATCCCCTAGTGCCTCGAGTCAAGATAAAGTTATATCAGAGTAGTTTGTTTACATAGGAATAGTGTTATGAGTTTTTAAGATGACATCTGGGTTTGGGATTTATAGAAATAATGTTGATGTGTTGTGTGGTCATATTTTAGGATAGGGTTTCTAATGTATGTGTTGAAATTGATGTATCTATTCAATAAGACATTGATAACCTACTTGTTGACTCAAAACCTATGGATACGAGTTGCAAGGAAATTTTGTTACAAGCGTCATATAGTATTGGGTTTTCGGTTCCACATTCTTCTCGAGTCAGATCCTCAGATAAAATCATTTACCACGGAACGTCTTGAAACATTTTCATGATTCCACTATTATAACAACAAAATAGGATTCCATAGAATTATTGTGATGATGATCCACCAAGTGATGTGGTTTTTGTATAGGGAACTAATCTTGAGGTAGTACAATTTGGTGGTCTTCTAGTCAATCCACCACCTATTGAGTGGAAATTTTTACCTACAGTTCCGGATAAGGACACACACAGCCAAGTGTGCGGCATGAATTTAAAAGGCTGTGAACCCTATCTTACTAGGGTGATCCAGACCCCCATCTATTTGAGGACTCTCTTGAGGCACTCACGCATGTTAAACTCCTTATGAGGAAACCTACATATAAAATAGTGTTCCTAGCGGTGATTCTTCTATTGTGATCTTTTTAGTGAGTGTTTTTTCTAGTGATGTAGTCCCATTATGAGACAATACTAATGAGGAAAATTATTTAATGTCACTTCAAGATAGTTTTTTATCCAACCACATTGAGTTTGGTGAATATCTTGGATATTCTACTATAATGGTAGGATATCATGATAGTGGAAAATTGTTTGGATCAGATCACATACCTCTTTTTATACAGCCTGGTTATTGTTAAAGGTCCATTTTTATAGAATGAACCTTAGAGTATGGATTATGATGATATATCAGGTCTTATGTGATATCGTTATCTATTACCACTTATTCAATAACCATTGAGCTGTTGTTTTTAGGGGGGTCTTTTGGGATGAGAAGACTTAAACTATTTTTGTTGGGTGCACTGGAGTTGAGACCTTGGTAATGGGAAGCTGATGGTAGGCTCATGGATCCAATAATGCGAGATGATTCAAAGACGATCATGAGATAGAGGTATTGTGGCTCCATACTCCCATGTTTGATATTTTTTTGCCGAGAGAAAAGTATTTTTTATCTAAGGATGGAAGGGGACGTCTCGTGTGAGATTGTACAACCCACCATGCCACTAAGAAAAAGATGATTTATGGAATTCCATGGAAGAGACCATGATAGGAGCATGTAGTTTTGCATGATGGTGGATGTGGAGGGGGAGTGGAGAGAGAGGGAAGAAGTGGAATTCATTTTAAAATGTTTCCGAATCTCCCCCCTGGGGTCCCTTTTAGGCTCAGGGAGCTAGAGGATATGTGTGAGGATAGATACAGGTCACGAATACCTATAACCCAGAGGTTCGGAACAAGATTAGAGTTACACTCTATGTATGTTTTAATTTTTTAGTAGTGTTATTAGACACTATTTGGATGTATAATATTCTTTCCACTTCATTCATGAGGCTTATAAAGAGTTATGTAGGGCATCGTAGAGCATTTTGATGGTGATATTTGATTTATATTTTGACTCATGGGGAAGGGTGACTTTTCCACCACCATGATTTGTTCTTGTGATGAAATAAATAATAGTACTAGATATTTATTTCTACTAAATCAAATAGTATTGAGGTGTTGAAAAATAGTTCATTTACTTGTGAGTATGTGGTGGGGTTGTGTTTTGGTGTATTAGTGTAGGGCTTGGTGATAGAAGTAGATAGTTTAAGCTCGTACCTTAGGCTAGAGGATCCAAAAAATAGGATCTATGAATATTACCTTCTACTGATAGTGTGACCTAACATTGGGAGGAGAATATTTTTTATATGAACTTTTTGTAGTGGCAATGATAATCACTACAATAATCTTCCTCATTATGGATTTTTTTCCAACCATCCATGCTCATGCAATTTCCACAAATGGGTGTTGCGGTGTTTTTTGCTTTTGGAACAGAGTTTCTCTACTATAGAAGAGTGATGTTGAGCTGAGTAGGATGAGATTATGTGTGAGAAGATATTGGTGACTTTTATTTGGGGGCTAGTTTGACCAGTGGAAAGTGGTGCTATGTGATTTCGATTTCCTACTATAGTGGGGGAGTTGAGGATTTCTACCCGAGGACGTTCTGGGACTACATACACACTGAGAGTTGTGTTCTACAGATATTGGAACCAAGGTACGTCCTTGATATTTGTGACATCATATCCATTGACTCATATAGATTTATTTTATCTATGATGAAGATGGAGGCTTGCAGACTTAGGGCTATGTAAGACTTGGTGTGTAGGCTTGGGAATCCCTATGATCATTTGGTACCCTTATGTTATGAGTGTCAAAGTTTTATGTGGAACACTTCAGGATTACACGACTTGTTTCTAGTTGTTTTTGGTCACCCATCCACTTTTTTAGTGAGGTAGAGAGTTATAGATAAGAAATTTAATTTGTAGGTTATTTATAGATTGGATATCTATGGGATGTGTCATTGATGGATTTTCTAATGATTGGGAGTACCTATACCATATAAGATTGATGATAACAACAATCATACTACAAGACAAGGTTCCATGGAGTTTTCTTCCCTCATATGGAAACCCATGTGTGGGTTTGTTGAGCCAAGTTGAATGCAGTTATTTGGTTTAGGAGGACATTCATTGAGGTGGAATGTTATCTTGGTGTAGTTGTCACTCCACCATCGGTATAGAATAAATCGAAGCCATGTTAATGAGTATTTATGGTCACTAATGTACTAGTTATACCTCATAGATATAAAATATGTCGGATTAAAATTGTGCTAATGATGTATGTTGAGGGTTATGTCTATTCAGGTGTAGATGAGGGCTTCCTGGATAAGTCATCATCTATTAATGTTTTGTGATGTGATGTACTTATTAAATCTCTATCCGTAGTTGAAAAAGGGGATTTTTGACATCCACATGTCGTAGCTAAGGAGATAGGTGGACACTTTGTTACATGATGTCAACCTAGTTTGAGAAATAATTATTCCATGGCATGGATTTTCAGGTTCCCATGCGTACATGTCTATAGACTACATGGGACCCTCTTGTGGGATCACTAGTGTGGTGTGGGAAACCTAGTTAAGAGCTCGGTTTCTATCTTCTTCTAAATTGGACTTCTCTTTTTTGGGAAGTAAATACTTTAGGTTGATATAATGTAACTACCTGGGTTCTTCCAAGGATGTATTTGGAAGATTTTTGGGAATATTTCCAAATCCAAGAGTTAAGTAGGAGAGGGATCCTATATCCCAGATACCCTCGGTGTGGTGATACTAAAAATATTAAAAACAATTATCATAGATGCACAATTTATTAGCAAAACTGTAAAAAAAATTATCAGAGGATCCAATCAGAAATCATAGATCATCATTGAGTCATTAACATGGTGTTTTCCCTATGCATGACATTGATTTTTAGTACATATGATTGTCAATTTTGTCCATGTTTACATGGTGTTAAATAGAGGGTTATTAATTTAATAAAAAATTTAACAAACACCCCTAAACCCCTTTGTGTCCTCATGAATAGTAGAGGGTACAAGGATATATATCTTGATTTTTGAATGAACCAAGGTGAAACCATGTATTGGAGGAAACAATAATCTTTATTCTTGATGATTATCACTCCCAGATAATTGTGCAATGGCATCAGAGAGTGTACATGTACCCGAAGCTTCAACATTTATCCATGAGGTAGGTATATTTATTATAATTGCATCATAATATCCAAAAAAAATTTACTTTATTATTTTAAATCCATATTATGACCCCAAGTGACCTCTTGGAGGTAGATCTATGGGTTTTGGTGGATACCATATAGTTTTTGGGGGGGTACATAAGGAATTTCCATTCATAATACACGAACACATGATGTGTAGTGTTGGAGGATGCATATTGAATTCTTCACATCTGTCAAAGTTGAACTTTGAGAACCACACACAGTGTACTGAGGCTACATTTTTTTAGGGAACCCAAGTCATGTGGAAAAAGGGCATGACCAAAATTATATGTCAAAAGAGATGTTCATGTGAATGTATATGACTGTGTAAACATGCATGGTGTGCTACACACAGGAATAGACTGAGGACATGAACATGTGGGCAGATAGATAGGACATACCATGTAATGAGGGTACACGCAATGTGGTGACATGGCCAGGCATACATGTATGGATGAGCGAACACCTAGGAGATCAGATGGGGTCACACGCCATGGGACAATAGGTACATGTTTTTTATACAACCAAATGCACCCTAAGTATCCTAAGGTAACATGGGAAATGACCATAAATTATATAAACACAATTTAATGTGGGAACATTTTGTGTAATCATTTTTTGGAGGTTTCTCCCTCAGGTATCTCTATCTACAGGGATCATATGGATGCTCAAGAGTTTCATCTGATCGGTAGCTTTCTGCATGGGAGGTGATGGTGGACATGGTTATAGAATTAGAGATGTGACGCAAGGTATGATTATGTGGTCATCATATAGTGACATATATACCAGTATCTGGCAAGTTGTTTCCCTCGGTCTATCCCTATGAGGTTAGACTGTGTGAATTCATACTGATCACAGAATTGTGATCACCTCAAACGGATGAGCTCATATAGAGTTATTTTATAATTCCAATAGACCAGGGTATGGTTCTCTATTGTATCATGATACCTAGATGGGTTTCATGGTATCTATGTGACCATTATACATAGGGAAATAGTCCCCAATATAGTAGTCTAACCTAGTAGTTTTTGGGAAATTTTGTATATACAATCCCCTAAAAAGTAGGAAGGATTTTGTAGGGTTTGTTTTACCCTCATGTGTGCGTTCCTGTACTTAATGGTTGGTTCTAGTAGGGTTGGAATTATCACTAAGAGTATGACCCCCCTATATAGTGGTTGGATCTAGATTTGGGGTTGTGGTATCTCCCAGTGGGCATGGGAATGATTCCTTGTCTATTTATCATGGATTTGAGTCAAGATAAGGATTTATCATCCCCCAGTGGTCCTAGGTATGATATCGTATATGAGAAATATGATCTCAAAAGATTTAGAATGGGTTTGTGGTGTTCATAATTATACATGGCCATGATCCCTTATTTGTGAGATGAGATATTTAGTATATCCTATAGGGTTCCTAGAATCCCCAATCAAGAATGGGTGAGATCCCCTATCAATGTACTGAGATCCACTGAGTGATAGTGATACATTTTTTGGGGAGAGACCCGAAGATCATGTTCTCTTGGATGTATATCACTTGTAATGGGACGGATGATCCATTGGCATAACAATTCCAAATGGAGCATTTTCTCTTATATGAGTGCCATCAGGGATGAAAGATCTATTCTGAATTGAGTGGTATCTCTAGGATGTGAAATCAAGGATGGAATATGTGATACTTATGAGTGATATCTCTCTAATATAAATCAAATGGTATGGTAGGGACCATTGAGTGATTTCTCCGACATGATAATTAATTTTGAGATTGGAGAAGAATCATGTGGCTGACAGTGAGGTTTGGTCCTCATGATACATGGAGTCTCAGATGAGTATATATGGGTTATTCTATAATTCATTATAGTTATTTCACAGTTTTTTTGATACACAATGTGCAGATGAGATGATTGGTCATCTATAAACCAGGATTGGTCGAAATGACATTTCTTGTTCCCTCTTGTTTTGTTCCCTATGAATTGGTTTGAGTAGACAGTGGCCTTTTAGTAGCTCACTTTATTTTTTGTTTTTTGGGGAACATAATTTTTTTTGTCATACTCACCCTCGTATGTTATTTTCCCTCACATTTTATTATTGGGAAGAAGATAGGCCTTTCTATGGAGTCATATAAGGACCTAGTGCACGTGAAGCATATTGAGCTAGAATGAACAAGGTTTTTATCAGATCATGTTCAAGATGTGTAGCAATTGTTTAATTTGATAGGAGTCTCCTCCTTATGATAAGGTTTGACAAATTTTTTGTTTTTTGTGGGCCTTTAGTTTTATTTTTTACTCATGCATTACTTTTTTTATACACATATTCTGGGATAGAATTATGAATTAATTTTGGTATTCTATTAATATTATTTATGTGTATTTTCATTGAGGGGGTTGTGTGTTTATTTATATTAGTACCATATCCTATGGTATTCCATGTGTTTGAAATGCCTAATAAGTGTGTCTCACTATCCCCTAGCCTATTGGATATGTGCTTGGGATAGTCAGGACTTGATCCTTATTAGGTCAGGTCATAACACACCATAGTAACCATTGAAAAACAACAGTCAAATTCAGGTGTGGAAATCAACCAAATGGACTATTTCTATAGATTATTGGAAGATAAATTCTATTACAAGGAGGGATAATTTTATAATTATATTATTATATTTAATGTTTGAGAGGAAAGTTGGGAACGAGTAATTTTTTCTAGATGGTTATTATGTTTACAAACATATTTATATATCCCCATAAGAATACAAAAACCGAAATTACCTTGTCCATTGTGGATATTTTCCTAGTAGATAACTCCCTTAGGATTATTTGGTGCACCAACAACCAATAAAATATATATTATACTTATCTTTTCAGACATGATAAAAAATATTATTCAGGTGTTAATGGATGACTTCTACATTATTGGTTGCAGTTTTGAGAACAATTTATATAATATATAATTGGTTTTAGAGATATTCTTAGAGAAAAAAATAGTTTTAAAGTGGGTATAGTTCACATTTATTCTCACTTTAGGGATATTTCTTAGCCATAATGTGTCAAAGATGGGAATTAAGTAAGATAATTACATGATAGAAGTAATTTATAAATTTCCCCTATTAAAATGTGTAGGGTGTTTGATGTTTTTTAAGGCATTCCAGTTTTTACCAGAGTTTTATCAAAGACTTTTAAAGGATTATAAATCCCATAGGGTAACTACTAGTCAAAGATGAACTATTTTTTGATAAAAATTTTCTGGTATCGTTAATTTTTGTTAAGCAAAAACTCACTTCATCAACCATGTTTATTGTTCATGATTGAAAATGTCCTTTGAAATTATATTTGATGTCAGTGATGTGGTTTTTGTAGATATAATAATATATGGTGGAGATAAGATATTATATGTGTTAGGTTATTCTAGTAGATTTCTATATGATGTTTGAAGGAACTACACAACTACAAAGAAATAGATATTTATTATTTTCTTCACTCTATATAAGACGAGGTTTTACATTTCAGGATCTCAAGTCATTATGTATATAGATAATTCTACATTCGGGTATATTGTTTCAAATAATATAAAAAAATAAACTCATTTTATGGTTCGTCTTGTTACAAGATTTTTATTTCTAAATTAGGGGAAAAATGGTTATAATAATGTTATTATAGACCACTTTTCTAGGTTATCTAGTAATCACTATGACGATCATAGGGATATTAATTCCTCATTTCTATATGATGACCTACTAAATGTCTCTATCATTTAGTATAATTGATATCTATATTTTTCTTATTTATTTATAGAATTCTTTTTTCTAAATATTTTGTAGATAAAAATGTGGAAGCTAATTTCATATCAAAATTACTATCTATGAGATAAACCATTTCTTCTTAGAAGGTGTGTTGATGGAATATTAAGGTAGAATTTTATAGAAGAAGAAATGATTCCCATGAATGGTATTTGACACTCCTCACATTTGGGAGATCATCATGTTGGGGATAAAACAACACAAAAATTCCTTCAAGATAGATTTTACTGGCACACATTGTTTGAGGATGTTGGGAGATTATTAGTGGTCTATTATTAGTTCCTATGATTAGGTGACGTGGGAAGAAAGAAGAGCCATCCTTATAAATAAATTTTAGTTGTTGAGAGTTTTGATGATTGGGGATTGTATTTTATAAAACTATTACCGCCTTCAGATTAAAATGATTACATCTTGATTTTTTCTTAATATTTTATGATGTGGGTTGGGATTGTGCAAATACACTGAAATTAAACCTATATTGCGATAAAATTCATTAAAAAGAATATCTAGTCAAGGTATGGAGTACCAAGGCCTTTTATCATAGATAATTGAAATCATGTTAAGAATTTATAATTAAAATTATTGATAGAAATTTGGTTGTGTATATAGAAAATGAACTTCATACCATCCATAATATTTTATATATGTAGATATTTAAAATAGGGATCATTAATTTATTTTACAAAACAACTTCTGTAATTATATAATGGATTAATCCTTAAAGGTAGAAAAAGAATTGTAGACCCACAATGCTACATTTTGAACCCCAATAGGTATGTCTCCAAATATGTTGTCTTCTAGAAAATATTTTCAATTACATGTGGAGTGGTAAAACCAAAATTATTGTGTTGTGAAGTGTAAAGACCCGTAAAATTCTAGGGAAATTTTTTCTTAATTTTCTTGGGAATTTTTCAAGAGCGCGGTTTCTGATGGCACCTGATTCCGAGGCCCGGAGTGCCCGGAATCAATTTCCGAAGTTTGGCTCGGGTACGTTCAGTGAACGAACGAGCGGGAATTTCTAACTTTTGATCCGGTGCTCGGAATTGAAATCCGAGGGCCACGATGAAGTCGCAGCGCCGATATTCGCTTAAGGAGACCTTTTTGGAAGTTGCGTTTATTTTGGGTTGAAAGTTAGTTTTTGGGTTTTTAGATTAAGTTAAATAAAATTTTTGAAATACAAAATTTTATTTTAACTTGTGGGTTAACTTCTCTCAAAGGGAGTTAGGGGTGGCACCCACACCCACTTAACCTCCCTTGAGAGGATTAAGTGTGGTGGGGCCCACACGAACCCTAAAACTTTTCAACTTCTCCCAAACTCCCTTAACTCCCCTCTCTCCCTCTTAAAGGCTTGTCAACTTAACATTTATTTAATTATACAACTCATGTATAATAAATAAGTGAGTTTAATTTTGGAGTTATCCTTTTTGAATTTCAATCCTTTGAAATTCTTTTGTTAACTTTGTGAATAAATTAAGCTCTTATCCTAATTTTGTTGGGTTAGAACTCTTTAGCCATCTTGTGAGGATTTGAGAGCTTTTCTTATTCTTCAAACTCTGACGAAGAATGCTCAAGCTTGACGAAGAACGCTCAAACTCCGACGAAGAACGCCGCTCCTCTCTTCTTTGTCTTCCATGTCAACGAGAGGGAACGCCGCTTCCTCCTCGGACTCCCTTCGTCGACATAAGAAGATTCGCCAACGACGTACCTCTTTGTCGTCGGATTTGACGAACGATTACCGTGACGCCAACCTCCGCGACGTTGTCTTCCGCGGGACGTTGACAAATCGTCGAACCTATACCCAAGGTAGGGGTTGTTGATTTTTTGTTTAATTATTTATTTTTGTTCGTGGTTCTAGCATGATTAATGAAAGGATATTTAAGTTGTGTTATCATTTAACGTGAGGGGGGCCGGACCGCATGAACACGGCCGAACCCCCTCCATCGTTCTTGTTGATTTACCTTGCGGGTGGAAACAAGGTGGCGTGGTGCCGTCGCACCACGCGGATAGTCGTGCGATTATATTGCGCGGCGCCGTCGCGCCGCGCCGTGGAAGAATCATCAAGAACGCGACGTCGTCGCGCCGCGTCAAGGGGAATCGAAGGCGCAGCGGAGGGGCGCGGTGCCGTCGCACCGCGCCGGATTACGAACACCGCGGCCGGTTCCGGGCCGCGGCGAGACGGGAAGACCGACGGCAGCCGAGCCGCGGCGAGACGGGAAGACCGGCAGCAGCCGCGCCGCCGGCGCCGGAGAACAAGAAGGGCCGCGGCCTTACGGCCGCGGCGGAGCAGCCAGGGGCGGCCGGCCTCGCCGGCCGCCGGAGATCGAGGAAGAGCCGCGGCCACGGCCGTGGCGGAGGAGAAGAAGGATGCCGGCCGCCGGTTTGGTTAGGAGGCGGGACCCGCGAGTCCCGCGTGATTGAAGAAATGGTCGGCCTTAGGCCGGCCGAGATCCGAAAAAAGGGGGGGTTATACCCCCCGCGTGCGGCACATGCGCGGCACCTGGCCGCGCCGCCGCTGGCCGGGCCGCGCCGCCGCGCCGCCACCGGCCGGGCCGGGTCCAGCGGACCGGGTCGGTCCGACCCGGTTCGGTTCGGATCTGGGTCGGGTCGACCCGGTTCGGGTCAGACCAGGGGGGTCGGGCCGGGTCGGCCCGGACCCGGACCCCCCATTTTCGAATCAATTTTGTTCAAATGCTCATAACTTGGGCTTCGGGCCTCCGAACGACGCGCCGTCAGCGGCAACGCGATCCTTGGATCGAGACGGTTGTTTCGGTATACTATACTCAAGGTGCAACTTCCTTTTCGGGAGCCGACGTGGTTAAAACTCCATAGTTAAGCGTGCTTGGCCTAGAGTAGTGACCAGGATGGGTGACCTCCTGGGAAGTTTCCCAGGGTGGGTGTGAGACGGAAAGGCCAATAGTTAACAGACCGGGCGTTCGATTGACGCGCCATCTATTTCGTTGAATTCCTCTAAGTGAGACGGATCTTTTGGCATACTCCGCCCGAGGTTTGGACGCAGGTGGAGTACGGTCGGGTTGGTTTTTCCTTAGAAACCAACCGGGCCCCGGGGACGAAAATGCCAATAACTCTCAGACCGGGCGTCCGATTGACGCGCCGTCTGTTGCGTTGAGTTCCTGTTGACGATACGGAACTTTTGGATACATCAACTCTGGACTTTGTGACAGTTGATGTATCAGCCTCTCAGCTCGTGGAGCGGACCCTCCGATCGAGCTTGCTGTGTGCGGGAACCCTAGTGCTGGCTGTGACTGTTACTAAGACTATTACTGAGACTACTGCTACTGTGACTGCGACGACGACAGTACATAGATCCTGTGTGGATTCGACGACGACGACTACAACACTCAGCGATCCTACGTGGATCAGTGCTACAGGTCCTGTGTGGGCCCGATCCTGTGTGGGTCTTTGCGCTCAGCGGTCCTGTGTGAACCAGCGCCTACAGGTCCTGTGTGGGCCCGATCCGGTGTGGGTCTTAAGATGATTATCTACAGGTCTTGTGTGGGCCCGATCCTGTGTGGGTCTTTGCGGTGCTTATCTACAGGTCCTACGTGGGCCCGATCCTGTGTGGGTCTTTTGCGGTGGTTAGTTACCTATCGATCCTTCGTGGGTCAGATGACTTAGATGGATCAGAGATCATCTTTATCGTCTCTCGAAGAAGTATACATGTGTGAGCTGAATCATGTTGCTTTCCTGTGTGGAATGTGTTGTGCTATCCTGTGTGGATTACGTTTTGCTTTCCTGTGTTGAATACGTTTACTTTCCAGTGTGGACTGAGTTGTACTTGGGCTCGGAGGTTAGAGCGTATTTGAAATTGATGACTTAGGTATATGTATGGGCATATACCTAAGCAGTGTCGGTTGTTACTTCGTATTTTTACCTTTCTTCGTGGTTATCCTTTGTGGATTTTGAGAGACCTTCAGGGGTCTCGGGGTCCCTACTGAGTAGCTTATACTCACCCCTGCACGGGCTTTGCCTGCACTACGTTGTCTTGGTTGCAGACGACGGACATCGTTGATCTTAGCTGAGGCTGGCAGAGGAGGACGGTACCTGGAGGTGGACCACTGGGCGGGACGTGCTCGGAGCGGACGGCGGGACCCGTGGAGCAGTGGAGCTATCTGTACCCACCCTTCAGGTGGGATTTCCAGTGGACAGCTCGGTGTAGCGGCTTTTACTTTTCAGTTTTTGTTTTCCCTTTCGAGTTGTACTTTACTTTCAGTTTGGGTTTGTATACTGGCCCATTTACTTTTCAGCACTTTCAGTTGTACTCTGCTTTTGCTTAGTGTTTACTTTCTACTTGCTTACTCTGTGGTGTTTGTTTACTTTACAAAGGAAATGCATTCCCTTTTTACCGGGATTTACGCCTTGGTGCTAGTCGCCAGCCCCTGGCCTATGGAAGGCGGGCTTGGGGTAGTCACGACACGGACCCCGAGGGCGGGTCGTGACAAATTGGTATCAAAGGAGTTCGGTTCTACCGTGAACTCTGATATTTTCTATGTGAAGCAATAATGTTTAGCATATTGAGTGTGGTTATCAGTCCAGGGAGTCCAGTGTTGGTGCGGCGGCTGACGTATCCGTACACCAGGACCCTGACTTCTGATTTCCGACTTAATGCACGAAAACATTGTTTGCGTGTGTGTTTCAAAGTTTTCTTTTTCATTACTTATATCAGCTCACCAGGTATACTATTTGACCGTGGCGCACCTGATTCCTTTTCAGGATGGCCCCACGACGGCAGCCAGCTAGGGTTCCGAGAGTCGAGTGTGACGACAGCCCACCGAGCGACAAGGCCTCGGTGCAGGGCCCTTTGTCAGCAGTGGCACCGACGGTAGCTCTACCCGCCGAGCCCCCGATGCTTCCAGCGCCAGCCGCTAACGATGCACATCGCCTCAGCGCACTGCATGAGTTTCAGCGCCAGCGACCACCCAGGTTTCGCGGGGAGACGGATCCCCAGGCAGCCGAGGACTGGCTGGAGGCAGTGGTACATTTGTTTAGGCTAGTGAGGTCACCAGCAGACCTCATGGTGATCCTCGCTGCTAGCCTACTACACGCAGCAGCAGGACGATGGTGGAGCTTGATGCTCCAGGTGCACGATGAGGCATCTCTTCTATGGACGGACTTTGAGAGCCTCTTCCGCTCGGAGTTCGTCCCAGCCACCCTTCGTGCGGTGCGTATCCAGGAGCTTCTTCAGCTGCGGCAGGGAAGCATGACGGTCGCTCAGTACTCAGCGAGATTTACTGATCTCTCGCGCTACTCGACCGACATGGTACATGACCCATTCTTCCGGGCCCGGACCTTCGAGCAGGGTTTGAGACACGAGATCAGGGCATCGCTGATCTCCCTCAGCATACCGACTCAGACAGGAGTACTGGAGCAGGCCCTTCTGATCGAGAGCTTCCATGCTGAGTCTACACCAGTACCGAGACCCACCGCAGGGCGGCACGTGGCAGAGTCATTTGCAGCAGGCAATCGACGGATGACTCAGGGGTCTAGATAGACCAGAACTTCGGGCAGACGACCTCAGGGCACTGGCTCAGCAGTGCAGGGCACACAGCGCGGAGCGAGTCCTTCGAGTGGAAGACAGTGTTATGCATGTGGCGGGCAAGGCCACATGTCTCGTGACTGCCCGACCCGCCATGCAGAGGAGCAGAAGATAGTTGAGGAACCACCTAGGCAGAGGCAGAGGTTCGACCGTGGCGATCCGCAGGGAGGAGGCGGATGAGGCAGAGGAGCTGGCCGAGCAGCAGGTGGTGGGCGACGCTTTGAGGCTCTACCACCACCACCACCAGGAGGTCCACCCCGACCTCAGGGGAGAGCACAGCTTTAGGCAGCTGAAGCTTACGATCATGGAGCTCCGGAAGCGGGTGGACTAGTGCGGGACTAGCTCCAGGCATAGAGGTCTTTGCCCATAATGCCTCTAGCTTCGTAGTTTGTGTTGCCTTGTGTCCTTGTACTTTAAGTTGAAGTAATATAAGATACTTACCTTGGTGACTTTTGTTTTCTTGTCTTTTGTTTGTTTTTACTAAGAGGTGCCGGTTAAAAACTGTTGACTTGACCCTCACTTGCGAGATTCTTACTGGAGGAAACCCAGTGACCACACACTGATGCCGACAGTGTGACTCAACCCTTGGAGGCGAGAGTAACGGTTGGATCTCTTGGTAGCAGTGTCGAGGCCTTACGACGTCATCCATGCTATGAATTAACTAATCATGACGGGATTGACTGTATTAGGCAAGAAACGTGGTTCATCCAGGGGATGAGACCAGATTTCACTTTTCGGCAAAGGAGAAATCGTTGCAGCTTTGTCGTATGTTAAAGAGGAAGGGGAAACCCTTCGTGTGGTCAGACAAATGTCAGAAGAGCTTCCAGGAGCTGAGACAGAGGTTGACTAGCACACCTATCTTGAGGTTGCCTAAGGAGGGAGTAGGGTACGTAGTCTACTGCGATGCATCAGGGACCGGGATCGGATGTGTTCTGATGCAGGAGCGGGCAGTGATCGCCTATGGATCACGTCAGTTGAGGCCGCATGAGCAGAACTATGCTACCCATGACCTGGAGTTAACAGCAGTGGTCTTCGCTCTGAAAACACGCCGTGTACTGATATCCTCGGGACAAGCACCTGATGGTTTCTCCCTTGGAGCAGAGCACGACATCCTTTTCAGAGGATGTACCATGGTACCAGTCGCTTTACGAGAGGAAGTGCTGAGAGAGTTTCACACTTCTCCTTTGGCGGTACATCCTGGAGTGGCGAAGATGTACGCAGATCTCAGACGACAGCACTGGTGGCCGGGCCTGAAGAAGGCTGTAGCAGAGTTCGTTTCTCGATGCCTCACCTGCCAGCAGGTGAAGGCAGAGCATCAGGTACCACCGGGCTTGGTACATCCCTTGGAGGTTCCGGAGTGGAAGTGGGAAGGCATATCTATGGACTTAGTGACTGGACTTCTACGTACTTCCAGAGGTCACGACTCCATCTGGGTGATTGTTGACCGACTCACCATGTCGGCCCACATCTTACCCATTAGAGAGCAGGGCTCAGTAGAGAGCTTGGGACGTCTCTACGTTCTGGAGATTGTGCGGCTCCAAGGTGTGCCATCATCTATCGTCTCCGATCGAGATGCCCGTTTTACTTCCCGGCTTTGGAAGGGGTTACAGGAGGCGTTCGGGACGCAGCTACGTCTGAGCACAGCCTTTCACCCTCAGACGGATGGTCAGACGGAGAGGACCATTCAGACTCTCAAGGACATGCTCCGCGCATGTGTCCTCGACTTTGGTCGTAGCTGGGAGGACCACCTACCCTTGGTGGAGTTTGCGTACAACAACAGCTACCACTCCACCATCAGAATGGCACCGTACGAGGCATTGTACGGCCGACCTTGTAGATCTCCTTTGTGCTGGACAGACCCTGGAGAGTCAGCACTGGTGGGACCGGAAATGGTCCAGGCCACGACAGAGAAGGTCCAGGTCATCCAGGAGCGGATGAGGACAGCTCAGAGCCAGCAGAAGTCTTATGATGACAGGAGGCAGAGGCCACTGGAGTTCGAGGATGGCGACCACGTCTTCTTGCGGGTCTCACCTCGACGTGGTATTCGGAGATTTGGCCGAGGAGGTAAGTTATCTCCGCGCTTCATCGGACCCTTCCAGGTCCTCAGCAGGGTTGGCGAGGTGGCTTATCGCCTGGCTCTGCCACCTCAGTTGCACCAGGTGCACGACGTCTTCCACGTATCCCAGCTGAGGAGATACGTGCACGACCTGACGCCCATCATTGACCATTGGGAGCTTGACGTTGACGATGGGGAGACTTTTACGGAGGTCCCGGTGGAGACAGAGGATCGACAGGAGTGGGTCCTGCGTGGGTGATCGATTCCTCTTGTGCGCATCAGATGGCAGCACGGGAATCTCCAGGAGAGAACATGGGAGCGGGAGGCTCAGATGTGTGCTCAGTACCCTCATTTGTTTCTCTAGTTTTTGATGTATCTTTACGGGGACGTAAAGCCCTGAGGTGGGAGTAATGTAAAGACCTGTAAAATTCTAGGGAAATTTTTTCTTAATTTTCTTGGGAATTTTACAAGAGCGCGGTTTCTGACGGCACCTGATTCCGAGGCCCGGAGTGCCCGGATTTAATTTCCGAAGTTTGGCTCGGGTACGTTCAGTGAACGAACGAGCGGGAATTTCTATCTTTTGATCCGGTGCTCGGAATTGAAATCCGAGGGCACCGATGAACTCACAGCGCCGATATTCGCTTAAGGAGACCTTTTTGGAAGTTGCGTTTATTTCGTGTTGAAAGTTAGTTTTTGGGTTTTTAGATTAAGTTAAATAAAATTTGTGAAATACAAAATTTTATTTTGACTTGTGGGTTAACTTCTCTCAAAGGGAGTTAGGGGTGGGACCCACACCCACTTAACCTCCCTTGAGAGGATTATGTGTGGTGGGGCCCACACGAACCCTAAAACTTTTCAACTTCCCCCAAACTCCCTTAACTCCCCTCTCTCCCTCTTAAAGGATTGTCAACTTAACATTTATTTAATTATACAACTCATGTATAATAAATAAGTGAGTTTAATTTTGGAGTTATCCTTTTTGAATTTCAAACCTTTGAAATTCTTTTGTTAACTTTGTGAATAAATTAAGCTCTTATCCTAATTTTGTTGGGTTAGAACTCTTTAGCCATCTTGTGAGGATTTGAGAGCTTTTCTTCTTCTTCAAACTCTGACGAAGAACGCTCAAGCTTGACGAAGAGCGCTCAAACTCTGACGAAGAATGCCGCTCCTCTCTTCTTCGTCTTCCGTGTCAACGAGAGGGAACGTCGCTTCCTCCTCGGACTCCCTTCGTCGAGATAAGAAGATTCGCCAACGACGTACCTCTTCGTCGTCGGATTTGACGAACGATTACCGTGACGCCAACCTCCGAGACGTTGTCTTCCGCGGGACGTTGACAAATCGTCGAACCTATACCCAAGGTAGGGGTTGTTGATTTTTTTTTTAATTATTTATTCTTGTTCGTGGTTCTAGCATGATAAACGAAAGGATATTTAAGTTGTGTTATCATTTAACGTGAGGTGGGCCGGACCGCATGAACACGGCCGAACCCCCTCCATCGTTCTTGTTGATTTACCTTGCGGGTGGAAACAAGGTGGCGTGGTGCCGTCGCACCACGCGGATAATCGTGCGATTATATTGTGCGGCGCCGTCGCGCCGCGCCGTGGAAGAATCATCAAGAACGCGGCGTCGTCGCGCCGCATCAAGGGGAATCGAAGGCGCGGCGGAGGGGCGCGGTGCCGTCGCACCGCGCCGGACGACGAACACCGCGGCCGGTTCCGGGCCGTGGCGAGACGGGAAGACCGACGGCAGCCGGGCCGCGGCGAGACGGGAAGACCGGCGGCAGCCGCGCCGCCAGCGCCGGAGAACAAGAAGGGCCGCGGCCTTACGGCCGCGGCGGAGCAGCCAGGGGCGGCCGGCCTCGCCGGCCGCCGGTTTGGTTAGGAGGCGGGACCCACGGGTCCCGCGTGAGAGAAGAAATGACCGGCCTTAGGCCGGCCGAGATCCGAAAAAAGGGGGGGTTATACCCCCCGCGTGGGGCACATGCGCGGCACCTGGCCGCGCCGCCCCTGGCCGGGCCGCACCGCCGCGCCGCCACCGGCCGGGCCGGGTCCAGCGGACCGGGTCGGTCCGACCTGGTTCGGTTCGGATCCGGGTCGGGTCGACCCGGTTCGGGTCAGACCCGGGGGGGGGGGTGTCGGGCCGGGTCGGGCCGGACCCGGACCCCCCGTTTTCGAATCGATTTCGTTCAAATGCTCATAACTTGAGCTTCGGGCCTCCGAACGACGCGCCGTCAGCGGCAACGCGATCCTTGGATCGAGACGGTCATTTCGGTATACTATACTCAAGGTGCACCTTCCTTCTCGGGAGCCTACGTGGTTAAAACTCCGTAGTTAAGCGTGCTTGGCCTAGAGTACTGACCAGGAAGGGTGACCTCCTGGGAAGTTTCCCAGGGTGGGTGTGAGACGGAAAGGCCAATAGTTAACAGACCGGGCGTCCGATTGACGCGCCGTCTGTTTCGTTGAATTCCTCTAAGTGAGACGGATATTTTGGCATACTCCGCCCGAGGTTTGGACGCAGGTGGAGTAAGGTCGGGTTGGTTTTTTCTTAGAAACCAACCGGGCCCCGGGGACGAAAATGCCAATAACTCTCAGACCGGGCGTCCGATTGACGCGCCGTCTGTTGCGTTGAGTTCCTGTTGACGATACGGAACTTTTGGATACATCAACTCTGGACTTTGTGACAGTTGACGTATCAGCCTCTTGGCTCGTGGAGCGGACCCTCCGATCGAGCTTGCTGTGTGCGGGAACCCTAATGCTGGCTGCGACTGTTACTGTGACTATTACTGAGACTACTGCTACTGTGACTGCGACGATGACAGTACAGAGATCCTGTGTGGATTCGACGACGACGACTACAACACTCAGCGATCCTACGTGGATCAGTGCTACAGGTCCTGTGTGGGCCCGATCCTGTGTGGGTCTTTGCGCTCAGCGGTCCTGTGTGAACCAGCGCCAACAGGTCCTGTGTGGGCCCGATCCTGTGTGGGTCTTGCGATTATTATCTACAGGTCCTGTGTGGGCCCGATCCTGTGTGTGTCTTTGCGGTGCTTATCTACAGTTCCTACGTGGGCCCGATCCTGTGTGGGTCTTTTACGGGGGTTAGTTACCTATCGATCCTTCGTGGGTCCGACGACTTAGATGGATCAGAGATCATCTTTATCGTCTCTCGAAGAAGTATACCTGTGTGAGCTGAATCCTGTTGCTTTCCTGTGTGGAATGTGTTTTGCTATCCTGTGTGGATTACGTTTTTCTTTCCTGTGTGGAATACGTTTACTTTCCTGTGTGGACTGAGTTGTACTTGGGCTCGGAGGTTGGAGCGTATTTGAAATTGATGACTTAGGTATATGTATGGGCATATACCTAAGTAGTGTCGGTTGTTACTTCGTATTTGTACCTTTCTTCGTGGTTATCCTTTGTGGATTTTGAGAGACCTTCAGGGGTCTCGGGGTCCCTACTGAGTAGCTTATACTCACCCCTGCACGGGCTTTGCCTGCACTACGTTGTGTTGGTTGCAGACGACGGACAGCGTTGATCTTAGCTGAGGCTGGCAGAGCAGGACAGTACCTGGAGGTGGACCACTGGGCGGGACGTTCTCGGAGCGGACGGCGGGACCCGTGGAGCAGTGGAGCTATCTGTACCCACCCTTCAGGTGGGATTTCCAGTGGACAGCTCGGTGTAGCGGCTTTTACTTTTCAGTTGCTGTTTTCCCTTTCGAGTTGTACTTTACTTTCAGTTTGGGTTTGTATACTGGCCCATTTACTTTTCTGCACTTTCAGTTGTACTCTGCTCTTGCTTAGTGTTTACTTTCCGCTTGCTTACTCTGTGGTGTTTGTTTACTTTACAAAGGCAATTCCTTCCCTTTTTACCAGGATTTACGCCTTGGTGCTAGTCGCCAGCCCCTGGCCTATGGAAGGCGGGCTTGGGGTAGTCACGGCACGGACCCCGAGGGCGGGTCGTGACATGAAGGCTATGAAATTTGATTTAAAGACTACTAGAGAAAATGGAAAATCTGAGATTACAGAGTTAGACAATATTAGATGAGTGTACAGGGAAAACGATAGGATCTATAAATAGTGGGATGAGGATATTCATGATTATGTTTTTCAAAATAGAAAATTCCCGACTACCTATATTTGTATTATCTTTAACTCAAGACTTAAAATCCTTCCAAAATTATTGATATCCAAATTTCCAAAAACATTCACAATTATTGTATTTCTAACAAATAGAACTGTTGAAATTATTGGAGATGAAATTAGAAAAAAATTGGTAAATGGTAAAAGAATCAAATAATAATTTTAAGGATAACTAAAGGGATTTGATACCATCTTTTGTCTTCAATACCTAGTTTTGACTAAATTCTAACTGATGATTTTAAATTCAATTCTTCATTAGATTCAACACACAGTCTTTCAGTGTGTTTAAAAATTTCAATGAATATAGTGATGTTTTGATATTTCAATTACACTTTCTCTATACTAGATTAAATTCTTGTTCTTCCTAGTCGCTTTATTTATGGATGGTTGTTGATCAGGTTTCAAGATAAGTGTACAGAACCCAATTTTTTTCAAATCAAGAATAAGTTGCATAAAAGAAATTTAGTAGGTCGTCTTCTCTAAACTATTCCACATTTTTTTGTTACATTTGATATTAATCTGTTTAATTCAAATGTTAATATATTTTAACATGTACATACTATAAATTAGACAATGATATGATTTCTCTCAAATCTAATAGTGGATAGATATATTTGGATATAAATGAACTTTTAAAATTATTGGAGTGTTTGTTTTAATTATTTAATTGATATTATTTTTCATTATTGATGTGTTGTTGTTGATGAAAATTGAGATCTAGTTATATTAAATATATTCATACCAAGAAATTAATTATAGAGGGAAATTCCCTTTTTTATGTTTATGTGATATGTATCTGTTTGGTGTCTGATTAGACTGAGATCATTTTTTAACTTCAAATGTCTAATTTTATTCATAAACATTTTAATTCAACATTAATTCAAAAATTTATTTTTATGTGTGGGGGATATTGGTCTTAATAAGAGACAGTAATTTCTTTAACGTGAACCCATAAAAACCCCATAATTTTTTTCAAGTAGTGTTTTTTGAAGACTGAAATATCTTATTTAGTGGATTAAATTTTTTTTTTAATATCAAGTTTTGACTTTTCAATTTTATGAGGTTAATATTTTTTAGTATCAAATGGATTAAATCTGTTCAAAATTTTCTTTTATCATGTGATTTTTTAATATCTAATTTTTGGAGTGTAATTTTTAATGATCATTGGTGTTTAATATTTAGAATACCATTTAATCACTTGTGCTAGGAATTTACATTATTTATGAAATGATAATGCTAATCCACTTAGACCGAATATTCATTCAGTCATCTATTCATTATGTTTTTGGATGAGTTATTTATTATTCTTGTAATTATTACTCTTTCTCATCCAATAATGGTTTTTAATAATTATTACATTTACTCATGTATTTCTATTAACCAGTAGGTAATGAAAAGTTTATTAGTATTAGTTAAATGAAATGTATTTATTGTTTAATGTTTTGAAAAACTTTTAATCACAATAATTTTTTTAAAACTAAAACATATATTTGATCAAACATCCTCTTCTTAGAAGAGGAAACCCATTTTCCATCTTAAATGTGTCCATGTGGAATAATATTTTTGGAAAATAATTCTTAATAGAAAATCATGTTTTCTACCTGACTAAACATTTGATCCATTTAATTTTTTTTTTGAAATTATGGTATGAGGTTGTGAAATGCTCAAGTGTTGGGGGTTTTATATATCCTTTAACTCTAATGTTTTATAACTTCTCTTTTGTTTTGTTTTTTTATATTACTAAGCTTAATTTACAGATTATTAGGTTAATTATATTATAATTGACAATTTAATGTGTATTTAGTAATAATAAATAATTATTTTTTATTTATCTATTTATAGGTTTTTTTTATGTGTATATTATTTTTTGATTTCTTCATTAAATGGATTTCTGAATTTTATGATTAATTCGTAATTATTTTTTATTTTTTATTACATATGTGTTATTTGTATTGAATAATTATTCATTTTTTTAATCACTTAATTAATTAATTCATATTTAATTTTTTATCTGATATTTTAAATTACTTAACTATTTTTTATTTTTATCTACCTTTTATGGTTTTGGTATATTTCATAACTCTTTGTTTTTCATAAAATCCTTAATTAGTCATTTATTTTTAAAATTTTGAATTTGAATTTTTAATATTTTGTTCTATCATTTTTAATTGTTTATAATTTTTTATTAATAATTGTTTATTTTAATGTTCTTATTTTGTTATTCATTCTTCTAATTTTTAATGATGTAATACTGAGAAATTTATTTTAAATTAAATTGTTTAATAGAATTTTTCATTGAGTAGTAGTTTGTGAATTATAAAAAAATTGATCGAATGTACATTTAATAGCTAATTGACTGCACATCAAAAATGAAGAGACCTTTTATGGGGTTCCTGAAAACTAGAAAAGAAAATCGACCAAAAATTTTGATGAGTTCATCTGTGCCCCATAGAGGATCGACTATATGGCCAAACCCCTATTGACCGTGGTTGCAAATAGATAAAGTAAATGGGAATATGAATTGATCATGTTGGGGGCCTTATGAAAATATAAAGAAAATCTTCATCATCCATAACCCAGTAATTCCTCAAAAGAGATTGAATTCACTTGAAAATCCTTTTTACCATAAGAAGACAACATCAAAACCGTAAGGATTCAAAGAGGATTTATCGGTAATGACATCTATTCAAACCTATTATAGATTAGGAATAAGATCATGGAATGTGTATGGATAAATCGTGATCTAGCGATAGGGATCTACCTAAATCCATGGTAGAAGATATCCAAACCCCTTCTTGAGATGAAGACATAATCTACACATACTACGTTTTTAATGGGGATTAGATTTTAAAAAAAATGCAATAGTGTTCCAAATATTTTAAAAAATGGGACTCAAGATGCATGAACCCCATTCATACATCTTCCATCATTAGGAAACGTGAATGGGGTTTACACTTTTGAGGTGTTTTTTTTGAAGGTATAGTGAACCCTGTTCACTCTTCCTCCATAACCTTTTAATTTTTTTATTATTGTAATTTATTTTAATTTTTTTTTATTTTTTTGTTTATATATATAAATAAAACAAAAAAAATAATTTGATTTTATCTGCAATTTAATATCTTGTAGAACAACCATTATAGCGGTCTGGATTCTGATTGAAACCCTCACCCCAGGATCCTTTTTATAATAGGATTTGACCTAGAAATTATTCTGGATTTCTAATGTGGGATTCATGAACTCCCTTTCCGACACAGAACATTCTGCATTTCTGATGTGGGATTCAAAAATGTTTCATGTACGTGTCTTTGAAAGACTATAAAATATAAACTATATCACCAATATATATGAAACATAAAACTTATTATAAAATTATAAGAAATAGTTGAAAATAAAAAGAACTTCATAAAAAATACAAATGAAAAATAATATATATGCTTTCAAAACTACCAACATGAAACTCAAAAATGATTCATGTATATTACTATAAAAGCCTAAATAATATAAAATATATGACCAATATCAATGAAAATAAAAAGATGGATTAAAATATAAGAAATAAATGGAAATAAAAAACAATTTTATAAAATTTATTGATGATAAATAATTTATAAGATTTCAAACCCAACTACACGAAACATAAAATTTTCCAAGTATGATGCTTTGAAAAACTATAAAATATAAATATAAGAAGAATGTAAATGAAACTTAAAACAATGATTAATCACTTAATTAAATAGTTAATTATGAATATTATTAATAATTATATAATTATTAATTATATGATTGTTAATTTGTTAACATGTAATATTATTATTAATTTTTTATTATTAAATATATAATTAATATGTTTTTTAGTAATATCATTATTAATTACACAATAATTAATTAGTAATATAATTATAAATTATATAATATTCAATTAGTTAGATTGTAATATAATTAATAATTATATTGTTTTTAAGTAGTTAATTATTAATATAATTTTTAATTATATAATAAATCATTATTTAATTAGTAATATAAATATAAATTATAATTATCCATTATAATTATTAATTATTAATTATAAAAAAATAATTTTATAATAATTAATTAGTTAATTATTAATATAATTATTAATTATATAATAATTATTCATAATAGTAATTAATAATTATAATGAAAAATTAAAATTAATATTTATATTACTATCTATTTATTTATTTATTGTCTAATTAATAATTCTATTACCAATTAACTAATTAATTATTGTATATTAGTAAATATTATTATAATTAATAATTATATTACTAATTTACTAATTAACTTTTATATTATTAATCATTAATCATTATAATTAATAATTACTCTTGTGCATATCAAACATAGGGAGAAATACATGGAACTCTTCAATCAAAAGAATTCGCAGTCAGAATGGGAATCTGACTATAGGGATGATCATGTTTTTTCTAATTTGTAGTTTTCCTTTTTTAGAAGAGGGCTTGCCCTTTGTTTGAACCAATCCTCTATATTTTTCATGTCTTCTATTTATTTTTCAATAAAATTTGATAGGATTAGATTCTCCTGACTCCTAAACCCTTTTAATTAATAATTATTATATAATTAATAACTAATAATTTAAAAATATTAACCAATAATTAATAATTTTTAAATATAATGAATAATTATAATTAATAATCATATTATTAATTTCTTATTTAATTATTGTATAATTAATAATTATATTACTAATTAACTAATTAATTATTAAATAATTAATAATTAATAAATTTTATTAATAATCTTTTTAATAATTAACTAATTAATTTTTCTATAATAAATAATAAGTAAATATAATTAAAAATTATAATACTTATTAACTAATTGATAATTATATAATTCATAATTCATAATTATAATTTGTAATTATATTATTAATTATAGTGAATAATTATAATACTCATTAACTAATTAATTATTATATAATCAATAATTACTCATTCTAATTTGTAATAATATTTTTAATTATAGTAAATAATTATATTAATCATTAACTAAGTAATTATTAAATAAATATATATTATATTACTAATTAACTAAATAATTTTCATATAATTAGTAATTGACAATTAGTAATTAAGAATTAATAATTATAACGAATAATTATAAGTAATAATTATATTACGAAGTAATTAATTAATTATTGTATAATTAGTAATTATATTAAAAATTAACTAATTAATTATTATATAATTATTTTACAAATTAACTAAGTAATTATTATATATTATTCATTAATAATTAATAATTACTAATTAAATTACTAATTAACTATTAATTTATTATATATGAGTAATTAATAATTAATAATTATTGTACGAATTAACGAATTAATTATTATATAATTAATACTTATATAATTAATAATTATATAATTAATAATTATATAATTAATAATTATATAATTAATAGTTATAAATTTAATAATTATATTACAAATTAGCTAATTAATTATTCAGTATTTATTATATGATTAATCCAACTTTTAAATTTATTTTTTATTTGTCTTATAGTTTGTATTTTATATTCTTTTGAAGCCACATACTTTAATCATTTTTATGTTTCATGTTGGTTGTTTTGAAAACATATAAAATATTTTTCATTAACATTTTTTACGAAATTATTTTTATTTCAACTATTTCTTATATGGTTAATCCATGTTTTATGCATCATTTATTTTCACCTTCTAGTTTATATTTTATAGACTTTCAAAGCCATATACTTGAAACATTTTACAGTTTCCTAAAGACGGTTTTGAATGCTTATAAATTATTTTTTATCCATATTTTTAAGGAACTAATTTTTATTCTCAACTATCTGTAAAATTTTTAACCTATTTTTAAGTTTCATTTATATTAGTCTTATAGTTTATAGTTTATAGGCTTTCAAATTCACATTCTTGAAACATTATTATGTTTCAAGTGAGTGGTTTCGAAAGCTTATAAATTAATTTTCATCAACATTTTTTACGAAGTTCTTTCTATTTTAAACTATTTATTATATGTCTAATACATTTTAATGATTCAATTATATTGGCCATATACAATAAATTTTATAGCCTTTCATAGAAATAAACATGAAAAATCTCTTAATCCCATATTAGAAATGAAAAATATTCTATGCATGAAAGGGATTTTCTGAATCCCACATCAAAAATAAAGAATGATTTCCAAGGTAACCCCTCTATAAAAAGGGAGCCCTGGGTGGGGGTTTCTATAATATTTAGACTGATTTAATATTAGTTCTGATGGATATTAAATAACAGATAAATTCTACTAAAAATTCTGTTATATATATATAAACCAAAAAATTTTTTTTTTAAAAAAACAAAAATAAAAAAATAGAAAATGTTATGGAGGAAGGGTGAACCCCATTCACGCATCCTTTATCCACTTTCCTAAGGATGCGTGAATGGGGTTCATGCATCTCACGAAGCAGGTATGATGTGTGAACCACATTCATGCATCTTCCTATGAACCGAGATACGTGAATGGGGTTCATGCATCTTGTGTCCCATTTAAAAAAAAATGGGAACCATATCCCATTAAAAAGAATTCTAAAACCCATTAAAAAAATCCAAAAAAACACATCACGTCAAGAAATGTTGATATGCTAAATAGATAATCAACCTGAAGTAATTTGAATAACCTTTTATGAATAAGGTTTCACCGATGCTATATCATCCAATGACTCTATATATTCCTCCATTTGAATTCAATGCACTGAAATACAAAAATTTGGAGGTTGACTGATGTTTAGGGATTATTTGAACAATTAAATAGGAATAAAAAGGTAGGCCAAGATAAATTAGTCAACTTTTCACTGAAAATAATACAATATATTGAAATAAAAAGTTCTTTTCATTCATGATCATTACTTTGTTTCATGAAATTAATTTTTTCATGAAGTCATAAATTTGATGTCTCATAAATGGTATGTTTTGTGGAATTTAAATATGCACTGAGTCAGTGATAATGATTAATTTTTTGGTCTTGTTTTTTGTTAATATTTTATTATTGATTAGATATAAATATTGGGAACATGTTTCTGGGAATTTAATGACAAGATGAAATTCATGGGGAGTTTCAATACCAATTAGGGTTGAGGATAGTGGACAAAAAGAGGAATCCACATTTTACAAATATGATTGAATGGCATTGGAGATGTGTCCAGACAAGTATTTCAAACACCTCACATGGTCCAATCAAGGTCATTATAAGGGAACTTCTTATGTCACATGTTGTTTCAGAAAATAAAGTCATGGTCCACACTTGTTCTGTGAGAAGGTTTTTATTGGTCTATGCATTAGTGACGAATTCAAAAAGAAACAACAAAAATTCATGATTATGAAGGAATATAGAAAAGGGTGTATATTTTTTCATAGATTAGGGAATGGAGATGATAGCTAATAATTGTTTCACCTGAGATATTGGAGGGGATAGAGGAGGATAATATAGATAGAAACACAAATGTTGGTCAAACAAAGAGGGTAAATTTACTCTCTCCATTTATTAATTTCATTTCGATTGAAATCAAATCTGAATAATTTTTATGATCCACAATGGAAAATGTTTTTCATCTAGACTCACTATTCTTTGGGAATTAAATAGTTCTTTTTTCATAATTTTGATTGTTAACATTTATTTTCATCATTATTTTTTTCACCTCTAATGTTTCATTTTTAAAACTATATAATCATTTGAAAGATTGATTCTGAATGTATTTATTAAATATTAATTTTCATAATATCATAATCTTTCAATAATATTTATTTTGATGAAAAATTCATCATAATTCATTTTAGTTGGATGAATCTTGAAGTGGTGAACTCCAAGAATCAATCATCTATAAGAATTATTTTTGGAAAGGGAGATTAATGGATTAAATTTTTGTGGATACGATTAAAATAACATCCTTGAATGATAAACAATTTAAACCAGATAATAATAATTCCTTTTAATCCCATATAAATTGTCTATCTCACATATAATTCTCACTTCAGGACGACTTTTACTTTTCTCAACTCTTCAAAAAATACTTAACATTTGATCATCAATTCATTCTTAAAAATAAAATAAAATATAAATGTATAATACATTCCATATTTTGGTTTTTATTTTTCAAATTTTGGATTACATGATCTGAAATTACCTTCCCTCTGGATTCGACACCCTATTCGGTGATATATAATAGTAAATATGAGTTATAATTAGTTATATTATCACATATGCAATGATGTACCAATAAATATTAATTTTGGTAATCTGTCATGTTTTTCCCTCACACCCTTCATATGCCTTTGGGTATCTAAATATTTTGTTTTTCAAGATAAATGTAAAGGGAAGGGTGTCATGTAGCTCTTTGGATTCTCTTGCTATATAGAATCGTCATAGTGAGTCGGTTCAATGGTTTCAGATGGAAACAAAGGGTCATGTTTTTGTTCTACATTAGTTTTTCATCCAGGATTATCCTTTTAAATTATCCTTATTTGTCCCATAGATGTGTACATTATTCCCCCATTATTCATTAATTTTTTACCTTATTTATATTTTTCTTTATACATATTATATTTAAATTATTTTGATTTAAAGTCTCTCTTTTTTATATATGAAATTTATCTTTTCACTAAGAGATTGTATTTTATTTTAATATGATATTGTCTTATCTATTTATTAGAAAAGTCATCCTAGAAGAGCTATTTCTAATCCATGGAAGGAATACATGAGACAAGATTTTTTAAAATATATTCCATTACACCCTTTATTGGGGGATGTGGTTATCCAAAAAATCCATACTCTAGGTTTGGTGATTGTTAAAAACTCGAGATGAATAGTGGATCGTGGTCTAGAAATTACAAACTATAATTCACCTATATTCCATTGTGATAAGGGGCCATGAGAATATGAATATTGGATCAAATTAATTGAGTGGATATTCAACTTCATAAAATCTATAAGGGATGAAAAGGTGGGTTTCTCCACTTATTTTATTTAAGGACATGAAATAAAATGATGAAACTCCATATTGTAAGATATGATACAAGAGGTTCGTACATGGTATGATTTCATGAACACATTAAATCATATTTTTTATTCAATAATTCTCAAGGTTGTAAATACTTGGGAATTTCTGACTTTGGGGAAAGGGGATCATTTAGTTATGATGTTTTCCTCTCCTTTTGTAGAGTTGGTTAAATTATAACTCACTATTATTTCTAATGAGTACCTTAATTCTTATACATTCAATGATGATTTTACAGACCATATTCGGTTGTTGATAATTTTAATAATTCTACTATCCTCTATGATTGTGGTTGATAAAGTAGATATTGATGATATAGATATATTTTTGGAGACTAGTTTTTCTGGATCTTCTGTTTCAGCGAGAGGAAGCCAAGGGTTTTCATCAGACATAATAGAAATCATAATAAGGTTTCTGTATTAACATAAGGACCATTTTTATGGGATTCATTAATATAATAGTATATGAGTTTCTATCAGGGTGGGAGGCCTAAAATTACAAATACTAACAATATAGAAGCACCCATGGCATGTTATCGTTGTGTATAATCTGGTAACCTTAATAATTGTTGTATAGAAGTATCCTAATGTAGTAGTGCTAGAACCATTATTACCAAAGTTTCATGAGATTTTTAAAATTAATCAAAGGTAAGTGGATCAAATTCTTAATCCCATGGGGATTCTCATATGGTGAATAATTCTCAGCGAGGAGATAATGCAAGACTCTTTAATCATCAGAGTATACACCAACGGAATCCAAAACATGGGTAAGATACAATGAGAGGTATGGTGGTCATTTCATCCTCTGTGGTTCTAAATTTATTTGATATAAGTGATTCTCATTATTATATATCATCTATGTTGATTAATATATTTGGATTATTATTTGATATCATGTCATTTATATTGGATCATTCCACTCCCATGATAAAGAGGAAGGAGAAAAGGATTAAAATGTTCATGGTGTAGATTTATGATTATTGACATCAGAGTTGTGTGAGATTTCATTGTTCATTTTTATATCTCTAAAATTATTATTGGCATAGATTGGATGATCTTTGTTAAGGCCAGGGTTCAATATTTATATCATTAAGATCAGTTTCCTTCTTCAAATGGAGTCCCTCATGTCTCTTTGGTTGAGTGGGGTCTTAGATCATGGAGATCATGGACTATTTTTTCTTTACAATGGGATGATCTTGTTAGAGTTGGAATTTATGTTTCTTTATATCATTTAAAAAAAATTAGTAGTCCATTAGAAATATCGGTGACTACATTCCTTAAGTACTTGATGAATTTCTTATGTTACCACCACATAGAGTGGTCAAATTCACTATGGACATGTTCCTCAAGATGATTCCCATTTATATTCCATCACATAATTTGTAAACTATTGTAGTAAAACAGATTCATGTTTACATTTTGGATCTTGATGAAAAGATAATCATCCATCCTAGTGTGTCAGCTTTAACTTCACAAGTTCTTTATAGAAAGATGGTATAAAGAATCTATATTACTTTTGTTGATTATCAAAAGTTTAATCAAGAAACTATTAAGATGAAGTACCCCATTCCTAAGATTAATGATCTATTTTATCAATTCAATAGACTATATATTTTTTAGGATGATCCTAGGATTGGGGCAGCATTAGGTAAGAGTATGAGAAGAGTAAGTTCTTATTTTAATTTTCAGGATCCAATATGGGAATTTATAGTTCTATTTTATTCTATTTGAAATGAATAATGATCTTATGTTATTTATAGTGTTGATGAACCAAATCATTCATTAGTACTTTGACTATTTGATTTTCATTTTTTATGATATTTTTGTGTAATCTTAGATAAATGAAAAAATTTGGGATTATTTGGATTTCATCATTTAGATCATGAAATTACACTATCCCAATGAAAATATTTCTAAATGTGAATTATGGATCCATGAAGTGATCTTTATGGCCCATGTTGTATATTAGGGGGTTATTCCAGTGGATCGTAAAAAGATTCAATTATTGATGTCATGGGAGAAACCTAGAAATTAACCATGAAACATCACCATCAGATAGATGGGTATACTAAGTCATAAATTTATATTAATAAGAATATTATTAGTATGTATATACTCTAATATGGTGGTCCATGAAAAAATAACCTATAATAAGTCAAAATTTTCTCTAAAATAGTTTTTATTATTTAAATGTTTTTGAATCATAAAATAAACACATCAAAACACTGAAAGTAGCAGAAGTTATTACAAATCATCAAAGGCCTCATCACGAGGTGGCAACCTATTTTTTTGATTTTTTCAGTGATCCTTCATTCCTTATCCCACAATTTTTCACATTCTATACCCTAGTCTCTACCAAACCTATGTCCCCTATAGTGAAGCAATTCCAAGTCCTATGATTTTTGAATAAGTGGTTCAATATCATTTTCATCTAAGTCTGATACATCCGATGGCATTTCATCCTTCCTTATCAATGGTTATGATTTTCCACATCCTCTTCCTCAACATCTACCATGTCTTCCACACATCCAAGATCGTTATTTTTTCCAAGAAACTTCCATTTCCTCATGTCATGTGGTCGGGTTTTTGGAATGTTCCATTGGAGTCTTTTCTATATGAAATGCATTAACATGCATCATTGGAGTGGAGATAAGTCAAGAGTTATCTCTTATGGTCATCCCTGTGTGTGGATTTGAAGTATCTTCCAAGCCTATCAGCTACTAGGAAGGGAAAATAGGGTATCGATTCATCTTATTCCACCACACATTTCTATGGAGCTAGGGTAGGCTTCATCTTCCACACCTATCATAGGGCTAGCAGATGTTTTTACTGCATGATATTCAACAATTTATATCTATACATGACTGTATGCTATGCAAGGGGAAGAATCATTGCTTGTCAGGTGGTATGGAACCTCTTCTGCAACTACATTGATCACTTCCATGGAGGAAAAAATAACTTGTTTTCCTACATAAATATTAGCAGAATGTTCAGTAGAATGGACTTAAACTAGAGAGTGAGTTTCAACCTTTGATATATTTGAATAAACCATAGAATGATCCATCCACCTTAGGGGAATAATCCTCACTCACCATTAAGGTATTGTTACCCTCAGTTTCCCTTGACAATCTATAATGGGATTGATTCATGGTCAAGATATGATAACATATATAGAGAAAATCCAAAATATATTAGAAATTTTTTTGAGTTGTAAAAAATCTTATGCGGACCATCTTCAACACTCGTTGGATTTTGTGGTTTGTGGTATAAATTTTCATAGAGTTTCACCTCAATTGGGACATCATCAGTTGGGGTAAAGGATAAGTTATTACATAGGTTTTTTCTCACTTTAGAGATCATTGAATTTCTTGGAATGGAGTTTATTTGTTTGAATTTCTTTCTCACTTGAAATAGATTCATGATTTGATTTATCTTTCCCAACTAAGGAGGTTTCAGATGGGCCCTATTCATGTAATTGATTAGAAAAATCATGATATGAAGCCCAATAACTATGTCCACGAGTATCATTTTTAGATTATGGATTGTTAGAATAAGGTGTTGTGAAGAAGAAAAATTCTCTCTCTAGATATCCTATGGAAATGTGTATGGAATATCTATAAGACATGGGATTGAGAATTACTGTTATGGAAGTAGTGGTGTTATCTTTTTATGCGTCCAAAATCATGAGAAATTTCTAATGGAAAAAAATTTTGTGGTCTTTATGGAATTCAGGTTTTAAGGGTTAATAATTTGGATATTTATAAAAAATAGTTTGGGAACACAGTTTAGGAACACATATTTATAACCTTGTAATAACCTTTAAATATAGAATTGTTGGTTTTATTGGAATTTTGTATGACCTTAGAATGGTTTACCTAAATCTATGAGTCACCAAGAAAATTCTATGAATGAATAATTCTGTGAAACAGATCATAAAATGGATTTCGTGTGGTTTTTCATAATGTCTGGATATTCACAGGTCATTGTTAATCATGGTTTTCAATTGACAGAAGCCACTGCACAATTAATCCATGGTTTTTTAACTATACAATATAACTATGTGACCCAAATAGATTTATTAAAATTGTTAATTTACCCCAATGAAATAAGTTTTTATGTATTCTCACCACTTAATCCATCATTAGTATGGTTCATTCTCTCCATAAAACTCTTTATGGTTTACTCATTCGTTATTTAGTGATTATTGTTCATTTTGAGTGGATCACTTCCAGGAATGTTTGGTTTTCCTATAATTTACCCCTCTTCTCTCTCATCAAATAATTTATCACTTTTCCCCGTTATCCATTGGAACGAAATTGGAATTTGACTGATAGATCTAGAGGGTTTTATATGTAATTCACGACATTTCTTATGGATCTAGTCTTGCGATGACCAGATCTCCTCAATTTGAATCTCCATTTTTGAGGGTGATTACTTTTCCTTTATTGGTGAGGAATGTCTCTTTATATGGTATATTTATGACATTAATTACTCAATGATATTGTAAATTCATATGGTCTGATGTATGAAACTAATTTATTTCAAATATATGAGTTCTTTCTATAAAATTTTATCATGGGTGGCTTGAAAAATGGTTTTAATGGGGGTTTGTTTCAAAATCAGTTTTACAAACATCATTTGTTCAATTATATGATTTAAAAAAATTAACTATAAAATTGTTTTCCAAACATAGATTTTTTTAGACTTAACTTGCAAAAATGTTTTATAAATTTATAAGAATGGCTTAAATAATTTTTTTGGGAAACATTGCACATCGGGAGCCTTAGGTGTGTTTTGTTATGGAAATATAAAAATCTAAGTGAGTGTGCCCCACTATGGTTATAATTTTGATATCCATAGAATATTGAAGGACTAGATATCAATAGGATTCATTATATAGATGGACTAGTTTTCGTTAATGTATCATAGGATGTATTTACATGGGATAGATCCCATATTTTTCTTGGTTTTATTTAGAGTTGTTAAATTTTTTAATAATTCCCACTATATTTTCATATATGCATTTCATCATATTGTAGTGAATATAAATTTGAAAATTTTTAATGGAAATCTTATAAATGATATTTTATGAATAAAAAGTCAACATAAACAGATTTTTTCAACTGGTTTTATTTAAAAGATAATATTAATAGTTCAATGGATATACACATTGTATTGATTCATGGTGGTACACTGGTAGGAACATACCTCGTACACTATATATGCTTTAGGGAATATTAAGGTTTGGGTTTGAAATAACTAGGTAAAGGTAAGGGAACCATTTAGCTCATTTGATTCTCTAGGTTGATGGAATATTCATAGTGGTTTGGGTTGGTGGTGAGAGCTGGTCATATGATGTTGTGGTTTTATACTTCTCTAGTTTTTCATCTATGTTTTTATTTTTGGATTTTCTTTGTATATATCATGTATTTATACATTTATTTTAGTTTATTATTTTATTTTTACCTTCTTTAGTTACTCTTAAAACATTTTTTTATGTTTATCTCCATAATTTGACAGACCATCCTAGGTAACATGTCATGTTGGTGAAGTTTGGTTCCTAAAAAAAATTATATTTGGGTTACAGAATACGTTTCATGAGATAAAAATAATAAACATTTCATGATATCTTGATATCTGTGTGAATTGATCAATCTGATTGTTGATAACAACACCATGGATCCATGTCTCTCTTGGGGTGTTATATATCACAAGTATAATCCAATTTTTAGATTAATATGCCATTATTACAAGTATTTTCTCAAAATATAACAATAATAAACATATTCAATTGTATTATATGTAATATTAAATAAGTGGTGGTTCTATAATATTTTTCTATATTTGTTAGAGGTGCTAAAATGAGGTCGAAACCCTAAACATTACAACCCATGTCATAATGGGTTTGAAAGTCTCAAATAAATTTGAATTTCTCATTTGGTGGATGGATTGTTTAGAGAATTGGTGTTCATAAAGGAAATAACGAAGTTTTTACATCCTATAACATTTATTTTGGATGTTTTTTTGATGAAAAAATTATAGGTAGGAGCTCGGTACATAATTGAAGGATGTCTCAAGGTAGTTGTAGCTACTATAGTAGCACCACCTAGAGGATGTGGTGGGAAGTGGGAAAACACCTCTACTCAGATCACTTGTCGGTGAGCCAAGGTCAGCTAGAATATCATCCATCACATCTCTGGAGGTTCCTATTCTAGGGAATAATTAATGAGTTTTTTCCATTCATCAGGTGTTAGGGATATTCCATTTTTTTGGTAGGGGGATTGATAATAGTAATTTATTGATTGATATTCTCACGCTTTCCTCTACTTGATCTCATTTGAGAGTGGATGATTCCATTTGATTTGAGATAATGAATTATCGTAATAGTTTTCATTTTAATTTTTAATTAGTCTCCTAATAATCACACCGTCATTTCATTCCATTTTGATTATGCTTTGGCTGGTGATTTCATAGAAAAATGGTGAAATCCTCCAAGATTGATGGGGTTTCACTCTATAAACATAGAGGACATCATGAGATATCGTCTTCATTCCATTGGAATAAGTTTTCATAAATCTATGTTTCTTGGTGAATTTCATTGATAAATTTTATTTTTTATATAATTGATGTTGGAATCGATTTCTTGTGATTGTGATTACTCCTTGGATAGTGTCAGGTAGGTGAGATTGACCACCTACGGTTGGTTGGTCAGGGTCTTAGTGTGATAGTGGTTCTTAGTAATTTTTTTGGTGGTTATTAAACACATTGTTAAAAAAATTGTTATTTATATTTTTTTGAAAATAATTATTAGTGATATATAATTTGAGATGGATTTCTAGGATCATTGATTTATCCTGTTCAACATTAACAAACTTGGAGGAGGGATGTCTAATCATGGTGAGTTCTTGGACACGGATCGACAATGATGGGCTAGGGGATAAATGTAGAAACGATGTAGGTGGCCCCTTTTATACAATTTTATACGTATCTATATACATGAGAATGTATTCATGCATATATTAATGGGTTAGGTAATGGGGTTTTGGGAACTTTCATGCTCTAGGTAGAAGAGATTGGATTGTACTTGGCCTCCTACACTTGAAAAAAGTGATCCACAACACATTGATGTTTTGGTATCACATAAAAAACGCGATCTCTAAGATGTGATGGTACTATTGAGATAAAAGGAGACCCTGGGAGGTTCTCAGGGTTTGTGGAGACATTGATAAGCTAGGGTTAATTATCTAGAGCTACTGGTCTGTCATTGGTGGCTTGGGGAAGGATGGTGATGAAGGAGGCTATTAGATGTATCATAGATGATGTGAACTCCATGATGATTTTAGAGGTGGGATATTGTTTATGAACTATTAAGGACAATTACTTTGGGTCATTTCATTACACGATTGATTGGGTGGCCTCTAGATGACGGGTTGAGGGATCTTCTTAAGGAGAGGCGATGTGACACCAAGTAGTGGGTCTGTGGGAATTATTTGGGACATAGAATTGAGATGAAAATTGGTCTAGGAGGTGATGGATTTCGGTGTTCCTTGATTAAGGGGGTTGGGGTTTTTAAGGATCTTTATAGTGGGTGTATCATACATTTAGTTCTTGGTAAGTTTGATCCATCAAACAATGATGTTACCAAATAGTGATAAGATAGAGCTGGTATCGACAAGAGGGGACTATGGTGGGCCTATAGAACCATATATAATACCTATTAGGTTAGTTGAGACATGTTTTTATGAAGGGATATGTATTGAGTGACTAGAGCCATGGGATTAGCATATGATTCTAGGGATGAGATGCACCCCAAAATGACTACGAATGACATACCATTACTTGAGGGGGCTTGGGTTAAGGTGCTTGAGGTGACCACCCTAGAGTTTGTAGGGATGAGATGGGGTACTAATGGACCCCCCGTATCTGTGGGGAAGGTTTAGTGGGATATTGAAACATTCCTTAGAGTCTTGTGTTGGTGGATGACCATACCATATTACATTGGGAATCAGGCCAAGGAACATTGTATGTGAGTCCTGGGTAAGTGTTATGACCTTTCACTAACACTCATGTATTAGTTTGAGGACCATACCAGATGTTTCTTGGATCAATGAGGATGAGGTGTACCATTTCATGAGTTTTTTGATTGGGGAATTCCCTAGGAACATGTTCGTGGCATGATGCGATGAGGCTGATAGAGCTCCCCTAAGTGACAAGGGATGAGTTAAGAGTTATAGGCATATGATCAAGAAATATGTCTATGGGTATGAGACAAGGGTTTTGAAACCACCTTACCCCGAGTCATTGGATAGGGTATGGGAATTAGTATGATGTTTTAAGATGAAACAATGAGATTATGGTCTTATGAAGAAGCAGGTCTGATCAGGTGTCATACTGGCTCAGTTAATACATATATATCCAACATACTAGGAGTCACAGTGGTGTGTCTAGAACATAATGTATGAGGTTCTTGTGTGATATATTAATATTAGTTATTTTACTCATGCATAAACATGCATATTAATATGTATACTAGTGGTTCTTGGTGAGACCCTTTTATGTTTTTAGGGTCACACCATACATAGTAATCATCATTAAGGTGTTGAATTTAGGTATATATTTTAGTTTGAACCATATGACCGACAATGGATAATGATAGGAAATCACAATGGGTTTAAGGAGGTGGGGTGTGCGATGGATAGGGATGGTACTAAGACTAGTGTGGGAGTGTTTTATTTTTGTTTCATTTTAAATTTTCAATCATCCTAGTTGGTGATCAATTGATTTTTTTATATGATAACATCATCTATGAATAAGATGTAGTTATTTATTTTCTATGTTCAATTGAAGGGTTATATGTAACACAACAATGTTTTGAAAATATATTTTGAATGCATTTTATAAATCTATCCATTAGAAATAAATTTCCATCTACTATGTTTTGATGTTTGAAAAACGGTCATCTAGAGTTGTCATCAGTAAGTCATTTGGTGTCTGATAGAACAAACTTGATTTCTGGTTAATAGTAACATACCCTTATGAATAGCATTATGAATAGTAATATGACCTTATGAATAGTAAATAATGATAATATTTTATTTTCTTAACTGAATAAAATAACGATATATTAATTAATTTTTCAATGTGATATAAAAGTAATTATACCATTAAAATTGTTATTGTTGAATTAACTATGATTTTATTTTAATATTAAAATACTAATAATTAGAAAATTATTTTTGAAAAATGAAGTTTATTTTTGATTTCTACACGTCGAAAAATGGCAGGGGTGAATTTTTCGAATTTTTCTGAAATTCATGAATTTTTTATGAATAGTGAAATACGGTAAAATACCATATAATCTAATTATCTGTTAAATAGACAATTTATGACAAAATAAGTTATGTAATCCCACTTGGTTAGAACTCACATGCACCTATTACTATTATGGTTCACATGAACCAACATTATTGATTGTCTTGAGGGAATTAATAAAATATTGAATAAAATATTCAAAACTTACCCATGTCCTCCACTATAGAAACCCCTCACCACTTCCTCTTCTCTTCACTCCTCTAATACATGAATCAACTCAAAATTCTGACTAAATACCCTTCCCTAGTCACTCCCCACGACGAAGATGCTCTTGGACTTGACAAAATACTAAAATCACTTCCCTTAAGGAGGTCATCAAGGAAGTTATTTCAAGAGGTAATGCACCTTTCTTTTTCTTTTAGTTTCATTTAAATTTATCTTCTTTTGTTAACCTATCCTAACATCATCTATACAAATGACCATGATAACTCCAATATCATCTATATACTGTAATTATATCATCTTAATGGAAGAACTATCATCAATATTCTTACTCTATCCCTTTTATTTTTATAATGGAAATCAACATCCATGAGGTTCCAATTTATAAACTTCATAGATGATGATGTTTAGTTCTTTAGTCTCTCCATAATTACTGGTAATGAAACCATATTTATGGTTTAACCAGACTATAATATATGTATTATAACATATTTAGTATTTAGTAACCATTACTTCTACATATTATTAATTTATATGACAAAACATGTTTATAATAATCCAAATACTGCCAAACAATCGAAGTGGTTTTCATCTAAGGATTCATCCTCGTTCCCTGTAAACAAATGACAGAAATGACCATTAAGAATTATGGATGTTAATAAATTATATTTAATTTCAATTATGAAAATTTAAAAAAATTCCACATGAACTCCATCACTTAAAAACAAGTGAACCGATTATGAAAATCAAGAAAAAAACACTCTGGAACAACCGAAATCGATATTATAACTTATCAATAAAGAAATAAATGAACTGAATAGAATAATGATAAACTAAATACTTGTATAATAGGTTCTGAATTAAGTTATTAATGAGTATAATTTCAGATTCCATGACCTTTATTTAAATAGAGGAATATATTTGGACTTAAAGTAAGGGTTTTCCACCCGAACATCCATTTTCATTCAGGTTACTTTCATTGTTTTATTACCTCAATTAAATTCTTATGTATTATTATGTACTCATAATAAATTTTGTGTGAGTATTTTATATATTTACACTAACCAGAATCCTTCCCTATTTTATGGATAGTTACATGTTTAGAAAGAAACTTTCAAAACCATTTCCAACATAAACGCCTGATTCATGGGAATTTCTCTAATTCTTATCTATTTTCAAGGGCATGCTATAATCCGTTTTTGGAATCCATTATCCTTATAAAATCACTTGTTTTATTATAAAAATACTACCTTAATTCACTTCTTGTTTTATACAAATATTTGTCCAAATGAACTCTTATAACGACCCAATGTTTGATAAATGGAAATTCTTTTCTTAAAAATATGCCATGAAATAACATGAAAAGAAAAAATAATGAACTACTAAGTTCTAAGTTACCTTTATACTTTTTTTTTCACTTTTGTGTGTGGAATTTTGAATATATGACATACACTATTATGATGAGTTAGTTATTTGGAGTCTGATAAGAAAAAAATAATTTTTGGTGAATAGAAACCTACCATTTTGAATAGTAACAAACCCTTATGAATATTGATATACCCTACTGAATATTAACATTTCATGTGATAGTATTAAAATAATATTCAAAATAAATTATGATGTAACTATATTTTAGAAAAAGTAAATGAATATTTTGAAAATTGGGTTTTAATAATACATTATAATTTTAAATAAATAATAAATTAATAATATTTAGAAAATTAATTTTGAAAAATGGACTTCATTTTCTGATATTTGTTATATAAAAATGGTATGGGTGAATTTTTTATAATTTTCTAAAATAAATGAATTTTTGAATAGTAAAATATGATAATTCACAATAAATGCTAAAACCTAACTTTATGCATCATGATTGAGTCATGGATGATGTATTTGACCATTGGATCAAATTCACATGAACTTATTACAATTCGTGGTCATGGAATACATACTATTCCTTGTCCTGTGGTGTAATAATAAACTAATGATTAAAATATTATGAAAACCCTCATCCCCTCCACTATTAATACCACCCATTCTTACCTATTCTCTTCACTCCTCTAAAGCCTTTTGACCTGCCAATATTCTTCCCAAATATATCCCCAAGATCCTAAACCCCATGTCCAAAATCCCATAGCCTCTTCATAATACATAAACCTCTTCCCTTAAGAGGTACTCAAAAGAGGAAGTCTCAAGAGGTAAATTCATCTTTCCAATTCTTTCTTTTCTTCTAAATTCTTTTCATTTTGTTTATTCCCTCAACTCCCATCACCCAAATAGTAGTATAACTGCAGTACCATACATGTAATGGAAATTTTTCCTTTCTAATGGTATATTTCATTATCTTCACTCCTTTCCCCACCTTTTATTTGAATGAAATGAAAGCACCATTTGAGATGTGCTAATTTTGAACATTCAAGGACAATGATTTATCAATTTCTATTATCATCTTTAATTCTGGTCATGAAACCATTTTTGTTATGGTTGAACCAGAATATATATATATATATATTTAATATATCCTATATTTGGTTCTGTTATCCTTTTGTAAAAAAGGTATTTATTTATAAAGAAAAACTTGTTCTTTGTAATCAAAACCACTAATTAACAAAAACTATTGTCACATGGGTTTTATATAATAATTCAACATCACTATAAGTAACCAAATTAAATTTCAAACCATTTAATATCAAGGGTGATCACTAATATTATATAAATTAAATTCTGGACAACCACATTCACATTACATGTTTATCAAAACATAAATATAAACGAACTGGTCATTAATACCAAGTAAACAAACGATCCAAAAAAACGAAGTTGAAACTCATAACCAATCAAAATGGTTATGAATGATCCTGAAATGATTATAATAAACCAATTATATATAGAATAGGTTCTATAATTATTAATTGATAAACCTAATTTTTTTATTTATGTCTGGAATAAAAAGTAGAGAACACCAACGGATTTAAGGTAAGGGATCCTCCCTATTCCACTTTTATTTCATGATTATCCTATATGTTATTCCATTTTACGTGTGATCCTTAATGATGGGGTATTATTTCCCACATCCCCCATACTTCTATCATGATTTATAATTTATTAGATACCCCATTCTCTCACATCAAACACATTTTAGGTAAACCCGATACCATGCCAATAATCCGTAATGAATTCTACCAAAACCTCCTTTAGTCATTCAGGTTTCTCTATATTTATTTTTAACCAAATGAATTAGCCTTTTAATTTTATTTAAAACTTCTACATACTTTTTCTATTCTCCAAAATCATGTTCCAACATCCTTCCCTCATTATCTTTCCGCTATATATATTTTTTATTAGTGATTCCGACCACGATAATTCCCGATACACAATCTTATTTTAAGGGAACGTCCCAAATTATTACCACATTTCTAGTACACTCTATCCTCTATTTTAATCCACAATTGTCTTTAAAAAATAATTATTTTTATTATTAAAAACATATTGGTTCACATCTAGTTTTATATAAAAGATTGTTCCTTTTTCTATTTTGAAATCTCTATAGTATTTTTCCTAAAACCGCACAAAAATAATTAAATGCTAGTGTATCTCAAATACATTATTTTATATGTTTTCAATCCTGCTTGAAATCACATACTGTGTTATATGCTTATTTTATCTTATGAACATGCATGTATGTTCCAATCCCTTTCTTTCATGGACACACTCATGTTACACCCATTGGTAATGTTTCTGGTCCTGATTATGGTACGCAATTCTTTACATGGGTGTCCTTATCATTATGGATGGTTGATTATGTATGATTATTTATGTGGAGATAATATTCATGAAAATATTAAGATGGGTGTTCCCATATAGTGCTCCAATGCATTTGGTAAAGTTATTTCTCATGAGATTCAATGTGAAACGAGATCCGCGGTTAGACTTGACCAGTACTATTGAAATGTTTTATGATTCTGTCACATTTATATGATTTCATGTTTATATGATCCCATTAATATATGATATGATTTCATATGTTCCATGCTTTGTTATAATTATGTCAAGCCTCCTAACTCATGTGCTTAAGATGTATCCTTATGTTCATTCCCTTACTTGGATTTTTAGCTCATTGCTTTGTTCATTTGATCCCTAGGGTACCCTATGCAGATGTAAGGGCTCAAAGAAGTTTATGAGATATTTATGGAGATTAAGTAAATAAGTGTTTTTTATCCCCGTGTTTTATGTTTAATGTACCTACTCTTCCAAGAAATTAGACTTAGTAGTACTTGTATTGAACGCTAATGTATAATAATTCTATAAATCATGAAATATTATATATAAAAGGCTTGGGTCGATATAGTTGGTATCAGATGATTGTCTAGTTATTTTTGGAGATTAGGAATAGAGCACCTTAGTGAGAACCATAAGGTTGAGATGAAGTATAATAAAACATCTATAAATTTTGGTTTGTATAGAGTAAGTTGTTTGTCATGAAAATACATCTATGTATGGATATGAGTAGGTAGAGGAAGCTCTGGAACAGATGTACCTAGGAGTGAAAATTTTGACAAGGTGTTTCAGGATTGACCCAGGGTATCATGGAACACGAAAACGGACCTATATGCACTTTTATTTACGAAACTCATGAGAGATATAATTTGGTAGATTCATGAGATTATTATAAACTATTATTAAGGGAAAAAAGGGCCCATAATAATATAAGTCAAGAAATAGATCGAGGAAAACCTAGATTGAAACCTAAGGAATAAAATGTTAGGATGTACTTATTCTTTATAAGGCTATCATTTTATATTCAATGCTTCCTTTTTATTCTCAATATCTATGTATTAAATACCTCTAATTATACATTATTTTTCATTGTTAATGGTATGAAATAGAAGAACTCATTCCAACAACCAATGTGATAGGCAATGTGAAGATTTTCCTAATGATATTCCTACTTTGACAGTACCAGGAGCTCAAAACGTCCTTACAATACTTTCTTAGCTGGATCAAGTTATGAATAATAACTTGAATCCTATGGAATTCCCTCCTCCACTAAAGAAAGAAAATGTTGTCGTAGAATATTTCATGCAGAAAAAGAAACTCATGTTTAGTTTGTCTTCTGATCCCCTCCTCACGGAACAATTGATTAACTCCATTGAAAAGATATTCTCTATGCTCTAGTTCTCGGATGAAGAGAAGGCTGTAATGATAGTCTATTGTTTTGAAGGGTAAGATGATCAGTGGTGGAAAATGATCATGTATACTATGTCCCAAGAGAAAATTGATTCCATGGATTGGGAGGAACTCAAGAGGATTTTTTTTTAAAAATATTTTCCCCAAACCCTCCATCTCAATATGGAAAGAGAGTTCCTCAGACTCAAGTAGAAGGAACATGAGTCTATTAGAGCATATGAAGGAAACTTTACAAGGGTTTCATGGTACACCTCTAGATTTTTCATGAACACCGAAAGCAAGGTGGATGGCTTCTTTAGGAGACTAAAGACGAGTCTACGCAAATCATTAGAAATTCAAGACTTCAATAGTTATGAGGATATTGTCCATTGTGCCATCAAGGATGAAATGAATATTGTAGAATCTCAGTGGTATTGTGGGCCTAGTTACATGAAGTGGAAAATGGAGAACAACATGGGTGGTTCATCAAAAAGATCCCATGATGGAAAGAAGCATGACTTTTCCCCTTGCAAAATTGTTGGAAGAAACATCCTGGAAACTACTTGAAGGGAACCATGAATTCCTTCAAATGTGGAATGTTTGGTCTTCTGGTCCTGAACTACTAGAGGGATATAGAAAATACTGCTAATATCGAAGATGAAAGGAAGGTTCAGATCAACACTCAACCTCTAGTGCAGTGTTACAACTTCAAGGATCATAAAAATTATGCGAACAATTTCCCTAAGTCCAGGGTTGTCGGAGGCAATCACCAACAACCTCTAAGGAAATAAGGAAGGTATAATGCTATCACTACTATTGAGGTGTATCTGGAAAATGATTTGTTGACTGGTACATTACTAATTCATTCAAAATAGAGAATATACAATTTGATTCTAGTGATGCGCATTCTTTCATATCTTGAAAGATTAGTATAACTATTAAAACACCACCTCAAAATATGGGGGAAATGTTATATGTTAGAACATTGAATGGATAAAACGTTTTATACATGGTTTATAACTCCTCCCTAGTAAATTTCTGTGGACTAAACCCCCCATAAACTCTCTTCATACTTCCGTTAGTGGACATTGAAGCTATCTTGGGCATAAATTGGCTATCTTTATACAAAGACAACATCAACTTTTGGGAAATGGAGATCAATTTTCACATTCTGAAGAATCATCCAATTCTTTATTAGTTTATGGAGGAAAATTATTCTCCTTTATAATTTTCGTCTCAAGTGAGGAAATTGTTGCCTTATGAGAAATAATTTCTAGCTCAAATTATTGATACAAATGAAAGACTCATGAATGAATACATGCCCATTTTGAGGGATTACACTAATGTATTGCCTAAAGAGCTTTCTATTCTTCCTCTAGACTGAGAGGTTGAGTTCTCAATTAAACTTATTCCTAGATCTTTTACTATATAAATGTCACCTTACATAATGGCCACTGTAGAGCTGGGAGAGATAAAAAAGAAGTTATAGGAGAATATAGAGAAGGGTTTTATATGCCAGAGTGCCTCACATTTGGGTGCGCCAGTTATCTTCATGAAGAATATGAATGGAACAATGAGCCTCTACATAGATTATCATGAGCTCAATAAAATCACAATAAAGCACAAGTAACCCCTGCCACGGATAGATGACTTGTTCGATCAGATTTGAGAGGCTATTTATTTCTCTAAGGTGTACCTTCGGTTGAGATATCATCAATTAAAGGAAAGGAAGAAAGATATTCCCAAGACTGACTTTCGAACAAGGTATGTTCTCTATGAGTTCATAGTGATGCCCACCTTAACAATTTTTTGGTAATCTTTATTGATGATATTCTAATATACTCCAAGAGAAAGGAGGAATATTAGGAGAATTTTAATACTATGTAAAATACTTTGTGAAGGGATAAGTTGTAGGAAAAGTACAATAAATGTGAGTTATGGGTGGAGGAAGTATCCTTCTTGGGGAATATTATCACCATAAAAGGGATATCTATGGACCCTTCCAAGATGAAGGCAATTGAAGAGTGGCCCATGCCAAAATATGTAATGGGAATCCGTAGCTTTTTGGGTCATGCTAGGTATTATTGACGATTCATGAATAAATTTTCATGATTGTCAAACCCTATGACTGAGCTGACATGGAAGGGGGTAATGTTTTTCTATATGGAAGAATGCGAGGTATTATTTAAGGAGCTAAAGAGAAGGCAGATCACTACACCTATATTCACATTACTGAAAAGTAGAGAACATTTTGTGATATACAGTGATAATTCAAAGAAATGATTCAGTTTTGTACTCATGAAAAATGATAATTTGATAGAATACACCTCACATCAATTGAAGATCCCTGAGAAAAAACTACCCGGCGCATGATCTTGAGCTGGAAACCATGATTTTTCATTGAAAATTAGGAGGCACTAACTTTATGGTTAGAAGTGTAACATATACACCGACCACGGGACCCTAAAGTATATATTCAAATAAAAATATCTCAACATGCATAAAAACAGATGGTTAGAGCTAATCAAGGATTACGATTTCTCTATTCACTATCATCCTGAAAATGGAGAACAAGGTAGATGATTATCTAAGAAGAAAAGAACTTGCTACTCTATCCATGTTATAGATTGAAAAAGACCCTATATTCCTGGATATATAAAGGATGGATTTAGAAATCATAAGGGTAGGGGATATAACCTACCTTTCCCAAATGATTGTGAATCCATCCATTCAAGAGAATATTAAGGAAGCACAAAGGGATTATGAAAAGTTAAAAAATAGGGTGAATGCGGAAAAGGAAGAGAAGCTTCAAGAGTTCCATATCATCGATGATGGTGTGATTTGGTTTGAAACGCGGATTTGTGTTCCTTCATCAGCAGAGATAAAGAATGAGCTATTGGACCATGCACATAGCTCAACATTCTATATCCATCCTTGGAGTACTAAGATGTATCGTGATCTCTGAGAACACTTCTAGTGTCATAAAATGAAGAAGGATATTGCAGAATATATATCAAGGTTCTTGGTATGTCATCAATTTAATGAAGATTGATAAATGTCAAAAGGGATGATGTAACCACTGCCTATACCCAAATGGAAATGGGAGAATGTCAATATAGACTTTTTTTACGTGTCTCCTGAAAATGTCGAAGTGACATAATGTGATATGGGTTGTTGTTGAAGGACTCGCCAAGATTTCCCATTTTATCACTATTAAGGAAAACCTCTCACCTGAAAAACATGCAAAAATATTTTTGAAGGATGTTGTGTGGTTGCATGGTGTTCTACTCTAAATTGTCTGTGATCGTGATATGTGGTTCACATCTAAATTTTGGAGGAGTCTTAAACATGCTTTGAGTACTGAATTAAATTTCAGCATGGCCTATCACCCCCAAACTGATGGCCAACATGAAAGGTCTATTTAGATGCTTGAAGATATGATAATAGCTTAATATATATAATTCAAATGTGGATGGGATCAACATCTCCAATTGGTTGAGTTCTCATACAACAATAGCTTCCACTCATGTATTCAAATGGATCTGTATGATGCTCTATATGTAATGTGATATAGAACTCGAACCTGTTGGGATGAAGTCTTAGAATGAAAGCTACATAGACCTGATCTTGTGCATGAGATGGCAGAGAAGGTTCAAAACATCCAGAAAAACATCAATGCTACTTAGATTTGGCCAAAGAGCTACACTGAAAACCATCGATGGGACTTGGAGTTTGATGTTGGTGATAAAGTATTCCTTCAAATATCACTATGGAAGAGAGTCGTGTGGTTTGGAAAGAAACGGAAGCTGATCCCAAGGTATATTGGTCCCTTTGAGATCCTTTTCTGCATAAGATATGTGGCCTATCGGGTTTCACTTCCATCAAATATGGCTCGAGTTCATGTTATGTTTCACGTATCACTCCTGATAAAGTATATACACTATTCCTCACATGTACGTAATCTAGAGGTGGTGCAGCTCGAATATGATATATCTTATGAGGAGCAGCATGTGAAGATTCTATACAGAAGAGATATGGTTCTACACAGCAAGACAACCCACCTTGTCAATTTGTAGTGGAAGAACCAAAATATTGAAGAAGCTACATAGGAACCGGAGGCAGAGATGAAGGAGATGTACCCTCACCTATTTCTAGCATAAAATGTAAAACAAAATTTCAATGGTGAAATTGCATAATGGGGGAAGAATGTAATGACCCAATATTTTATAAATGGAAATTGTATTCTTAAAAACATGTCAAAAAATAACATCAAAACAGAACATAATGAACTACTAAGTGCTAAGTGACCTTTAAACAAAGGTTTGTCACTTCTGTGTTTGAATTTTGAAAATATTACATACACGGTTGTGATCAGTTACTTATTTGGATTCTGATAAGAAAAAAATAATTTTTTTGAATATTAACCTACCCTTCTGAATAGTAAAATACCCTTATGAATAGTGATATACCCTAATGAAGTGTAACCATACCTATGAATGTCTTAAAATAATATTCAAATTAAATTATGATGTTCCTCTATTTTAGATTAAGTAAATGAATGTTTTAAAACTGGGGTTTAATATTAAATTATAATTTTAATTAAATATTAATGTAATCATATTTAGAAATTTTTTTTTGATGAATGGACTTCATTTCTCTATTATACACGTCAAAATAATGGTTATGGTGAATTTTTAATATTTTTCTAAAATAATTGAATTTTGGAATAGTAAAATTTGGTAATTCACAATAAATGCTAAAACTTCAATTTTTGCATCATGATTGAGTCATGGATGATGTATTTGACCTTTTTTGTAGTCACAGTAATTTATTACTATTCTTAGTCATGGAATACATAATATATCTTGTCTTTTGAGGAAATAATAAACTAATGATTAAAAAATTATGAAAACCCTCCTCCCATCCACTATAAATACAACCCATTCTTACATCTTAGCTTCACTCCTCTCAAGCGTTGTGCCATGATGATATTCTGCCTAAATATCTCAACAAGCTCTTCCCACACGTTCAAAAGACACTATACTCATAAAAATACTAAAAACCCTCCCCGTAAGAGGTTCTCAAAGGAGGAAGTCTCAAGAGGAAAAATCTTCTTTCCAATTCTTTCTTTTCTTCTAATTTTTTTATTTTTGTTTCTTTTCTCATCTCCCTTCACCCAAATAGCATGATAACTCCAGTAACATACATGTAATGTAATGTTTTTATGATAATTATATTTTTCAATATATTCTCTCCTTTCCCCAGCTTTTATTCGAGAGAAATGAAAGCACCGTTTGAGATATACTAATTTTGCACATTCAAGAACAATAGTTTATCAATTTCTATTATCATCTTTAAATCTGGTCATGAAACCATTTTTGATATGGTTGAAATCGATTTTATATATATGAAATATGTTCTATTTTTGGTTCTTTAATCCTTTTGTGCAAATGGTATTATGTTATAATGAAAAACATGTTCTTTATTAATCAAACCCACTAATTAACAAAAGCAGTTGTCACTTTTGTTTTATATAATAATTCGAAATCACTCTAAGAAACCAAATTAAATTTAAAACCATTTCATCTCATGGATGTTAAATAATATCATATATCTCCAATTATGGAAACCACTTCCATTTTACATGTTTATCCAAACATAAATGTTAATTGTTCATTAAAACCATGTAAACAAACGATCTTAAGCAATGAAATTGAACCTCATAACCAATAAAAATGGTTATGAAGGAACTTAAAATGATTATATTAAACCAATTTAATACAGAATATGTTGTGGAATTATTAATTAATAAACCTAATTTGTTTATTTATGGCTTCAATAACAAGTGGAGAACAACAACAAATTTAAGGCAAGGGATCCTCCCCATTTCACTTGTGTTTCCAGATTTTCCTATATGTTATGATATTTTACATGTGATCCCTAATGATGGGGTATTATTTCATACCTGCCCATACTAACATCCTGTTTTATAAGTTATGAAAAAACGAATTATCCCTCATCAAATCCCTTTTAGGTACACCCGACACCATTCCAATAATCTGTAACTAATCTTACCTGAGCCTCCCTTACACCTTCAAGTTTCTTTATCTTTCTTTTTACCCAAATGAAGTTTTATTTTTATTTTACGTACAAATTATACATACTTTTTATATGCTAAAAAAATGTTCCATGACCCATCACTCATTTTCTTTTGGGGATATTTATGTTTTTAGTGATTCCATCCTCGATAATTCCCGATAAGAAATCTTGTTTTAAGGGAACTTCCCAACTTTTTACCCCATTTCAAGTAATCTATATCCTCTATTTTAATCCAAAATTGTATTTATAAAATAAGTATTTTAATTATGAAAAAATTCTTGATTCAATTCCAGTTTTATATAAAATATGGTTCCCTTTTCTATCTTGAAAGCTCTTTAGTATTTTTCTTAAAACCGCACAAAAATATTTTAATGCCAATGCTTCCAAAATAAATTCTTTTATATTTTTTACAACACTTACCATGTTATATTCCAATTATACCATATGAACATCCATGTATGTTCTAATCCATTTCTTTCATTGACACTTTCATGTTACACCCATTGTTTATGCTTTATGTCATGATTGTGGTACCCAATTCCTTCAATGGGTATCCTAATGATTATGTATGGATGATTTTTTATGATTATTTATTTGAAAATAATATTCATGAAAATTTTGAGATGGGTGCCTCTAGATAGCACTCCAATGCATTGGAGAAATTTAAGTCTCACGATATGTGATGTGAAACGTGATTGGAGGTTAACCTTGACCCATACTAAAATGGGAAATGAGATTGGTAGTTAGTGTTGACCCATAATGAAGAAATATTTTATGTTTCTACTACATTTATATGATTCCATGTTTATAGGATCCCATGTTTATATGACATGATTTCATATGTTCCATTCTTTTTTATCATTATGTCTTGCATCCTAACTCATGTGCTTAAGATGTATCTTTATGTTCATTCCCATACTGGGCTCTTAGCTCATCCATTTGTTCATGTGAGCTCTAGGGTACCCTATGTAGATGTAAGGTCTCAAAAGAAGTTAGGATCTCTTTATAAGGAATAAATAAAGAAGTGTTTTTTTCGCCCCATGTTGTATATTTTATGTACCTGGTCTTCCAAGACACTAGACTTAATGATCCTTGGATTGTACTATGATGTATTATTATTCTTAAAATAATTTAATTTTATATATAAATGGTTTGGGTCGTTATATGTCTTCTTTTTAAAATAAAAGATTATTTATCTAAGAAATTTCTTAAGGACTTTATAAGAGTATTTTCGTCGAATTCAAAAATCTTGTTTATTATTATGTATTATTGGGTTTTAAAATTTATGATGTGATCGACCAAATATTATTGAATGGTTTAAGAATAATTTTATTGTGGATGATCTATCCTAAAATAATTCTCCATATTACTTGGAATTGATAGTGTTTTATGTTTAATGATTTAGGAAAGTTAGTTATATTTCATATGATAGTTTCAATATGAATGTGTATGTTGTTTATGTTTATTCCCACTCATACGACTAATTCATTGGACTTATTTTGATACTAGTGGGGCCTTCTATAACCCCATGATTCATCAGTCGTACTAATGAGACAAATAAATGTGGAATTTCTTGAGGCCTTTCCCAATTTGATATATGGATTTTGGCTGAGGCCTTAGTCATTAGATATGATGGAAAATGTCATAAAAATGATTCTGAATGTCAGCATATGAATATCCCTGATTATGATGCCAGTAATTTAATGTTCATATTGTTTTTCGACTAGTAGAATACCCATGATTATGTTTTATTATGGAATTATTTACACAGCTTATATTCCATCCATAATGTGTTCAAGTTTATAATTAATGTCATGTGTTTCCAATTATTCGCCAAATATTATTTTTATGCAATCTTACAATGTACTTCTTACCATTACCGAGCATTTAACCTCACCTATTTTTTATGTTTCATTTCCCTAGGTTATGAAGAATTAAATTATGAATGACTTACCAGAATTAACTAGTAAGATTGGATGTTTATAATTGAATAATTCAGTGTTGTTTTTTCCTTCATGATGCAATGTTGAACATATATATGTATCGTGTTTCGAAAATCTACTAAATTACTTAGTTCTTAGGGATAAATATTTCTTATTTATATGTTAATGTAATAAATTATGGAACCGGATCCATGCAACTAGAGTCCGGTCCTTATAGTTGGTATCAACGGAAGTTTAGTAGAAAACATGGAAACCACATTTAACAAACAATGATTATGGAAGATTACATATGATAGTATTTGAGGATAAATATGAAAAATGTCTTGACATTTTGGTAAAGAATAGATTATGTGGATCTTTCTAGAAAACACATTCATGGCTGGATACAAACAGGTAGATATGGTTCTGGCACAGATGTACCTCAGAGTGAAAGATCTGACAAGGAGTTTCAGGCTTGACCTGGGGTATACTAGTACACAAAAATGAGCCTTCTTTCACTCTTGTTATTGATAATCCCAGGGGATATGATTAGGATAATTCAAATTTTCATTACAATCCATTTTGAAGGATGGTAATGTGTATTTTTCACCATAGAAACCATGTTTATGAGATTATCTATGCATAGAATTTTAATAATGGTAAGTAATTTTCTAGTTGAGATTAACATTTTGGTTGAGACCCAGATCTATTGTATGAAATTATTTAGAAATGGGGCCTTGTGGAAGGAATAGTAACCACACAAATGCGCGTTCCCCCTGTAGGGATTTTCCTCTGATGCAAGATAAGGATGTTGGCTCTGGTGTTGTTACTGGTGTTGATCAACTTATAACTATACAAGGACAACTTAATCAGGTTTTGAACAATAACCTTTCCCAAATGGATCATGTGGATCCACCACATGGAGGATCTATGTTAGATTGCTTTATGCGACAACAACCACCATCATTTAATTGGACTACAATCCCATTTGTAGCTGAGTAGTGGATAAGTTCCCCATAAAACATATTTATCACTTAGGATGTAATAAAAGAGAGAAGGTCTTCATGGAAGTTTATCGTCTATCGAGAGATGCAGATCACTAGTGGTGATTAATCCAAAACTAGGGGGGTGAAGAAATAGAAGAGATGGAATAGAGAGACATTAAGTAAATCTTCCTAGAGAAATACATTCCTTGTGAGCAGTGAGTGGATATGGAGAAGAAATTACTAAATTTGAGGCAGAAGGAAGATGAGAATGATGGAATGTATGAAGCTAAATTCACAAGGTTAGAATGGAATTCTATGGACTACATATGAAATACAAGGAAAATTGATTAATTCAAGGATGGCCTAAAGCCATTCATCCGGGGTGTTGTAGTCTCCCAGAGTTTCTCAATATATGAGGATATAGTTTCATGTGCTATCAATAAAAAAAGGAATTCTCTATATCTTATGACATTAAAGGAAATAAAGACAAGAAGAGGGATTCTGATAACTCTGGAAAAGGAAATTAGGAAATGGGGTTGAACGGAAAAAATTTAATTTTCACCTTGTGATAATAATAGAAGGAGACACCCTGGTGCCTAGTTAATAGGAAAATTAGTATGCTAAAAATGTGATCCGAAAGACCATCTTGTTGGTGATTTTAAGGGGAAAAAGGAATCTATTAATGTTCAATTCAATAATTTTCATGATATGGGGCACTATTCTAATGATTTACTAAAGCATCAAGGAAACATGCAACAGAAAAGGCCAAGGGAGTAGGGACAATGTTATGTGATCCGAAACGCTGATATTGAAGTCCTTAATGATGTGATCGTCACATTAATTTTATATTTTCACAATTTTCCAAGAAAATTCTACATGTCCAATTTGATTTAATAAATGAGTTATTAGTCAAAACTCATAGTGGGTGTATCATTGAAACAAAGGCGTGTCGATTAGTCCCCCTTATGTCACATAAATGTTCTTTAGGTTCTAACCTTATCATTCGACCAATTCTTGACATTGATATAGTTGTTGGTATGAATTGGCTATCAAACTATGCTAAGAATTTTTATTGCAAGAAGAAAGCAGTTACAATTTTTGAGAATTGTGTAAAATACCTTATATTTAGAGTAGAAACGTCACCATCTGATTCTCATCTATATCCACACCCAGTCGCTCTAATTAATACAATTATTGTGGAGTAAGGGAATGCAATAACTATGGATGAGGAATTTAATGTTCAAATACATGATGTACCTGTTGTGAAAGTATTTATTGATGTTTTTGTAGAGGATTTACCTAGACATCCTCCTGAGTGGGAAATTCAGTCTTCCAATTACTTAGATCTCGGTTCAAGGCCCATATCATAAAATCTTATCAAATGGCCACTATGGAGTTAGTGGAACTAAAGAAACAACTTGAGGAGTAAATTGATGAAGGATTTATTCACCCAAGTGTTTCTCCATTGGGAGCCCCTATTCTTTCTATTAAGAAAAATGATGGGTCTATTAGGTTGTGCATTGATTAAATGGAAATCAATTCTATTAAAATAAAGAATAAGTATCCTCTTCCGCGAATTGATGATTTATTTTATCAACTTCATGGAGCCCAATATTTTTCAAAGATTGATCTTGGATCGGGATATCATCAGTTGCTTGTGAGGAAAGAAGACATTTTGAAAATAACATTTTGAACTAATTATGGTCATTATGAGAATACAGTAATGCCTTTTGGACTGACTAATGCACCATCTGTTTTCATTGATCTAATGAATAGATAATTCAAAGAATATCTGGATGAATTTTTGGTGGTGTTTATCAGTGATATCTTAGTATACTCCAAAAGTTACAAGGATCATGAAATTCGCATTCACATTATTCTGAGGACTCTTAAAAGAGATGAATTATATGGGATGTTCAGTAAGATTTATGTTTTCCTCTAATCATTTTCCATTCTAGGCCACATTGTCACTAAATATGGAATATCTATTGATCATGAAAAGACAAAGGTTTTTCCAGAATAGACTACTCCAATGAACATAACTAAGGTATGTAGTTTTATTGGTTTATCCGGTAATTATTGAGGTTTCTTTCAGAACTTCGCCTGTTTAGCAAACCCAATGACCAATTTCACACAAAAAGGGGTTATGTTCGTATAGACAATTGAATGTGAATAATTTTTTATAGAATTTATGAGAATATTAGTGAATTATACAATCTTGACTCTGCCTTCATGGAATTATGGGTTTGTTATTTATAGTGATGCATCAAGGAAATGACATAGTTGTGTCCTTATGTAGAATGAATGAGTGATTCCCTATGAATCTAGGCAGCTATAAATTCATGAAAAAACTATCCAACTCATGATCTTGAGTTATCCATAGTAATAATTACTCTGATGATTCGGAGACATTACCTTTGTGGAGAAAAAATATGAGATATATACTTATCATAAGAGTTTGAAATATATCTTCTCATAGAAATAACTCAACATGAGAAAATTAGATAGATTTATCTAAAAAAAGAATATGATTTCACAATAAACTACCACCCGAGGAAGGCAAATAAGGTGGTATACATTTTGAGTTGAAAGGACCATGGAATTCTGAACAATATGAGAGTTGAAAGTGATCCTATGTTCATGGATCTAGAAAAGATGGATGTGGGAATTATCAAGGATTGTAACAAATCACTAATTTTTCAAATGGTTTCTAAACATTATTTACTGGAAAAGATAAAATGTTCTCAGGCTGATGATGAAGAGTTTCAAAAGAAAATTAAAGCCATAAAAAATGGGAGGTTGATTTTCCTCATATATGAAGGCGGCGTTATGAAATTAAGAAAGAGGATTTGTTTTCCTGCAATTGTAGATCTAAAGTGGAAAATATTGGATGATTCTCAATGCTCTAATTTTTCTATACACCCTGGTATCAAAAATATGTATAGAGATCTAAAGTAATGTTTTTGGTGGAAAACATTGAGAGGGAGATTGCTGACTATGTGTCGAGATGTTTGGTTTGTCAACAGGTGAAGGCTGGAAGATAACGTCCTAGAGGAGTCATGAAACACATTACTATTCTTATGTGGAAATGAGATGATATTACAATGAAATTTTTCATGGGGCTACCAAAAACCCTAGAAATAATGATGCAATATGGGTCATTATTGGTCATATTACTAAATCAGCACATTGTTTTCTATAAGAGAAGATTTACCACTTGAACGCTTAGCAAGACTATATATTTATGAATTTGTAAGACTTCATGGTTTACCCATATCAATTTTTTAGGATTGTGATCCCGGTTTTACATCGAATTTCTAGAAAAGTCTTCAGAAGGCCCTAGATATTAATCTTTGTTTGATCACTCCGTACCACCCACAAGCTGATGGACATTCTGAATGGACTACTAAAACATGGTAATACATGTTGAGGTATTGTTAAATTGACATTAAAGGTATGTGGAATCAATATTTACCTCTCATAGAATTTTCCTATGACAATAGCTTCTATTAAATTATTCATATGGCACCATATAAAGCATTACATGGAAGGAGATTTCATACCACAACTTTCTAAGATGATGTTGGTGAAAGAATACTCGTAGGCCCATAACATGTTGAGGAAACAATGGAAAAGATAAAGATTATACAAAATCTTATAAATAAAGGTCAATGTAGGCATAAGATCTATGTGGATAACTGAAGGAAGGATTTGGAATTTCAAGAAGGATATTACATTTTCTTAAAGGTATCTTAATGGAAGTGTATCATACGATTCTGTAAGAAGGGTAAACTAATTCCAATGTACATCAGAACTTTTAAAATTATGGAGCAAATTAGAGCTATAGCTTACCATTTAGAAATGCCATCAAGTGTCTCCACAGTTAACAAGGTGTTCCACGTGTCAATGTTACAGAAATACATGCCAGAACCAACACATGTACTCAAATATGAAGACATAGAACTTGATCCTGGTCTATCTTATTGTGAAGATCCTATCAATATTCTTGATAAAAAAGAACAAGTACTAATAAATTGAATTACTCACCTGGTAAAGGTTATTTGGAGGAACCATAAGATGGAGGAAGCAATGTGGGAGACTGAGAGGTTTATGTTGAAGATATACCCGAATCTTTTTATGTAACATTTTTTGAGTTTTGAAGACGACATTTTTCTAATGAGGGGAGAATGTAAAACCAATAGGTTTTGAAAATAAATATTGAATTGATTTTAAAAATCTATACATTAAAAAAAACATTTCCTCCACTTTGTATTCAATTTCGAAAAACAATAATCTAGATTTGTGACCAATAAGTCATTTGGAGTATGATAGAACAAACATTATTTTTGGTCAATAGTAACATACCCATATTAATAGTAATATGAACCTTATGAATAGTAAATAATCATATTATTTAATTTCTTATGTGAATAAGATAATGAGATCTTAATTAAATTTTCAATGTGATATAAAACAAATTATACATTTAAAATAATTATTTTTCAAATTAACTATGATTTTATTTTGAAAATTTAATTAATAATATTTAGAAAACTATTTTTCAAAAATGAAGTTCAATTTTGAATTATATACATAAAAATGAATGGGTAAATTTTTGGTATTTTTATGAAATTATTGAATTTTGGACGAATAGTGAAATACGGTAAATGTTTCACTACTAGAAATATGACCTATACCAATGGTATTGGGCAAACCGTTGGTATAGGTAACTAATTTGTAACTATACCAACAGTTTGGCCAAAACCATTGGTATAGGTCACTTATATGGACCTACATCGAAGGATTGACCAAACCATTGGTATAGGTCCATTATAGAGACCCTATACCAATGGTTTTTCCAAACCATTGATATAGGTCCCCCCTATACCAACGGTTTGTCCGAAACTATATGTATAGGTCCTAAAAACAATTAACCTATAACAAAGGATCTCATAACTGTTGGTATAGGTCTATAGAAACGGTTTTGAGAACCATTGGTAAAGTTACATGTATTTTTTATGGAATCTTCTTACCGAGATCATTAAATAAATAAAAATTTAAAATAATTATGATAATACATATATATATATATATATGAAATTATGTTCAAAAAAGTCAAGTTAGGTTATTGGTTAGGTAATTCAATAATAAACCTCAGGTACTGGGATCAAAAACCATTGAATTCATATTTTTTGAAATACATATACCAACTGTTTTATGGAACCGTTGGTATAGATGATTCATATTAATTATACCAATAGTTTTGAAAATGATTGGTATAGGTCTATACCAACTGTTTTCGGAAAACCATTGGTATAGACCTATCCTCATGCCTTACATGGCCACAGTTCTCCAAACCGTTGGTATAGGCTATATCTACTGTTTGGAGGCCTATACCAATGGTTCCAAAACGTTGGTATAGGGTATTTTTTCAGCAGTGTCTTTATATAAAAATTATCAGATAAATACACTATTTATGGAATAATAAGTGATTTAAGCACATACAATTTGAACTCACATTCACTTATTACTAATAGGGGTAACATAAAAGAACACTATTTATTGTATTGGGGGAATTAATAAAATATTGAATAAAATATTCAAAAACATACTCCTCTCCACCACCAAAGAACCCCTACAAATCCCTCTTCTCTTCACTCCTATAAGCCTTGAATCTCCTCAATGTTCTGCCCAAATACCCTTCCCTAGTCACTCCACACGACCGGGATTCTATTGGTCTTGACAAAAGACTATAATACCTTCTCTTAAGGAGGGTCTCAAGCAAGTTATTTCAAGAGGTAAAGCACCATTCTTTTTTCCTTAAGTTTCATTTGAATTTATCTTTTTCGGTTATCTTCTCATCGACTCATCTATCGAAATGACCATGATATCTCCAATATCATCCATATACTGTATTTATATCATGTTAATGGAAGAACCATCATCAATATTCTTACTCCATCACTTTTATTTTAATAAACGAAATCAACATCCATGAGGTTCCAATTTATAACCTCTGTGGATGACAATGTTTCGTTATTCAATATCTCCTTCATTATAAGACATGAACCCCTATTTATGGTTGAACCAGACTATAATATATGTATTATATCCAAATTAATATTTAGGAACCAGTATATGTACATTTTATTAATTTATATGAAAACACTAGTTCATAATAATCCAAATGCCACCAAATAATCAAAGTCATTGTCATCTAACGATTCATCAAAATTCCATGTAAAAAATGATAAAAATGACCATTAAAAATTATATATAATCATAAATAATATGTAATTTAAATTATATAGATTTACAACAATTCCACATGAACTCCATTACTTAAAAACAAGTGAACCAATTTTGAAAATCGAGAAAACAAACACTCTAGAACGACAGAATACGGCATTATTACATATCAATAAAGACATAAATGAACTAAACAGAATATTAATAAACAAAATAATTACCTAATACTTTCTAAATTCAGTTATTAATGAGTATAATATTATATTATAGGACCTTAAATTTGAAAGGGGAACAGATTCAGACTTAAGGAAAGGGTTTTGCACCCGAACATCCATTTTCATTCGGGTTACATTCATTATCTAATTATCTCAATGAAATTGTTATGTATTATAATGTACATGTAATAAATTATATTTTAGTATTATATATATGTAATCCAAATATAATCTACCCTTAGTTTATGTATAGTTACACATTTAAAAATGAACTTTCAAAACTGTTTCCAAAACACAAGCCTGAATCAAGGGAATTTCTCAAATTTTTATCTATTTTCAAGGGAACTCTATAATCTATTTTGGGAAACAATTATCTTTCAAAAATCACTCATTTTATAATGAAAATACTATCTTTCTTCACTTCTTGTTTTATACAATTATTTTTCCAAAAGAGCACATCTTTTCAAAATAAAAGATTATTTATCTCAGGAATTACTTAATGATTTTATTAGAGTATTTTCTTCTGATTCAACAATCTTGTTGATTCTTATATATTATTAGGATTAATAATTTATGATGTCATATACCAAATTTTATTGAATGGTTTATGAATAATTTTATTGTGGATTATCTATCCTAAAACCATTCACCATATTACTCGGAATGGTTAGTTTTTTATTTTTAACGATTGTGGAATGTTTGTTACATTTCATATGATAGTTTCAATATGAATATATATGTTATTTATGTTTATCCCCACTCATGGGAGGAATTAATTGGACTTATTATATGATGTTTGGGGCCCACTATATCCCCATGATGCATTAGTAGGGATAATGACACAAATATACATGGAATTGGTCGAGGGCTCTGCCTATTTGATATATGGATTTTGGATGAGGCCTTAATCATTAGACGTCTTGAAAAAGGCTATGAAAAAATGTTTCAAAATGTCTGGAATATGCACTTCTCTCATTATGATGCTAGTAATTTAACATTTATGTGGTTGTCCGACTAGTAGGATACCCATGATTATGTTTTATTATGGCATTATTTACTCATCTCATATTCATGCCATTATGTTTTCATGTTCATTATTAAAGGCATGTGTTTTCATTTATTTACCATGTCTTTTGTTTATGATATCTTTTTAGGAATTTCATACCCTTACTAAGAATTTGAGCTCACCCCTTTCTTGTGGTTTATTTTCCTAGGTTAAGATGAAGTAAACTATGAATGACTTGCAGGAATTAACTAGAAGTATTAAATGTTTCTAATTGAATAAATACGTGATGTTATTTCATTCATGATGTCATGTTGAACTTATATATGTATTTTTTTTTTCCAAAATCTACTAAATTACATAGTCCTTCTGGATACATATTCCTTTTTTATATGCCAATGTAATAAAATAAAGAACCATATCTGGGAAACTGGGGTGTTTTCCTTACAGTTGGTATCAATTAAATATTAGTAGAAAATGTGGAAACTAAAATTAGAAAATTAATATTAGGGAGGAGTGATTAAGAAAATATTTGAGGATAAACATGCAAGAACATCCTGGTATTTTGGTAAAGCATATATTATGTGAATCCTTCTAGCAAATACATCCATGTCTGGATACAAACAGGTAGACGTGGCTTTGACAAAGATGTATCTAGGGGTGAATGCTCTGATAAGGAGTTATATACATGGCCCAAGGTATCCTGTTACACGACAATGTGCCTTGCTTCACTCATGGCATTGAAACTCCTAGGAGATATGCTTAGGATAATTAAAATTTTCTTTACAAACCATTATGAAGGATGGGAATGTATATTTTTCCTCAGAGAAACCATGTTTATGAGATTAGTTATGCATAGAATTTTAATTTATGTTATGTAATTTTATAGTTCAGATTATAAATTATGGTTCATACCCTAATCTAGTGTAGGATAATATTTATAAATGGAACCTAGTGGAAACAATGGAAACTACATGAACGTGCATGCCCCCTGTAGGGATTTCACTCCAATGCAAGATAATGATGTTAGATCTGGTGTTGTGACAACTACTGAGAAACTTCTAACTATATTGAGAAAACATACTCATGTTATGAACAATAACCTTACCTGTATGGATCATCAGTATCCACCACATGGAGTAGCTATATTAGATCGATTTATGTGACAACAACCAGCATCATTCATTGGGACTAAAAACCCATTTTTAGTTGAGTAGTGGATAAGTTTACTAGAGAATTTATATATCACTTTTGTATGTAATGAATGAGTTATGGTCATCACGACAGTTTATCATCTATCGGGAGATGCAGATCTGTGATGGTTATTAATCCAAAACAAAACGGTGGAGGAATAAATAGAAGATATTGAGTGGAGTTACATTAAGGAAATATTCCTAGATAAGTTATTTCCTCATAAACAATGATCAGATATGAAGAGGCAATTAAAGAATCTGAGGTACAAGGAAGATGATAATGTTTCAAAGTATGAATCTAACATCACAAGGTTAAAAAGGCATGTTGTCGACTACATACAAAAACCAAGGAGAAAAATTTATTGATTCATTGATGGTCAAAATCCATTCCTCTGAAAGGCTCTATTATCCAAGAGTTTCTGATCATATGAGGATATAGATTCATATTCTATCAAGATATAAACGAAATTCTATAGGTTTTATGATTTTATGTGAAATCAATAGAAGAAGAGGGTTGCTGAAAACTCTAGAAAAGGAAAAAAGGAAATGGGGAAGAAGGGAAGAATTTAATTTCCTCTTTGTGATAATTGTGGAAGGAGACACCTATTGTCTGATAAATGAAAAAGGAGTATGCTAAAAATGTGGATAGAAAGTCCATATTGTTGGTGAATGTAAGGGGATGAAGGAAGCTATTAATGTTCAATGCTATAATTGTCGAGATATGGGGCACTATGCTATGGATTTTCCAAAGAGTCAATGAAAAATTCTATAGAAAAGGACATGGGAGTAAGGATAAGCTTATACGATCACAACTACTGATATTGAAGTCCCTAATGATGTGTTGGAAGGTACATTAATCATTTCATCAAACTTATCCAAAACATTATTTAATTTTAGATCATCGCGTTGATTTATATCTTCCTTGTTTTCCAAGAAAATGAGACATGTCCAATTTGATTTAATAAAGTAGTTATTAGTCAAAACTCCTAGTGGATTTATCATTGTAACAATGGATTGTCGATTAGTCCCCATTATGTCACTTAAATGTGCTATAGTTTTTAACCTTATTATTCTAGAAATGATTGATATAGACATAATTCGTTGTATGGACTATCTATCAAAGTATGATGCAGAAATATTTTGCAAGAAGAATGAAGTAACAATTAATGAGAATGGTGTAGAATCCCTTATCATTAGAATAAAAACCTCACCATCTAATTCTCATCTAGATCCACCCATTAGATCTATTGAATATAATTATTGGCGAGGAATGGAATGCAGCAACTATGGGTGAGGGAAAAATGTTCAAATAGAATATGTACCTATTTTGCAAGTGTATAATAACATATTTCTAGAGGATTTACCTAGACAACCTCTTGAGAAATAAATTGTGTATTCCATTGACCTAGTTCCTAGTTCAAGTCCCATATCAAATACCCCTTACAGAATGGACACTGTGGAGTTAGTGAAACTTAAGAAAGAACATGAGTAATTATGTGATAAATGATTTATTTGCCCTAGTGTTTCCCCATGAGGATCCCCTATTCTTTTCACTAAGAATAAATATTGGTTTATGAGGTTGTGAATTGATCATAGGGAAATAAATTCTATTACAATAAATAATAAGTACCATCTTACATGAATTGATGATTTATTTGATAAACTACATGGAGCCCAATATTTTTTGAAGATTGATCTTCGATAGGGATATCATCAGTTACATGTGAGTAATTAAGACATTCCGAAAACAACATTTCAAACTAGGTATGGGAATTAAGAGTTTATAGTAATTCCTTTTGGACTCAATAATTCCCCATTAGTTTTAATGGATCTAATGAATGTATTTTTCAACGAATGTGTTGATGAAATTATGGTGGTACTTATTGATGATATATTGGTACACTCCAAATGTTACGAGGATCATGAAAATCACTTACGCATTATTCTAAAGTCTCTTAGAAGAAATAAACTATATGGGATGTTCAGAAAGAGTAAATTTTGGTTGTAGTCAGTTTCATTTCTTGGAAACATTATCTCTAAAGATGGAATATCGGTTTATCCTACAAAGACAAAGGTTGTGAAAGAATGGACTACTCTAATGAAAATAAATGAGGTACATAGTTTTATTTGTCTAGCTGGTTATTATTGACATTTCATTTAGAACATTGCCCATTTAGCCAACCCAATGACCAAACTCACAAGAAAAGGGGTTAAGTTTTAATGTAAAAAATAATGTGAAGATTTTTTTAGAGAATTTAAGAGATGATTAGTGAATGATCCAATCTTTACACTACCATTGGGGAATGATGGGTTTGTTATTTACAATAATGCATTAATGATAGTACTTGGTTTTTTCATTATGGAGAATTCTTGAGTGATTGCCTAAGAATCTAGGAAGCTAAAAATTCATTGAAAAAACTATCCAACTAATGATCTTGAGTCATAAGTAGTAATCATTGCTATCCAGATTTGGATACATTACCTATATGGAGAAAAATATGAGATATATACAAATCCTTAGAGTTTGAAATACATATTCATGATGAAAGAACTCAACATGAGACAATGGAGATGGATTGACCTACTCAAGGTTTATGATTTCACAACACAATACCTCATTGGGAAGGAAAATAAGGTGGTAGATACTTTTAGTATAAAGGACCACATAATTATGAACAAGATGAGTGTTGAAAGGGATCTGATGTTCCTGGATTCAGTAAAGATGAATTTTGAATTATCAAGGAAGGTAACACATCACTACTTTTTCAAATCATTTGCAAAACTTCTTTACTGGAATGGATAAGATGTTCTCTGGATAATGATGAAGAGTTTCAAAAGAAAATTAATGCTATAAATGATGGGAGGTTTATTGAATTCGTATATGATGGTGGCGTTTTAAAATTCAGAAAGAGGCATTGTGTTCCCGCTATTCTAGAGCTAAAGAGGGAACTATTGGATGATGCTCATATCTCTAATTTCCTTATAAACCCTGATAGCACAAAGATGTAAATAGATATAATGGAACGTTTTTGGTGAGAAAAAATTAAGAGGGGGATTTCTTATTATGTGTCGATAGGTTTGGTTTTTCAATAGGTGAAGGTTGGAAGAAAACATCCAGGAGGATTCATGTAAAATCTTCCTATTACTATGTGGAAATGGGATGATATTATGATGGAATTTCTCATGGGGATACCAAATACTCCAATAATTAATGAAGCAATGTGGGTCATAGTTGATTGTTTTATAAAATGAGCATATTTTTTGCAATAATAGAAGATTTACCACATGAACGCTTTGAAAGAATATATATTAATGAATTTTTAAGACATCATGGTGCACCCTATCAATTTTTTCTGATTGTGATCTCCATTTTAAATCACATTTTTTGAAAATTCTTCAGATTTCACTAGATATTGATCTTCATTTGAGTACTTCCTATAACCCAAAAACGGATGGACAATCATAATGGACAATTAAAACTTTGGAAGACATGATGAGGTCTTGTTCAACTGACATTCAATGTACGTGGGATGAGTTTTTTCCTATCGTAGAATTTTCATATAAAAAGTATATATTATGGGAACTCTATCCTAAGGTCAGATGTGGGTCTTAGTGTATAAGGTTAGTAGGATAAGTCCTTCAATTATTGGTGTTGGATGATGGAGCAGGTTTCTTACGAATGATGGGCTAAGGGATCTCCCATAGGAGATGTGAGATAGGACCCAGAAGAAGTTCATGGATTTTTTTGTATTTGGTATTGGGATTCAAGGTTTTTTTGGATGTGATATAATTGGATTCCTCATAGGTAGTGATATTGGGTAATCCCTTTGGTGACAACATCATCAATGGGTGATGGGATTTAAGTGGTATTGATGATTGGAGACTGTATCAGGATTGGAGGATGTAGTGGAAGACATGTTATGAAATTCAATATGTTTTTTGAAGAGTTTTAGGGTCTTGAGTGAATATCACCATAGGATTAGCTGGTAATCCAAGTGAAAGTTTAAGGCCTTGTATTCTTGTGGATAGTGGAACCTTCCACGAGGAAACATTGGTCGTGATATTATAGGAGAGCTCCCTAGAGTAACCGGGGATGGGTCGGGGTATTGATGGACCCAATCAATATTTTTTTGGGATGGTTTAGTGTGTTAAGTGACTTTTTCTGAAATTATTGGGTCATAAGATGATATTTTATTATTCATTCAAGAATTAGTTATAAGATCTTTACATGTATGGCTTGTATCGGTTTGCTGATCATTCCATGACACATGATTATTGGGTCAAGGAACATTCCACTCATGACTTGGGGTGGTTTACACACATTTGATATTTACATAAGTGTCCTAGGTCAAGGACCACCTTGGGGGATGGTTTATCAGATGATACAACAACACTAATGGAACTCCCTTGAGTGAGAGGGGTTTTGTCATGACATATGGATTTGTAACCATTCCTATCCTTTTTTAGTATAGGTTTGAGAGTTTGGATTACACTAAACCCTCAGTCATTTGTTATAGGATGGAAATTGATACAATGGTCCCAGAAGTGAAAAATGATTCTGGAATGGTTTCAAAGTAGGTTTGATCAGGTGTTATGGAGGTCAAGTTAGCAAACATTATGTTAATTCATGGTGATTAATGGTGACCTAGATAGCACATAATTCTTAAGTCAATTGCATAACATGTTTATTATGTCCCTTTTCCTTTGGAATACACATTCATATGACACTATATAATAGGGGTGATTGGAGAAACCCTATATAGTTTTTATACTCATACCCTACATAGAAATATTAGTTCATTTTCAGGCCTTATGTATACATTTTAGGTTAGATAACAAGACGTGTATTGGGTTAGTATGTGGAATATTGACGGGTTTAAAGAGGTTGGGTGTGTGTGGAATAATAATGTAAGAAGGTCATGTGAGTGTGGGTGTTATATGTTTTTCTTCGTAATGTATTTTTAGTCAATATAGTGGGTGATTTATGTTTTGTATGAACTAATCATTTATGAGTTGGATTTATATATTTATTTTCATACTTTTATTGTTATAGTTTTTTATAATGTAGGGTTAAGATAATTTTTTATATGATCATTTAATGGAATAGTCTCTCCATTGTATGGATTAGTCCCTTGTAACTATTTTTCACCACATAGTGTATAATGAGAGATTTTTAACACTAGGTTGTGTTCCAAGATATCAAATATTTGATGAGTGACCTGGGGAGGGGTGTTACACTAAGAAACTATATTAATCATTATTATATTTTCCATCTCATTTAATTGGGATTCCGTGCCCATATAACTGATGATGATTTTGATTTGATTCATGTTTAATCTCTACATTAAATGTATTAATTTATTCTAAGAAATTCATAACACATTTATTTTTCTTTATTTCATCCATTTGTATTCCATTAAACTAATAAAATTGAGAACATTGAGAATAACTCATTTTGAAATCCAAAGTTAAAAATATTCTATAATTTTACCCATCAATAATTCTTTTTTAAAAACCAAAAAACATAAAAATCCAACATCATATGAGATTTCGTAAAATCTAAAAACCACTTTTGACTTAAAAATAGATATTATATATGTTTTCTCAATAATTAATGTGTATATATGTCTAATTTATTTTCTATCTGGTCAATCCAAAATAAACACTCTAATAAAAATACATTTTTCTTTGAATTTAAGTTGAAAATGTTATCTTATTTATATCATTCATATATAATTAAAGGACCATATCAATGCATAAAATGGATTTCAGTTCTATAAGAACATAAAAAAGAGGTTTTTGAAATATATAATTAAAAAAACATCCAAAAAACATCCATTATCCCATAAAAGATTTGGTTCCCCAATGAATGAGTTACAAACCATGCATGTAACCAATATTCTTCTATTAAAGTGTTATATTTTCAAATATATAACATTTAAAACATATAAAAGCTAAGAATTATTTCAATAATAATTATTTTTTCCAAAAAGATATAGTTTTGAAATTGTAAATAATGACCATTCTCATGATATTAGATATTTACAAATAAAACTATGAAAAGCTATATTGAGTATAAAATATATTTGAGAATCAATCGTCATAATATCACTGGGAATGAGTTTTCTGAGAAATTTTGTAAGTCTGAATTTTTTCTTTTAGAATGTTTCATTTCTTGTTATATTTTCTCAAAGGATGGAATACCTGATTATCCTTTAAAAACAAATGTAGATAGAGAATAACATACACTGATGAGAACAACTAATATATGTAGTTTCCTTTGATTAACATGTTACTATATACACTTCACACAGTATTTTACCCTTAAATATAAAAAATTAACCATGTTAACTTCTAAATGGGTTATGTTTATATCATTTAATAAATTCAAATAGTGTTTTGAATATCTGAAATGAAGATTTACCAATTCAAAAATATTGAAAATAAAACTCGGGGTGGTTTTGTGATATATAGTTCTGTATTAGTTAAAGGAATCAGATGCTTCCATAATTTGAACTAAAGAGTTATTTATTATGCATCAAGATAACTATTGATTCATGAATATAATTATCCAACCCATTAATGGGTGTTGGAATCCATAAACCTTTCCTTGATGATAGAGGAAATTATATCTATGGAAAAAAATGTGAGATATATAGAGATCACAAAATCATGGAATTTATCTTTTTTAAAAAAAATCAACATGATACAAAGTATATGGCTAGAGATACTAAAATATTATGATTCCTCAATAAATTACCACCATAAAAAGGAAAATATGGTGGTTGACACATTTAGTAGGAAATATCATGGAGTTATCAAAAACATTATGATTGACAAATATCCTATATTCATGGATTTTTTGAATTTGGAGTTTTGAATCATTAGGGAATGAGAATCATCATTATTTTTCCAAATTATTTCCAAAATAACTCTAGTAAAGAAGATAAAAAATTCACAACATGATTACAAGGTTTTTCATAATAATATAAAATCCATGAATGATGATAAATTTTAAGACTTTTTTATGAATATAAAGAATACAATAGCTCAAATTTCACTATACACCTTGGTAATACCATTAGGTATAGGGATTTAAGTAAACATTTTATAGGGAATAATAAGAAGTGGGAAATTGCTGACATTGTATCATGATGACTGATTTTTCAATTGGTAATAGATGATATAACCAAATTTTGACACCCCATGGTTACATTTTCTTATATTCCATATTATATTTTCTTTTCACATCAGGTTCCGGGTGCTCAAGGTTATAATTTTCAGTTATTGGGATCTTTGTTAGGGGTGAAAAGTTATTGAACACAATATATAAAAAATGCAAAAGAAAAAATGTCACTTTTGAGGGGGTGGGGGGAATAGGGGAGGGAATGGTCTACCCATGGCTGGAGAAAACATATGAAGTCAAAAAAACGAATAATCGGGTGTGAGACAATGGTGATGCATGGTCTGTGCACAATTGGGAAAATCATGTCAGACATCCATATGGAATGCCAAAATTATTGTTTTTTTAGTTCCCCTTTTTTTAATTTGGGATTCAATTCCATGTTGACCCCATTCAAACCAATTGATCCATGTACCATCCATGGGGTTTGTCTTCCATATCTTAGATCATCCAAGTTGATTTTTAGTGATTATTATATGGTAATTCTTCCAGATAAAGAGTTACGAGTATTTCTTCCTTCATTCTCTTGGATTCTCTATTTTCCCCAAATCTCTCTAAGAATAGTGGATATTTTCACACTATTTCTATATTAGTGGTTGTTCTAAAACATGGGTTTTTTTCATAGGGATAGTGAGACCTTCATTGTGACCTAATGTAATGGATATCATTAAAGGAGACATGAGTTAACCACATGATCTATGTATTTCTGTTTCATTTATTTTTATTCAATAGTTCCATGAGTTATTATATTCCTAAATTCACCTATAATCTATATAATGAGTGTGTGGGTTATTTGTTTTTCATTTTATAATGTATTTTGATAACATCTGTTGTCTTTTATGTGGATTTATTTGTGCAAATTGTTTTTTCTTAAAGTGAACATTGATGTAAATTTTTATTTTATGAATTATATATGTTTGATAAAATTACAAGTATGGGATTGTATAAGAAAAATAGATGTTAATTGTGTTTTTATCCAAATGGTATTTTTAATGTGGTCTTATCGTTTAGTTTAAGAGTATTCATGATTTATAAAGAATGGTGATGTTTTATAAATTGAAATGGTGTTTATCGGGATTTATTTGATTGTGATTATTTATAATCATTTTATTCATTGGAATTTTTCATGTATTCCCATGTTTTTAAAAAATATGTTATTAAATGTATATGATATATATGATAGGATAAATTCATGGTAGGAACCTTAGGATGTGTTAGTTTACATATTTTTGTTTTTCCCTTTTGGATCCCATTGTTATTGTTTATGATTTTACGTTATTCCATGTAATGGATTTTGTGATGTCAGTTATGTCAATATTTTGATCTAGGTATTTTCTTAAGGGATTTATATGGGGAGGGAATGATTTTATTGTAGTGTTACCCAATAGATATTTTTTATTATATTTTTATGATATTTGAATCATTCAGGGACCACCACCTTTAGTTATTCTATGTGGATACCTATTTTACTAAGTGGGATGTAATGGGACATTGTTAGGAATGTTGATATTTTCACACCAACTAGCCTCCAATAGATGTAAATAACACCTGTCCAGTGGGATGGTCACTAATGAAATTGGATAGTGTAATTTGGTTTATGGATGTGGGACCATTAACCTAATAGAAGTAAGTCCACTTTTCGTGAATTATGTTGTCTCATTAGTCACTATGGTGTTGCCTCTATGGATCATATGTAATTACATTCTTTTTTTAGTTCCATGTTATATTATTATTTAGTAGAAGGTATTTTTAGATGTATTGATCATATTATGTTTTATTATCTCAGTTTCCATGTTTATTCCATTAGTTTAATGGAATTTTTGTGATCTTATATGGTTTTATTTTCATTTTTTTCTCTTTTTTCTTACGTACCATTGAGTTGGGTGTGTAAATTAATTTAAGGTAAACAGTGTAAAATGTTTTAAATAGATTTTTTTAAAAATTATTTCAAAAAATATTAAAAAATTTGAGGGTTTTTATCCAAAGTGTTGAAATTTTAATGGGAATGTATGGGTTTTGAAATGGAATTATTTCTGTAAAAACCTCTCTATAGTATATTTTAATATTCTTCTACATTGAGAAACTACATGTTCCATGATTATTTTGTATCTATAAACTATCTATCTAAAATGAAATCCTAATTTATTAACTTACTCACAACCAAGATGTTTTTTTATTTTATAAAAGGATTGGTACTTACTCATAATTGTATCCTAACGGTTTCATCTTAGACCCTATAGACTCATGTTTGTGGGTATGTCATATTCAGGTCTTATGTAAGATTATTTGGGTCATTCCTATTTTGTTTGATATGATTCCTTCTTTCTTGGTAAGTGTATGGTTTAATAGGGTTAATATGGTGACTTGTGAGTCACATGGAGAAGGTGATCAATCCATTGGTTTCATATAAACCATTGACTTGAATTTTGGTTTTGGTCAATTTAGAAATCCATTCTGTTTCTTTTATATTCTATTTTATATTTGTATTATGATATTAAATTTCAGTTTATATGAGATGTCCTTTGGAATTTATGTTTTTATCTATATTGTTATGCCTTGTTTGGATTATTATATTTATTTTCATGAGGGTGAAACCATCCCCAATCGTTTTATTCAATTCCCTTGATTCTTGTCGTTAACCCGGGGGATGTGGATACTCCTTAGGTTTATAGAATCTTCAGATCCCCAAGCCTCTTACACAAATTATTAAAAGATTTTAAAAATAATTATAAATTAAATATATACCATAGATTGAAAACCTAGTTTCTATAGTAAAATTTCAAATAATGAGAAAACATAAAACAAGAATAAAACATATTTTTTAATCATTATAATGATATACTAACTCCCTTTTAGATCTTATAACTTCATTTGATAGCCAAAAATATATATAGTAAAATGGGGTGAGCTAAATAGCCCAGTAAGAGAATAAACATGGTAATAAAGCAGAACTAATTATTCAGAATGAAAAAAATGATAACATGAAAGGCATGGATCTGGAATAAACATATTTATTCATAACATATAGAACATTGAATTATGTGATCATGGAAAAATAATAATTTTGTTGAAATATATATCATGGCATTAACATGTGTTGAGGATAACTACCATGATGATATCACACGGTGGACAAAGTATCATAATAGAATATGTTTTCCCCTAATCTCATATATATTGTCTCATGAGTCTACAAAATTACCAAATTAATTGTATTTTTATCTTGGTGGACCCATAATAACATGTAAATGTGTATTTTTTCCAAATAATGTAATAAAACGAAGTGAATAGATAAATCGGTTTACTAAGGAAAGAAATTTATTTCATAATCATATCATAATAGATAACCAAATTGAGTATCTTAATTATATCCATTAAATAAGGGGTTAAATAATTCATGTAAAATCATAAAGTAAAAAAAGTGAATATTTAATGAATAATGATGTCAAACTGAAATGACTAAAATCAAAATACTGCTTAGGTTTCTTTTGGAATGGGCCACTTTAGTGCGGTTTTATGGAAAATAATGAAGAATAATTAAGAAGGAAAAAGGTATTTTTATTTCAACAAAAACCTAAATGAACTAAAATATTTTTGCATAAAAAAATTTGTAATTTTATAAAATTGTTGGTGGCTTTAAAAATATTTAGGATTGTAATTTAAAATGGCTAATAAAAAACGAAATCACCTTTAAATGGGTTTGCGTGTTTAGAGGAATTGAGAATTGAATGTTTTTAAAACATGTATTTACCATCAAATATTGAATAATTTAGAATTATATATATATTAAATGATAAAAATTTATGAATATGGAATTATTGTATAATAATAATGAAGATATTAATTGTGGAAAATAGAGGTAAGTTGCTAAGTAATGGAAAAAAGGACGTTTGGAGAGATCCCTTACCATATATCTCATAGAATTCTACACATTAAATTAATTAATTGCATTATAAATTTAGATTAATTAATTACATATTTGATAACAATTTGTATCTATATTTTATTTAATAAAATATATCAATTTCATTTATGTCCATTTCAATGAGTTGTAATGTTTAATTTTGTTGTTCAAAGAGCATTTTTTCATGGTTTCATGGTCGATTTAATTGTGTATATTTAAGAAAGTTCATCTAAACTGTGAATACAACTATATAATTGAAATTAAATGATATATAGTGATTATATAATTATAAATAGTCCCATATATCATTTATTCTGGCATGGAGATGGTTCTTTGAGTTTACAGGATGTCATTTACGCGGTTTTTCCGACCATCAAGAACTGGTTTCAATTTATTTAATATTATGTTTATATATTAGTTCCATAACAAGAAATAAAATATAGTATAGTTATTATTATAATTTTGTTCATAATAACAATTTTATGACCTTCTATGAAGGTAGTAAAGGAAATGAACACTCGATATCCATAGAGATATTCAACCACCATTTATTTATATTATTTTCGATTCATTGAATAAGATGAGATGAAAAAGGGGACAGAAATTATATTTTCCATTATAAGTATAAAATTATAGTATATAAATTGTACTATATTTGATATTCTTCGATGGATGAGTTAGGTTAGGAGAATTTAAATGAAAAAATGAAATTAAAAGTGGTAGTTTGAGAATGTTACCTCTTGAATATCACCCCCTTGGAGGACCCCTAAAGGAACATGGAATTGAGATTTTGGTGAGTATAGTTTAACATATACATTTGGTGAGTGGGTAGGAGTGGTTTTCATGGACATTATGATAGCTTTATGGATTTTAAGGTGTAGGTAGAATGGGTTTTATTTATAAGGGGGAAATGTGTGTTTTTTATTATTATACTCATTTGATTATTATTTTAGCTTAATGAATACTATAGCATTGATTATTTTTACTTAATACAATTACTGGTGCGTGTGAGTTTAAAATAATGGGGTTTGACATAATCCAAGAATCAAATCTTCACATATTTTTCTTATAATGTTAAATCCCGTAAATTACAGTATTTCACTATTCACCAAAAATTCAACTATTTTTGAAAAATCCCAAAAATTCAACCAACAAATATTTTGATGTGTAGGTTAAAAAATTGGAATATATTTTATTATATAAGATCTATATATATGGGAAATAATTTTTTTAAATAAAATTTCCATTAATTTAAAAAATACAAATTTCAATGTTATAATCGATTTTATGACCCTCTAAAAAGTTACTTATGGTCTCATAAATTAATTTTATATTTATATTAAAACATAATATGAATTTAAGAATCCATTATATGATTATAAATATTCTTTCAAATCATAATATTCATTATAATATTTCTAATATAACTGTTACATTTTACAAAAATAATATAAATTAATTTATCATTTTTAAAACATTTATTTACTTGTATAATGACATAAATATATAATATTTTAGTTTTATATAATACCATGATAATATTTTACATTTTCATAGGTTAGTTTAATATTCTAATGATAATATTACTATTTTTAACAAGCATATTAAAATTAAAACGTCCATACTACTATTCTAATGATGAGATTATTATTCCAAAGGTTAAATTAATAATCGACATATGGGGTTCATACATCCGATAAATAAATATTATTTATTTAATAATTATGTCACTTATATTTTGTCTCATGTTTATATATACTTTCATATTAAAAATGAATATTGTATTATTATCATTGTGCATTATTTATTTAACATTGATATTTAGTCCAGTCATTTTGGTTGATCAAGAAGATCCAAATTAGATTATTTTTATTATATTATTTTCTATTTATTATCCTATTGTAATATTTGAGATTATTATTGTTTTTGGTGAATTTTTAAAAATTAATTCATTAGAATATTATTTTTTGTGTATCTATATAATTTAAGTGATTTAAACGACATTAATTAATTTTACGATGCGAAATTACATTGATAAAAGTTTTGTTTGTTACAAAAAAAATTCTAAAATGTCATCTTGATAGAAATTATAATAAGGTTCTTTTTAAATTGTTATTACAGACTAATTATCTTTATTATTTCATAGTTATCTTATATTCTCAATATTTCTTTTTTGGGGGTCAGTGAACAAAAGGTACGAGATCGTTTAGACTATGTTGGTATATAAAGAACCTGAATCATGAATCTATAAAATAGTGGTAAATTTATTATATTATCATATGATACCAAAATCAGATCAGAAAGGATATAATATTTTATTATTAGATGAAAACTAGATACATAATTGAATTACACATTACATTTGAAAACATAAAATAAAATATAGTATTTTCTTCAATAACACCATTATTCCCTTTAGAATAACCCTATATAAAAATCACAATACATTTCTAGGAATCATACCGAAATGAAACATAAGAAATGGAGAGATTATATGATTAGTAAGGGAATAATGATGGTTGAATCTATCGTAGATAAATAATACATAATCAATATGAAGACATAAATATCCGAAGACACATTTCGATTAATAAATAACTTCGGCGTGAATATTAATATGGAAGTTATAAATGATGATCAAATAATTCTATATAAATAATCATATCAGATTGAAAAAAAATGGATATCTTAAATAATCAAATAATCGTGTAAAAATAAATAACTAATATTATAATGGTAGAATGAATAATGTTGGGAATAATCAACACACTATCAATTCCACGTGAAAACAAATCATTAATAAATGAGTAAGGTCTCGAGAAAATGCCCAAACTAGTTTATCTCAAGGGACCTAAAATTTCATTAATGTGATATATCATGCCACGCCCATCACTTACTATGTATAACACATTCCTGATATAAAAGTGATGAAACATAATCAACATAAATTTTGATATTTAAATACTATCATATGAAATGTTAATTATTTCCCCCATAAAAAATCATAAACCATACATAGTATTTTGGAAAATATTATCAATATTGTATATGCACATTAAAGCATAATATTCAACATGTAATGTTAACAAAGATTAATATACTAAAATGATCCCTTGTAAATTGCTTGAAGAAAATACCCTTCTCCCATTGAAATAACTTATTTAAACTATAAAATAGTTTTTATATATTAAAGAATTTTTTTTATTTTATAATAAACTTGTAAACATGAAAATAAATCATTATGGAGATTATTGGTCATGATGGAAGGTAATTATATATATTCTATATAAGATAAAAAACATTCCATTCTGATGATTTATAATAAGTCAACAAGTACCTTATTTAGAAGAAGAAAAGAAAATCAATTTTAAACTATTTTTTAAAAAGTAAAAAAATAGTTAAAATTGTCTTTTATAAATCTGGTAAGAATATTTAAAATTACATTTTAGAAATTTTAATGAAAATATTTCCATTGAATATAAATATTCCTGATCAAGTAAAAACATTATTTTTACTAAAAAATAATTTTGATAACCTGATTACATAAATATAGTAAATTTAAAGGTAATATTTTAATTATTTTGATTACCTATAATTTAATAAAATATATTGGGTTTATAATAATAATATAAAATAAATTTCCAAAAGGAGATATAAACATAAACAATCTTGAATAATGATGACATTGAAAAATAAAACCATACCTTCAGTAAACCTGATTTAACCTCCTATATAATTAATATATATCTATTATTAATTGATCCAAAAACCATACTAATTTATAAAATACAATATATTATATATATATTGTCTTTTATCACTCATTTATTACTAATTATCTGTTAGAATCACTATTTAATGTAATAACCGCTTCATTTTTTCACCTAAGTTTTGGTTTGATTGTTTCAGTACTTGTACACTAATCATAGTTACATAATTTAAATAATATGATATATATTAATTATATAATTATACATAACATTTCAAAAAATTATATACAGATAAATTATTTACACCGATCACAGAGACTGTAGGTCGTACATAAGCATGAATGGTTTTTTCATTTTTTGATGGTTGTAATTAATGAAATTTAAAAAATAATTCAACCTTAAATAATAAATATTATATAATTTAAATAATATATTTTCTGAAATTCCAACCTTATTACCATTCATTTCAATTTAATTTGAAAAACATATCAAATCGCTTCATAGAGATGATAGTCCACACAGACACATGAGCGGCATGATTGTATTAATAGGGATTGGAATGGAATACTTTAGATGTGATATTATAATTTTATAAGTTTAATTATTTCATTATTATAAAATATATAAATTAAATCCATAATTATATTTATCCATGATAGGTGGTGATGGAAAACGAATAATATTAGTTCATGATGTAGTAGTCCAACAAATACATAAAGAAAGGTTTTGTTTCCCATTTGATGGAGGATGATATGGATAAAGATTATTGAATAATGAAAACAAAAGTTACATATATTTTATAAATTTTTGTTGTTATATTATAATTATTATTACATTAATATTGGTGGTAAAATAAGAAGTAAAAAACAAAGAGCTTCCTGAAGATAATTACCTGTGCTTAGAAAAATCTTATTCGAATACCATATTAAATGCACTAGTGTTGGGATTTTGGGAGGAAAAGAATCTCTATAATGTGGATAATGTTATTGGGAGATATTTTTTAGGGTATTTTTGAGATAAATGGATTTATATAGTTGAATAATTGAGGGGAGTAGGTGCCCTTTTATAATTGAAGAGGAGTGGAGTTTTTTGTAAATACCAAAAACATTTCATTAATGGTGAGTAACTCTCATCCTATGTTCCTAAAAAAGTAATAAATAATGGATAATCTAGAATAAGGTCAATTCCAACCTCCAAAATAAGGAAGGTTTTTAAATATATTATTCCCTTTAACGTATATGGTTACTCACTTTTACCATTTTTTATTTAACCACAGTAACAAGTTTTTTAATTACCTATTTAATTACAACTTTAACCATATAATTAAATGTGAAATATTAAAAAATATATAAACATTGATTCTATTTATTAAATCAAATTTAGAATATAATGATTCTATATTTTTTGAAATTTAATTTTAACACAGACACATGTAACACAAAACACCCTCTTCTAACCTGCACTATGGAAAATAATTTTTACATTTTTTATAATTAATTATGAACAGAAAATAATTCTACCATATTAAATAATAATTATTATGATTATTCATAATTTTTAATCCATTTTACCAAATTAATTTCCCATAAGTGTCATATTTTAATTCAAAATTACACCTACAAGCAGGAAGAAAACACATTTTCTTGAATGAAAACAGTTTCTAAAGTATAAATATTGTTTATATCAAAACTAATCTTAAAGTTGTTTCAAATAACCAAAATTGTATTAATAATAATATAATTTAACTAATTTAACTTTTAAAACAATTTTAAGGAAATGTGACTATTTAAATATTGAAAACAATTAATATTTTTTTTAATTTCACTATTCATCAAAAAATTTGACTTTTCCGAAAATTCAAAATACACATTCTAAGATAAATTTGGATTATTTATTTCAAATTATATTCCCAAATAAATTTAAAAAAACTATAAAAAATAAATTTCTAAATTAGTGTCCAAAATGCCACAGAACCAATTTTTAGTAATATATATTTTTAAGAAAAAAACATGATTCATTATTATCCCATTATTAGAAAAAATATTATATAAATGATAAATAATTTTATTGAATATATAACATATAAATATCATTAAAATCATTAGCTACTGGTGATTAATTGTAATCATTAAAATATAGACACATTGTGCACATGAAAACATTTTTTCATAAAAAAATTTATTTTACTTTAAAAATATTATTATATTAATTTGTAATCAATTTAAAAGCAGTGATGTTTTTTTCTACTTCTATAAGTAAAATAATTTTTATAATTTAATTTTTCTTATTAATAACTTATAATTTAATTGCATGTTATAACAATATACTATATTATGAATCATTTAGACTCGAGGTTGTGTGTATTGAAAGCTATCAAAGATATTAAATTTATTTTTAAAAATAAATATACCCTAAAATCATGAGGTGTTTCATTATTCCCCACTTTATATAATAGTATCCTTACAATTTACAGAATTTTACCTCCTGAATTAATTTTTTTAGTTCTTCATCATAATTTATTTAGGTTCCCATGATACATCTTCTATCACATAACTTATCCAAAATAACTTTCCTATCCTAGTCATCTGATTCCTCCCCATTTTTTCTCTAGTTTCATTAATATAGATAGACTATTCATAGTAAAATATTAAAATTTCCATCTCTATTTATCTAATGGTGATCAGATATCTTTTGTCTGGCATGTACATCCTTAAAAAAGATATATGAATCAAATCATGTACTTTAAAGAGACTTGGTGAAATTTCCCAATGTAAAACCCAAATCAATATTCATTCTAGAATTTCAAAAGGGTTGATATACATAGGGATCAGTTTTCAATTCATAATGAACCTTATAACACCCTTCCATGGATATAAATTCCAGAAAACATGATCTCCCAATTAAAATTTCAAATATTTTCTCTAGTTATCTGCATTGTGGTTTTTCCTACATTGGGAAGTTTTGATATGTTTTTAAAGAATATTTACCTATTTTATAGTATACTAATAATTTTTTTGTCCTAAAATATTCCGTTCATAATCTTCATTGTGACATGTTATAGTATGTCATTTCTTGCAAAAAAAACATGCACCATATGGTGCCATTTGAATTCATCAACAGAAACTATTATTATTATTATAATAAAACTATATAAATGGTAAATACGAATAAAAAATAACTAAATAGTCATTAGAGGATGTTATAAACATATATTTTAATTTTTGAATTGTAATTTTAAAATTTTCATTGGTTTGAGAGTGATAATTGTTGCTGAAATGATGCTTAGTGTCAAGAGCCTCCTAAATGATTTTCATGACTTTTTATGTCAAATTTGGGTCATAAAAAACACAAATAAAAATATTGAGCCCAAAATTTTGACAATTTCATTAATATATAATGTCATGCAGGGTTCCCCAATGGTAAAACTTCTCTTATTTCAAGGAAATGTGCATATTTGGTAAGGCAATCAAGAATAAAAACTATTCAATCATTCTTTCCAAGTGTATTTGTTAATCTAGTGAAAATATCCACGGTAATGTCATCCATTTCCACATAGGAATATGTATAGGTTTCTATAATCATCAAGGATATTGTCTCTCATCATACACCCATTGACAATCCAATCATCTTGACAGATAATTAGTAATTTTTCTCTTCATATTATCCAACAAAAAATGTTTCTTCAAATATATATTCATCTTGCTGATTCTTCACTTTATTTATAAATTAAAACTATAATACTTATACAATAATTACCCCATCTACATAGTTACATATATAACACATAACCTCTTTCCAAATTTCAGAATTCATTCCTTCCAAAATAATTATACAAATTTTTCCTCATTCATGGCATTAATTTTTTATTGAAAATTCTCTTCATCAGGTTATAAACTCATTATATATTCCCAAAAATATGGGATGGAATTAATTTGAAAAAGTGTGACTTCCCCCTTTTTTTATTTTTTCACATATCCATATTTAGTAAATATATGAACATATAATCGTTGTTGATCCTTATTTTTGTCATAACTCAATGAGTTTTCTTGCTTAATGTATCTAAAAACTAATTTTCTATCTTTAGTATGTAGTTTACAGAGTAATAATAATCCTTATGTTTCTCAGTCCATCACGTTTTCTTCATATTGATCTCTTTATATAAAAATATTTATTTAAGACTCTTATAATCCATGAATATCTCACATATTTCACCATTGAATAAATGACTCTATATCTTCAAAAAAAATAGTGTGGCATACAAATCAAGATCATGGGTTGGATAGTTTTGTTCATGACTCTCTAATTACATTGATTGATAGGTAATAACAAAATCATTATTCATAAGTAGAAACCTAATTCCCTTCTTTGATGCATCGTTATATATCAAAAATCCATTATTTCATAATGGAATATCCAAAATATGAGCACTAATGATTCTCTTGAAAATAAAATCAATTGCTTCATGAATATGAACTTACCCACTTTATGAGTAATCATGGATAATGGGTTATCCAATCAGGAAAAATATTGGAAATGTTTTTGATAGTAACCATTCATACCAATAAAAATATGTACCTCAGTTATGTTTATCAGTGTATGAAATTTTTGGTCTTCTTTTGAATTCATAGGATCAACTAGCATTCCATCCATAAAGATAACGTCACCATGATAATAAACATTTTTAATCCATAATTCGCATTTGATAAATTTCCAATATAAAACTATTCTTCTAAGAGTCTCAAGCTTGTTTTGTATTTGATTCTCATGGTCCTCAAATCTCTTATATTACAAAAATATATAATAAAAATATACCATAAAATCATCATGATATGCCGTGAATACAAAGTTCATTTTATCCATAATATTTGAGGTCGAATTTTTCAATCCCAAAGGAATTAGTATAAACTCATAACATTTATACATCATCAGAATAGATAAATTTAGAATATATTCCTGTTTTTATCAGAATCTACAATACCCATAAAGAAGGTAAATCATTTTAAATTATTGACCTCCAGGAAGTTGATCAAATGAGTTTCCAAGGTGATGTATAAGATACATGTTATTTATCCTAATAGAATTTATTTCACAATAATCAATTCATAAACTCATAGATCCATCTTTCTTCATCTAAAAATAATTGTTGATCCCCATAGTGAATCACTAGTGAGTGTAAATAAATTATCACATAACCACTCTAGTTATTTCACCAATTACAACAATTCTATAGGTTCCATTGTTTATGTAATGTTTGATATTAATATTTTATCATAGATTAAATCAATGGAAAATTAAAATTCACACTCTATTGGATGTCTATATAATTCATCTGGAAGTACATAAATGTATTCCTATACATTATATAGATCAAGAATTTTAATATTTTCTTTTCAATCTATATATTAGTTGATTAATTACTTCTAATGAATCTCATCTTGAATGGATGCTTGAGATGGGTATAGAAATAAATCAGATGATTAAGTATCTCTAATAAAGATAAGGAATTCCATATCATCTTAATGAGTACTAATTTCCTTCTCTTTTCAAATTTTTTTTACATTATATATTGTACTCTGGTTCCTAACATGGATTATTTCAAAATCATTCATATGTATGATAATAGATTCAATTATTGTGATCACGTATTATTTTCCTTCCTTTTATTGTTGTTTCTGGGAAAAATTCTATTTATTCTTGAGAAAATGATTTTTAGGGTTCCCTATATCCATACAGTTAAAGAATTGAACATTGGAAGCCTCTTTCATTCCCATGAAATCATGATCCTGGTGGCCTTTCTCTCTACACATGGAGCGAACTCCAATTCATAGTAAGAACATTCTATAGTGTATCATTCCACAATGTTTTCAAGTTTGAAATTTCACCCTTCCATTATTCCATTTTTCTATATCATATCTTATAAATTTTCATACCACCATATTCTTATATTTTCGTCATTTAAATTAAAAATATATGTAGAATTATTTATCTATATTGATATTATATGATACAATATCATAAAATGACAAGAATTATTGAGTGACTAGTTCCCTTCAAAGATTTTCTGAATCCTATAAAATAAATGGTATATCATATTATTTGGATTACATAAATAGAAAAAATAAAACATTGATGATGGTGTAAAGTTAAATTCAGACTTAATAAAAATTTCTTATCATTTTTTACTCAAAAAAAAGAATTTCCTCACCATGTATTACCAATGATATTTATGAAAATATTTATCCAAGAAATGTTCCTCAAAGTCCTTTCATACCATGAATTCTATTTCCACCTCTACCACTGTGTCTTGAATCTATGACCACCAATCGTCAACATATCATTAGATATAATAGAAAACAATAAAAATATTCACCCGTTCATTACTTCCAAAAGTGACAAATATCTTCTCTATGAAACTTATCCATTTCTCAACTACACATGGATTTTCTGTCCCATTAAATGATAGATGTTGATGAAACATGATGTTATCTAAAACTATTAAACCACATTGTAGACTAGTATGATACAACATACGGGAAATGGTATTGATCATAACCAGAGTTAGCTTCCCCAATATAGTTATAACATGTTCATCTCTGACTGGGGATCGGGCTCTAGCTTCATTATCTTTACCATGATGGAAATCCCCACACAGATTAAATGCTTTGGTATGGTTTCCATTACTTATAGTTGGAGCAATTTAAGAAAAATTCATATACTAAAATAGGTCATAAAAATATGAATCATAATGTATAATTTAAAAACTAGTGAAATACACAATATAAATTTAATAATTTATGTGTAGGTAATATATGAATCCTAAACATGGTATATTTGGTAAAATTAGCCACTATGAAATATATTTTTAAAAACTTCATTATGGTTTTTTAAAAAATTAATTAACCAAAAAATATCCCTCAGGAATTTCAAACTATGTGGGCATCGAGGCCTTGTATTGTGCACCAGGTTGTGTTCATGTTAAAGCCCAATATTCTCTTTTCAGTGTTATTACCCCTAGTTGATACTATTCTAGATCCACGTCCACATATTCCATCTATATAGGGATATAAGAAAAACAAATAATCTAAATCATTTGAAAACAATAGTTCATTTTATAATATATATAATTATCCTAAAATTCCGTCATAATGATATATTCTGTAATCTATATTCCAAAAATATAGTTCCCAAGGTTATTTACTAAACATGCTATGATACCAATTGTAAAGAGCTGGAATACAATAGCTCAGAATCAATGCTCACTTTGTTACATTTCCATAAGATACAATGAATTATATCAAAAATTATAGAATAATTTAGTAGTATTGGAAAACTAGATAAATACATGAATTAAAAATTACATTTGAAATCCATAAAGACAAAAAAATATTTTAATTTAGAACAAAATTATTCCATTTTGATTATCCCAACATATCAGTCGTAATACACTTGTTGGAATTCTTGGGAAAGGAAAAACATGAAATGGGTGAGTAAGAATGCTTAGAGAGGGTATGTATATAGTAGAAGCTATTAATAATATATAAGGCATACTCAATATCATAAGATTAAAATATATAAACACATTTTATATAATCAATTACTTTATAATTAAAAATAATATGTTAGGAATAAATGACGATCAAATAATTCTATATAAATAATCATTTGATCCTAAATATTCTCCACGGATATCATAAATAATAAATTAATCAAAAGGAAATAAATAACTAATCTCACTTTGAGAGAATTCATAATTCCATACAACAAAAACCTACCATCAATGACCTCTTCCAATACGTCATACATAACTGGGTATGTACGTAGCAAAATACCAAAACTAGTTTGTCTCTGGAAACCTACTAATGCATAAAGGGGCTATGGAGACCCCCACACATAACCTAAAAATTCCAATTCATTCCTCAAATAAATAGTGTGAAACATAATCGATACTGATATTTATGTTGAAAATCTATCATAGGAAATGTTTGTTATTTCTACAATCAGTAAACATACTCATAAAACTTCTCGAATAGTATAGAGAATGATTTCAAAATAGTACATCCTCTGTCAATTATAATATCAATAATTTACATAGATGAATATAGAGAGAACATATCCAGAGAAACTTTCTTGGGGAAAATAAACTATTCATTGGGAAATAACATATATACTGTCCAAAAAACATTTCACATATTAAGGAAAAAAAATCATTGAAAATTAAAATTTTAATTTTGAAAGTAAACATCAAAGAAATGATCGATCATGACAATGGGTAATTCTGTTCATTAAATATAAGTTAAAAAACAACAATTTCGTTTTTTGTAAAAGTTATAAATTTAATGACCCAAAAAATAAAAAGTAGGAACAATATATTCAACAGCGTGCATGGCATGCAACATAGAGCTTATAAGGGAATATAAAATTCCGAGACATTACCTTATATTTAATATCTTAAATAAATTATTCCATGATATAGCTTGCAATACACACGAAACCCATTTGAAATACATCTCACACAATAATAAGTTTATTCATTAACATTCATTACACCCAAGACTGGGTTTTACTGAACATCAATATATTAATAAAATATAATTATTTAATATAAAAAGATATAAACTAGATTTTAAATTATTAGTTATAAATATTTAAACTAAATTATGAAAATATATCATTTACAAAAAATATATTAGGAATTTATAGATTGTAAATTTATTAGAAATTAATATAAGAACCAATTAAATATAAAGGTAACGTTTTTATAAAAACCTATTTCTATGCCCACTGGGATGTTTTATCATAATAAATTAGTATAAATAAAATTTTTGAGTGATATCATTGTAATATATATATTATATAATAAAAAAATTATATTAATCTAATAAATTTGATAGGAATGAGATAATAACAAACCCATTATTACAGATAAAAACATATATGTTTATAAAGGCATTTTTACCTAATTTTAAATGAGAACCTATTTTAAATCCAATTATTAGAAATTTTATAAATCATATATTATAGAATAAAATCAATGTGATATATAATAACATAAAAATTAGGTTATAGTGATTTAGGTTATTTTTTGTGAAGTTTCATTTTTTAATTGTCACGACCCACCTTAAAAGAGATGAGGGAAGGGACATCATATTGGAAAATCCTTCCTTCTTCAAGATGAAGGAGAGATAATGACCCCCATGAACAGCCTTCAATAGGCCCTAGAGTGGTGAATAACACCAAGGGTATAAAATCAAACATAATATGGAATTCAATACCATTTTCATTTAGTAGGACCATGAGATTTATAGTAAATCCAAAACAACACCAATGTTAGAAGTAAAAGTAATGAAAAAAAAATCCACTCACATATGAATTTTCTAATAATAAAGTTTTACAAATAACATGAAAACTCCAAAGGTATGTACCAAAAGAAAAGAAAAACATCAATTTCAATGGTCCTAACGTTCAAGCTAATAGGGTATGGAATGGTCCTCAATGTCGTGGAAACCTGAAAGTAGTTTTATATACGTAGTGAGAGTATAAAGGTAAACACAGTTGGGAAAACCAAATACTCTCGTGTACATGTGGCGAGGTATTATAATGCCCCATGAAAAAAGGAGATAACCAATGCACCTAGAAAGGAAACTATCCACCCATACCTCACCAATGCACAATCCCCAAATAATGCATTCTAGGTAATGTAATAGTAATAACACATCGATGTTCGAGTACACTGCACCACTTTCCCAAAAGTTATTTAATTTATCCTACCTATCAAACCTTCCCCATAATTTTCACCATAGTCCAACTGCCATACCTCTCCCACACACACCTATGCTACCAAAACCTCACATCCTTCCCGCAAACACCTAGGACACAACCACACGTAACCACGCCCACAAACAACTGGTCCATAACAACTAATTCCACACCCAAAGACACCAGGGCCTCATCCTGTTGTCACATGGGAAATAACCTACCCACACACACTTGGGATAACTATTAAAAGGAACCCTACATGAAGAATCTTGGTTTATAATGGACCTTAGTCCATTACCTCCTTCCTAAAGAGTCTTCGGCTACTCGATAAAGGAATCAAAACGGAGCTAACAACCAGCCACTCATAGGATTGTTGGGAAAACCATCCTCCCCCATGAAATGGGGGTGTTCAGCACAAAGTGATAAACTTATATGGGGTGCGAATAAGAAACAAAAGAACTAAATTATTCATATATGTTAACAAGCCCTCATCCGGACCTAGGGGTTCTAAAACCAAGCCATACACAAACACACTCGTTATTATTCATTCAAGAAAAGCACAACCGCCATAACCAAGTCACAACTGATTCTTGGAAAACATTTCCCCCTTGAACCCATTCTTGTTCTCATATTCAAATTACACCATTTAAATAATTTTTCACTATTGGGAAACTAAAAGGCATAGCCACAAGCCAAGGAAGGAAAAACAGTCAAACAATAATTTATGCATTCACACCTGGTTCTCTTACACTATCACAACCAAAAAAGGGATCTGTGAGATCCCCCAATGTACTGGAACCAAACCAAACCCCCCAACATACATCCCCAGATAGCCTCAGATCCACAAACTAACAAAAAAGATATCATCTCCTTATTTTTTACCTCACAAGCATCAAGAGGAACAACCACAGATATTAGCAGGATAGAGAAAGGGAGTTTCTAGATTTAAAACACACCATTAATTATGTTCCTTCTTTCCATTGGGTTAACCAGGGTGATCACACAATGGTTTTTGTTTAAAATACATCCATTTAATCAACTATGTTTACATGATCAACCAATTTCCATGTAATAGCAATTATATCAAAGAATTATCCGGAAAATAGATGTTTATTACTGTTCAAGAAAGAACCACCAACGACCATAATTTTTAGTGGACATAAGCCCATTCAATTCACAACATATAAGAAAAGGTAAAAGAGTATAATATAATCATCAAACACACCCCTTCATTCTTTAAAAACCATTTATTATATTTGGTAAGGTTTGGTTTCATCCATCCCCATTGGAACATTATTATACGCACCCCACATGATATACAATAAAGAGAGATAATGGAAAACCCCTATATGGATGATCAATGATCAATGTTTTTCTCCACATTCCAAGAACTGGGGACCTGTGACTTGTAGTGGAGGAACTCTGGGGGCACCAAGAGTGGGCTGGAAAGGATCCAGTACAGACCCATCACTTGCCTCTGTTAGGGGGACTCTAAACGCACCCAAGAAAGGAAAAGAGACTAGAATAGAAGAAGAAAAATCCCTGAGTGATAAAATGTGAGAGCCTAGAGTTATGGGATATGAATTCCTAAACATCATTAAAGAATAATTGTGGTTTCTCCATGCGGTTTCATGGTTACACACGATAGAATTAAATGTCATTTAATAAATCTCATGGGAAGGGTGTCCATAATAGCTATGAGTCAAATGGGTTTCCCATTAAACAAAGGAAAACCCATAACAATGTAGAACTAGGATATATGGGAAAAGGGAGTGACTACGAGGAAAAGCCACATGTTTTGGCAAGTCAAGGGTCACCCAGATCTTAGGGATTTTAGATATAATTTATGGGATTTAAAATGGCTTAAAATGGGTATTAAACACATTTACCTAAAAAGATACGTTCAGGGGGTAGAACTGGAAGAAAACCCAGGAAACTAGAAAAGGATGAGACAAGATGTTGGGGAGACACCGTAACAGACATCCGGATAACAATGAAAACAACACATTTCATAGTTAATAAGTTCAACCACTATATCACAATCAAGTTCAAACAAAACAGAGAAAAACTGAATATAGCTTTGGGTATTAGGTGCCCATTGGTGCCTGCCATTCCCAAGAACACTCCATGAGGACACCATGTCTCCACAACACACGAACCAAGTGGTTGATTCATCCACAAAGAACCTTCTCCTCATGATTTTCAATCCTTATTGGATGCTCTACAAATTTCACATCAACCTCGATATCCACCTCCCCCAGTCAAGGATGTGTGAATCATTGTTTAGATACCGACAGAGATGGGACACATGGAAGATTCCATGTACCCTCAGTAGTGGTGGTGGTAGAGCCAACTGATAAGACACTACGACGACCCACCAGAACACCTCTAAGGGTACGATGAACCTAGGAGAAAGAAAACTCCCCCTACCAAACCTCTGTTACCCACACCATGGGGAGACCTTCAAGAACATGTGGTCCCTAACCTCGAACTTCAATGGTATCCTTGTATGATCGTCATACGAATTGTGTCATTCTTGGGCTACCTTCATCCTCTCTTGGATATGCTGAACATTTTCAATGGTGCTCTGCACCACCTCTGGGCCAAGAACACCTACTTCCTAGACGTTTTCCCCATATACGGGTGAGTGACACAACCTCCTGTACAAGGATTTGAACGGATTCATGCCAATGGTAGAGTGATAGCTATTGTTGTAGGAAAACTCTACCAGAGGAAAGTGTCGTACCCGCAATCCCACAAATTCCAAAACACATGACCGTGTCAAATCCTCCAATTTCTAGATGGTGCGCTCTGTATTCCCATCTGTCTGGGGGTTGAATGTAGTGTTGAGGCATAAATGGGTGCCAAAATCATGTTGTAATACTTTCCAGACACATGAGCTGAACTGGGTATCCCAATCAGAGACTATGGTCCATGGAAATCCATGAATCTGCACCACCACATCCACGTACCTCTATGATAAGTCTTCCACTACACTCGACTCCTTGATTGTGAGGAATTGATCTAACTTTATCAGCATATCCACTGTTATCCAAATAAAAACACAATCCCCTTTAACTCTGGGTAGTACCATGATGTAATCCATTGAGATGTCATCCCACTTCCACTCAGGGATATTTAAAGGATGTAATAGGTCTCCTAGGATGTGGTGTTCAACCTTCAACTACTGACACACGAGACGCTTCGTTACAAACTCTATGAAATTCTGATTCACCCCGAGCCACCAAAATTGGCCCCTCAAACCTCGAAACATCTTAGAAACTCCTGGGTGTAATGCCATGGGTGAGTTGTAGAACTCACCATGAACTCTCCTGAAAAAATTTACTAGGACAAACAACTTTCCATGAAACTACATCTGATTCTTCCCATCTTCTGACCATATTAATGGAGCATCAATGTGGCTAACATAATCATAGATCATTTTAGCCTCTATTCCCCCAATTGATATTCCTCCACCATCCAAAATAGAGAGAAATACACTATCATCTGAAACAAACAACCTCTACCATCCTACACCCTTGTATCCAAGTGTAAGGAATCAAACTTCTCCATCACTTTCTAAGCATCTGCCGATTCTCAAACTTCATCCTTATGTGACTTCCTTCTCAAGGAATCAGCCACCACATTCTACCTTCGAGAGGTGAAAGACATATCAATGTCATAGTCCTGAAAAAACTCCTTCCACCTCCACTTCTACAAGTTCATGTCTCTCTGGGAGAAGATATATATCAAGATATTTTGATCTGTAAAGACCATGAATTATTCCCCAATGAGGTATTTCCAACAAAACTTTAGTATGAACACTACCACTTTAGGCTCTATATTGTGGGTGGTATAGTAACGCTCATGGGGAAGTAAATTCCTAGACCCATAAAAGAGCACCGACTTTTTTTCTATCAGTACACACCCCAATCCATGGTGTAAGAACCCGGTCTTCGGTTTCTGGTATGGATCTCATTTACGTTCCTTTTAAGGAAAAATGAAGAATCTGGAAATTTTCAGAGTACACACCATGTACTTTATGAGTACACGCTGTCTACCCCTCTGCCACTCGAAGCTGTGTGATTGGCTGTGTCCGGGCCACACACACGGTGTGTAAGGCTGAGGTGGAGGCCGGTTACTTCGGGGCACGAAAAATTGAAGTACATGCCATGTACTCAAGAAGTACACGCTGTGTACTTTATTTTTATTTCATTAATAGGACCGGGGTCGTGCCTAATGCTCGTAAACACCTTCTTCTCTGCCTAATTCCATCTAGAGCATCCGAGGAGGCCGATTATTCTCCAAGCCACCGATCCTTCACAGGTTGTCCGAATCGAACTCTATCGGTTGCAGAAGAATTTTAGTGGTGAGTTCTTGGTTCTTCTTTAGCCTCGTTTCCTTATTCATCCTCTCGTCTGAGTTATCTGAGGTTGAGAGTTTTAGACGTTTTTGCAGATCTACTCGGTTCTAGGCTGATTCACGGGCCGAGGCTCGAGTATATCGATCTCCAAGGATCGAGGTAGGTGTTTTGTTGCCCTACGTTGAAGTTCTTTGAGTATTGGTTGCAAAAGTTCCGGATACCCATGTATCGGGTATCCCGGGTTAGGGTTGTGATCTTGTTTATTTATCTGCCTTAGATTGCTTATATTCTTGAGGTTATTAGATGATTTATAATTGCTTGTTAGCATGTTTGAGGATCACCTCATGGGTGTTCTCCCTTGTTTTGGTTTTTGTTTTCCGTTTGGCATGGTTTGCCTATGAGGCAACCCCTATTGCATTCCTAGTATGCATGTTGACTTGATTGTATGTATTCCCTGCTGTTTACATGCTTGTGGATTAATTTTGTATCTATTAGCCAAGTAGTTTTTTAACTTACTTAGGCTTGTTAACAGTCGATTACGCACGACTGGACTGCTTAGGGTCGTGTGAACTAGGTGCGGGAGATCAAATAGAGAATAAACGATTAAGTGCTTCCCTAGAGGGTCTGTTTGTTTAGATTCGTACACTGGAACTACGAGAATCGGACTTTGTACTTCCCAAGAGTGTTCTTAGTTTACCATGCATCGAGACTATAAGAGGAATTAGACATAAGTGTTTCCTCAAAGATTCTATAGCTATTATTGCAAGACCATAGGGGAATTGACGTAAGAGCTTCCCAGTGTGTCTATTCCTTTTTTGATTACTAGACTATAGGGGTATTCTAGTTTAAGACACCCGAAGGGTCAGTGTGAGATATTAATGGTTGGCTGTGACGAGTTCACCAAGCCAAAGAACAAGCTTGGGTTTTGAACTACTTGTGTTAGGTAGGCTTTTTAGATACCTTCTGTGTTACTTGATTATCTTGGATTAAGAACATTACTGGTTTTCCCTTGTTGTGTAATTAAATTAATGTGAATGGTATTTAGTAGAATAATTTACTGAATTGTTTACCTTTACATTTCTTATATCACTCACTGATAGTAGAGAACAAATATTGTGGTGGTTGCCTACTGCGATTAGTCTCACACCCTGTTTGGGTCCTGCTTTTTGGCCCAGCAGATTATATGGTTGCAGGTTAAGGTAGGGATTGTGGCCCTTCCTCCTTAGGTACTTGATTGCTGGTCGAAGCTGGAGAGCATGGGACCGGGTCTTGGGCTGCGATGTTGCTGGAGTGCTGTTTACTTTTAGTACATTAGTTTCAGTTGTATTTTAGCTTGTATTTTTCTTACTGCTTTCCATAGGCACATGTATCATCCTACATCATTGTTAAATCAGACCTTGATTTTACTTTAAGATCAGTTGTTGCATGCTATTTACTACTTCCGGTATTGTTTGTGCTTATTCTTCTGCTTCATACTTTACCAAATGAGGGAATAGTTTCCCCACTGACTCACCATGGCCCTCACTACTAGTCGGAAGCCTCTGGCGTTTGGGGAAATGTGCTTGAGGTCATGTGGCGAACATGGTACGGGGCACCAGTAGAAGGGATCTGGATTCTGGTCGTTAGAAAGTGGTATTAGAGGATTTTTCATTCTTTCTACTTCCATATAGTTTTGCGACCATAGCCAGGGATAGGATGAACTGGGTAGTTAGTACCTAACTGTGCCCGAGAGTAATTAACCCATGTACAGGGAAAAGCTATATTTCCTCGTAATTGCAATTTTCAGTTTTTGAATGTGTTACAGTTTATTATATTTCATCGTTGGGTGATGAACATGTTTTTTGTTGTTATAGTTTATATGATTATGGTTCTATTAGGTTGCAACCTGATGAGATGAGGGTGTTCCATCTCATGTATCATATAGGCACCAGGTAGGAAATCACTGGTCATGAATTTTACCATGCCATCTAGGGTAAATTAGAATTGCATGCTGTTGTGATAGATGCGGTGATAGATTATGCATGACGTTGTGGTAGTTGTTGTGGTAGAAATACTTGTTGCGCTGATAGAGTATTACTTCTTTTACAGCCTGTTTAGCATGGGTGCCAAGCTCTGGTCTTGGAGGCGTTATGGGCCCTCGAGGATCAGAATTTGGAGGATCGTTGTTTTTTATGCTGTTTACTTTGTGTATGCATTTTTATGATTCCAAGCATGGATTTTCGGGGAGTATGGGCCCCCACGGATCTGAATTTGGCACATAGATGGTTGTTTTTCAGTGTTTCTGGCGTTCGGAGCAGTTTCAGAGCTACTTCCTAAAAAAAACTAGAATAAACGGCGTATACTTTATTCATACACACCATGTAGTTTTTAAACCCTGTAACAATCTGGGTAAACAAAAAACACGGGGTGTCGGAAAATATTTGGGGACACGCCGTGTACCTTATGTACACGTCGTGTGGTAGTCAACCGTGTACCCGGCCGTGTCGCCAACAACACGGGTCGGGATGCTCGTCTAGTTAACACTGTGTGTTATAAATACATGCCTTGTAGCTTTCTTATAGGTACCCAGCCGTGTCATGAACTGCACGGGTTAGTGTTATCCATCCTTATACACGTCGTGTTTGTTTTGAACACGCCGTGTAGGGGATCAGCCGTGTAGCCGGCCGTGTAACCAGCTACACGGGTCACCGAGCCTGTCTAGTACACGTTGTGTGTTAAAAGAACACACAGTGTGGTTTTCTTCTAGGTACCCGACCGTGTCATGAACAACACAGGTCAATGTTCTCTCCTCCGATACATGCCGTGTTTGTTCGGAACACGCTGTGTAAGGGGATAGCCGTGTGTCGGGCTGTGTAACCTATTACACGGACCACCAAAGCCTGGCTTGTACATGCCATGTCCTCAGTGAACATTCCATGTAGTCTAGTTTTTGGAATACCGTGTAGGTTAGCCATGTAAAGAGACTCGGGAAGGGGAGTGGAGTCCAGGTACACGCCGTTTTTTTGAAAAAACACGATGTGTAGTCTGAAATGTTACACTACCAATTGTGGAAGAATTGAACGCCCATGTAAATGGCTTTAATAAACATAACATGTAGTTTAAATACACGCCGTGTAGTTTAGTTTTTCAAGTTAAAGTGTTTCTCTCTCCTGTTCCCGTTTTGTACTCTTGCGTTCTCTGTTCTTGTTGATCCTAAATCTGGAGTGTGCTTTTCACCTTTCAGGGTTATGGCACCAAGACGTCCTCCCGTTGCATGCGAGGAACCAGGAAGTGACCGTACACTAGATACGGCAGACCAGGGACTACTAGTAGTTCTTCCGATTGTTCCGGATATGGCACCTACATTGATTCCGGACACTGGTGTGGATGCTCAGTTCAGAGAGAGTTTCATAATGTTCATGAAGGCCTTCGAGGGAGATCATCATATTGCCCCGTCTGTGGTAGAGAGGACGCGAGTCTTCCAGCAGCAGCATCCTCCCACTTTCACAGGGGATGAAGGACCTCAGGTTGCAGAGTCAAGGCTAGAAACCATGCTTTCCATCTTTGTGCAACTGGGACACCCCCAGAAATACGGGTGAAGCTCACTACATACATGCTGCGTGAATCTGCTAAGAGATGGTGGGATGTGGTCTCACAGGCAGGGCACCAACGGACTATGGCTTGGGACGAATTCCAACGTACGTTCTATGAATACTTCTATCCAGCGACGCTGAGGGCCGATAGGGCCCGAATGTTCATGAACCTATAGCAGGGTACTCTTTTGTTCATAGAGTATTCCTCCCGCTTTACTGAGTTACAGCGTTTCGCTCCCGTTCTGGGAAATGACGAGCTGTTTTTGGCGTGGAAGTTTGAGGAAGACCTCAAACCAGAGATCAGATCACAGGTGAACATTTTCCAGTTGACTTCTATTATTTTGATAGTCAACCAGGAGCTAATCACTGAAAGAAATATGAGGGAGACAGGGGCTGTTGACCAGGGCGGTTCAGCCTCCAAGGCTGATTCATTTCATACTGACAGCAGGAAGCGCCACCGCGAGTCTACTCAAGGTGACTTGAGGAAGCGGGGTATGTCTTCTGAAGGATGGGATCTTCCTTCTGGAAACCCGGTGATATGCTATCAGTCCGGAAAGAGAGGGAATAAGAAGCCTCAGTGCCCAATAGATCTAGTGGAGTGCCGAGCTTGTGGCAAGATGGGTCATATGCAGCGTTTTTGAAGGGTTCTCCTTCCAGCGGCTAGCGAAGGAGGATATATTTCTACCCCTCGTTCAAGAGCAGGATTACCAGTCCCACAGCAGACTGGGGGCTGGAGTTCTTCAAGTCATTCAGGCCGGGGTAGAGTTTGCGGACGTGGTGTTCAGGCTCAAGGGGGATCAGCTCAGGTATATCAGGCCACTACATAGGGCCACGGTACTGGCCAGCTGTTTGCAGTAGAGCAAATTCATCAGGAGAAAGATCCTGGACCTTCCACAATTCGAGGTACAATCCCAATAGCCTCAGTTTTGTCTTCATCACTTTTCGATACTGAATCTTCTCATAGCTTTATTTCTGTGCACACTATAGAGATCCTTAGATCATTTTCCTTAATTCTGAGGATACTTTGGCACTAGACACTCCTTTGGGACATAGAACTATTAATGTGCGTCAGTGCAGGGAGTTCCCCCTTGAGGTTGGTGGGTGTCACTTCGTGTGGGATCTTTATGTCCTGGAGATGACAGGTTATGATGTCATTCTCAGAATGGACTGGCTAGTTCCTTTTCATGCCTTTGTCGACTATTATAACCACAGGGTGAGTTTCACGTCACCAAAGGGCGGGTTTTTTCTTCACAAGGGTGAATGGGATGTCCAGGAAAGAAGATCTGGACCAGAGCATCATTGGTTGTTTAGAGTTACAACCCATATTTTCAGTTTATACCTGGATGATCAGGGGACCTCTTAGATGGATTTTCCTCTGGTGGTTGACCGATTTACAGATGTCTTTCCAAAAGACTTCTCAGGTTTTCCTCCAGAGCGTGAGGTAGACTTCTCAATTAAGCTTATTCCAAGATCCACATCGTTATCCATACCTCGTTATAGGATGTCTACACATGAGTTTCAAGAGCTCGTGAAGAAATTGGATGAGTTGCAAGCTAAAGGTTTCATCCGACCCAGTACTTACCCTTGGGGTTCACCTGTGTTGATTGCGAAGAAGGCGGATGGTACCTTATGGCTTTGCGTGGATTATCGGAAGTTGAACCAGTTGACGATCAAGAACTGATATCCCTTGCCGGGGATTGATGATCTCTTCAATTAACTTCGAGGAGGTCGGGTGTTCTCGAAGATAGACTTGAGATCCGGTTATCATCAGCTGCGTGTTAGGCCTTCAGATATACCCCTGACAGCCTTAAGAAGCACGTATGGCCTCTACGAGTATATGGTTATGTCATTTGGCCTTACGAATACTCTAGAAGTTTTCATGGCACTGGTGAACCGAGTGTTCCATCCTTACTTGGATTCCTTCTTCGTGTTCTTCGTGGACGATATCTTGGTGTACTCTCACACTCAACACGACCATGCAACCCATCTTGAGATCGTTTTGAGTACACTGAGGGAGCATCGGATTTATGCTAAAATCTCAAAGTTCCACTTTTGGATGGATGAGATTCACTTCCTGGGTCAAGTTCTCTCAGAGATTGGAATATCAGTAGACCCAGAGAAGGTGAGAGTAGTAGTCACATAGGAGCAGCCGAAGAACGTCTTCGAGGTACGTAGTTTCTTGGGGCTGGTTGGTTAGTACATGTGGTTTATACATGAATTATCACGCCTAGAGGCACCATTGATGGGCTTGAATAAGAATGGGGTGATGATTTTATGGTCAGAAGCCTATGACTCAGCCTTCCAGGAGTTGAAGGGGAGATTGACTTCAACACCGATTCTAGTTCTGCCAGAGTCGGGCAAGAGTTATACAGTTTTCTGTGATGCATCTGACATCAGTCTTGGAGAAGTGCTTATGCAGGAAGATCGTGTTGTCGCGTACAGATCTCGGCTGTTGAGGCCACATGAGAAGAACTATCTGACGCACGATTTGGAGTTGGGTTCTATTGTTCTTACTTTGCGTTGTTAGAGGCTCTATCACATGGGAGAGAAATTCGTGGTATATAATGAACACAAGAGCCTCAAGTATATCTTCACGATGCGTGACTTGAATCTAAGACATCAGAGGTGGGTCAAGTACCTACAGTCTTTTGACATTGAGCTTGCTTATACGCCTGGGAAGGGAAATGTTGTGGCAGACGCACTAAGCAGGAGGACTCAGTTGCAGGCAGTTCAGGAAGCCAGCCGTGAGTGGCAACTCATGGCTCTGTTCTCTAAGATGCATCTGGAGGTACACGACAGACAGGGTCATATGGTTCTTTCTTACGTAGTTGTTACCTCTAACCTTTTAGATCGAGTTCGAATGAGGCAGCTATCAGACCCTGAAGGCCTAGTCCTACGGGAGGTTGTGTCAGATGGAGACCCTACTCCAGGGTGGATAGTGGGTGATGACGAGGTGCTACGTTTTCACGTCCACGTATGGGTTTCTGCATACATACATGAGGAGCTGATGTGGGAGTCTCATGCCTCAGGTTGGGCAGTTCATCCGGGTGTCACAAAAATGTACCGAGACTTGCACCGCCTGTATTGGTGGCCAGGTAGGAAAAAGGATGTGGCCGGTTTTGTTATGCGGTGTTCCACCTGTCAGCAGGTGTAGGCAGAGCATCAGCGACCAGCAGGGCTTTTGCAGCAGTTAACCATTCCTGAGAGGAAATGGAATGATGTCGCGATGGACTTCGTGACAGGATTACCGAGATCGGCTCGAGTAAATGATGCGGTTTGGGTTTTAGTGGACAGGCTCATGAAGGTTGCACACTTCTTGTTGATCAAGGAGACCTTTAGTGTTGATGAGCTGGGACGGTTTTACATCTGGGAGATTGTACGTCTTTATGGAGTTCCACACTCCATTGTTTCAGACAGGGATGCGCATTTTACTTTGCACTTCTGGAAGGGGCTGTAGAGGTCGTTGGGTACACAGGTACTTTTGAGTACAACATACCATCACCAGACTGATGGCCAGTCTGAGCGTACAATCTAGGTGCTTGAGGAAATGCTCCGAGCATGCATTCTAAACTTTGGCAGTTCTTGGGAGAAGCATATTCCTCTGGTGGAGTTCGCCTACAACAACAGTTTTCAGGTGACTATTCAGATGGCACCTTACGAGGATTTGAACAGTAGGCCATGTGGATCACCTTTATGATAGCTGGAGGAAGGAGATGCAGCTTTTCTGGGGCCTCATCTTGTTCAGGAGAATTCAGAGCAGATAGAGATGATTCGGAAAAGGATGGATACAACGCAGTCTCGACAGAAGTCTTATGCTGATCAGAGGAGACGACCTCTAGAATTCGAGGTCGGCGATCGGGTTTTCCTGCATGTCGCACCGAGGTTGGGACACAAGAGGATTCCGAGATAGGGTAAGCTCTCACCGAGATACGTCAGGCCATTTTAGGTTCTGGAGATAGTCAGGCTGGTTGCATACAGGTTGCAGTTACCTCAGAGATACCAGGCTATGCATGACGTCTTTCAGGTTTCTCAGCTTTGATGGTATTTCTCAGACCCATCTCATGTTTTTCAAACCGAGGAGGTTGAGTTAGAGCAGGATGCATCTTCTGAGGAGAATCATATCAGGATTGTTTATCATAGTACAAAAGTGCTCCGTGGACGGTCTGTTCCTCTGGTATGAGTGTTGTGGCAGCACGGCCGTATACAGGACAAGACTTGGGAGAGGGAAGCTGATATGTAATCGCAGTGGCCAGAGTTGTTTGAGTTTTCTTCTTCTATGCCTTTCTAGGGAACTTTGAGGATGAATTTCTTTAAGGGGGGAAGTATGTAAGAACCTGGGCTTCGAATTCAGGTATGGATCTATTTTACGGGATTTTTAAGGAAAAATAAAGAATCTAGAAATTTTCCGAGTACACGCCACATACTTTATGAGTACACACCGTGTACTCCTCTTCCACTTGAAGTCTTGTGATTGGTCGTTTCCGGGCCACACACACGGTGTGTAAGGCTGAGGTGGAGGCCTGTTATTTGGGGGTAAGTAAAATTGAAGTACACGCCGTGTACTCAATAAGTACACGTCGTGTACTTTCTTTTTATTTCATTAATTGGAGAGGGGTCGTTCCTAATGCTCTTAAACACCTTCTTCTGCATCTAATTCTATCCAGAGCGTCTGAGGAGTCCGATTCTTCTCAGAGCCACCGATCTGTCACCGGTTGTCTGAATCGAACTCCGTCAGTTGTAGAAGAATCGCAGCGGTGTGTTCTTAGTTCTTCTTTTTCCTGGCTTCTTGATTCGTCCTCTCGTGTGAGTTAACTGAGGTTGAGATTTTTAGATGTTTTTACAGATCAAATATATTCTAGGATGATTCATAGGCCGAGGTTCGTGTATATCGATCTCCAAGGATCGAGGTAGGCGGTTTTTTGCCCTACGTTTAAGTTCTTTGAGTTTTGGTTGCAAAAGTGTTGGATACCCATGTATCGGATATCCCGGGTTAGGGTTGTGATCCTGTTTATTTATATGCCTTAGATTTATTATATTCTTGAGGTTATTAGATGATTAATAATTGCTTTCTAGAATGTTTGAGGATCACCCCATGGGTGTTTTCCCTTGTTTTGGTTTTTGTTTGCCGTTTGGCGTGGGTTGCCTACGAGGAAACCCCTATTGCATTGCTAGTATGCCTGTTGACTTGATTGCATGTATTTCCTGCTATTTACATTCTTGTGGATGAATTTTGTAGCTATTATCCAAGTAGTTGTTTAACTTACTTAGGGCTGCTAACAGTCGATTACGCACGACTGGACTACTCAGGGCCGTGAGAACCTGGTGCGGGAGATCAAAAAGGGAATAGATGATTTAGTGCTTCCCTAGAGGGTCTGTTGGTTTAGTTTCATACGAAGGACCTACGAGAATCGGACTTCGTGCTACCCAAGAGTGTTCTTAGTTTACCATGCATCAAGACCACAGGAGGAATTAGATGTAAGTTTTTCCTCAGAGAGTCTGTAGCTATTATTGCAAAACCATAGTGGAATTGACGTAAGAGCTTCCCAGAGTGATTGTGCCTTGTTTGATTACTGGACTATAGGGGTCTGCTAGTTTATGCCACCGAGAGAGTCTGTGTGAAATTTTAATGGTTGGCTGTGATGAGTCCACCAAGCCAATTAACATGCTTTGGTTTTGTACTGCTTGTGTTAGGTAGGATTTTGAGATACCTGCTGTGTTACTTGCTTATCTTGGATTAAGAAATTTTCTGGATTTCCCTGGTTGTGTAATTAAATGAATGTGAATGGTATTTGGTAGAATGGTTTACTGCATTGTTTACCTTTACTTTTTCTATATCACTCACTGATAGTAGGGCACAAATCTTGTGGTTGTTGCCTACTGGGATTAGTCTCAAACCCAGTTTGGGTCCTGCTTTTTGGTCCAACAGATTATATGGTTGCAAGTTCAGGTAGAGATTGTGGCCCTTCCACCTCAGGTACTTGATTGCTGGACGGAGCTGGAGAGCATGGGACCGGGTCTTGGAATGTGATGCTTCTGGAGTGTTGTTTACATTTAGTACATTGGTTTCAGTTGTATTTCAGCATGTTGTTTTGATTACTTCTTTCCATAGACACATGTACCATCCTACATCATTGTTATATCAGACCTTGCTTTTAATTTAAGTTTAGTTGTTTCATACTATTTACTACTTCCGCTATTGTTTATGCTTATTCTTCCACTGCATACTTTACTAAATGAGGGAATAGTTTCCCCACTGACTCACCAAGGCCCCTGCTGCTAGTCGGGAGCCTCTGGAATTTGGGGAAACGCGCTTGAGGTCATGTGGCGAACTAGGTACGGGGCACCAGTGGAAGAGCTCCGGATTCAGATCGTTACACATGGACTGAAGCATCACAAAACACCTCAATCATCACCCGTTCATCTCGAATCCTCTGTATAGGGGAACTGAACAACATCAAATTCATATAACTAAAGGCTACCTAGCACTTGTCACTTCTTTTAAAATCCTAGTCTTTCTTGATCAAGGATGTTAAAGGTGCATCAACTCATGAGAAGTCAGACATGAACCTTCGATAATATCCATCCAGTCCAAGGAAACTACAAGCCTTCATTATAGTCTTGGGTGATTCCCAATAAAGAACTACATAAACATTTGAAGAATCAAACATTATCCCCTGCTCGAACACCACATTTCCATGGAAATTCACTTCTCGTTCCCATAACTTGCACATGGAAAACATACAATAGAGCTAGTGCCGTCGTAGGACCACTAAAACCATCCTATGATGCTCGGCGTGATCCTCCTATGATATAGAGTTGATCTGGATGTCTTCAATAAAAATGACTACAAACTGGTCTAGATATTCCAAAATGATAGAGTTTATGAGTTCCATGAACATGGAAGGTGCATTCGTAACACCTAATGACGTGACCAAAAACTCAAAGTGCACATATCTGCACCTGAAGGCAGTCTTAGAGATGTCACCCTTCTTCAACCTCAACTGGTGATATACCTACTACATATCAATATTGGAGAACATTATTTCCCCTTAAACTAATCAAAAGGTCGTCAATACTTGGGAGGGGGTAACAGTTCTTGACCGTCACCTAGTTCAGCCTCAGGTAGTCTCTACATAGCCACATACCAGCATATACCTTCTTCATGAACAAGACTGGAGCACCCCATGGTGACGCACTCTGTCGAACAAAACCCTTCTTCATCAGATCGTCAATCTGAATCTAAAACACCTGAAACATAGAAGGCACCATTCAATAGGGGGGCATCATAATCATACAAGCACAAGGTGGTATGTCTATCCCGTAATCAACATCATGTTAATGGGGTAGTGTCACCACCTCCCCAGGGAATACATTCATGAACTCACTGAAGATCCCCAGGACTTCCACCATCTCTAAGTCCATGGATTCCACTGAATGCTCAACTAATAATGAATAAAGGGGCTCCACTCGCTGGATGCCTTCATGGAAACCCCACTCTCCGATGAAAGTCGCCTACTGACTGTCCATATCTGATAACACCATCCTTATCCAAAAGAATCTGATAATGTCAGACATAGAGAATAGATAGTCGATGCCAAGATGACATTGTATGATTGTATCGTCATCAAAAGAAGGTCCCTACTGGACTGATATGGCCCCAACATCAGCCTACATCCCTGAAAAACATGAGAAAAAACTGTTTGACCTCCGACTGGCGTACAAATAACCAGGGGAACAAGATGTCTCTCTATATCTAGGCCCATAGAATGGGATAGACTGAGTGCAATGAAGGAGTGTGATGCTCCCGAATCAAACAAGGAACAGTAAAGAGAGCTAAATAAGCAGATTATACCTTGGACGACTTATGACCCAGCTAAAACTATTGCCTCTACGGTGTGAAACTATCCATGCCCAGCTCCTCTACCCCTTAGCTATCGGCCACCTCCCCGACCATGCCCTAATTGAAGTCCCTGATTATTTCCTTGAGGTTTTACTCCTCCTATAATGTCTTCTCTTAGAGGAGAGGGAGATCATTGTCCCTACTACTGCTGCTGAAAGGGCCTGGCTTGAAACAGATGATATTGAGGTGGGTACTGAAACTGCCCACCGCACTATACTACACTCAGTATTGGAACTGATTTCGAAGATGCCCACGACTACCAGAGATGAAGCATCTCAGTCCAACGCCCACAAAGAAGGGGAGAGGTCCGGGAGATTGAAACTGAAAATACTGGGGCCTACTCCCCACTAGGAGAAACCTGGAAGGTCCTGATCCAGGTGGCCTATAGCTAACATAATTACCCCTTGATGATCCCAAATGGTTCCCCTCTCGGGGAACACCTCCCATAAGTTTCATCATATCCACCAAATTGGCCTTTTATAAACCTTTAAGTATATTATTAGAGTGAATGGAGTAATAGCATACTAAAGATAAGGTCAGAGTGCCTCCTCTAAATATATCGACTGAGACTCTTCATCTGGAAAAAGGTCTAGTGAAAAGAGAAGGAGATCCATGAACATGATCCCCAACTCCCTCACTGACAAGCTCCCCTGCTGATGTGAGAGTATCTCTTGTCTCTTATCCGCCGTCATCGTGGAAGAGAGAAATTCTGACCAGAACTCCCTCTTGAAGTCATTCCACAAAACTTCAGCCTCCCCCTTCTCCCCATGATACAGCATACACCACTGACGCGCTGCTCCTCGCATCTGGCTTATAGCTAGAGGAACCTAGTACTATGTCAGAGCCCAGATGAAGTTTAATGCTATCACCAGCTCCTCCACCCAGCTCTCTGTATCCATGTTCGAGATGCTACACTCAGACTTTCTGAGGGTCTTCCAGAGAAAGGTGTCAAGCATCCTCTACCACTGGTCATCCTCTGCCTCTCAATCAGCACTCTACTGATCTTCCAAATCATCCTCGTGGGCCTTGATCACCCACACTACCCATGGTTTCCGTTTGGGTACCATAGTTGGAAGGTAAACACTGAATGGATAAGCTCGAGTAGTGTAGAAGATTGATTTTAAATTTTATTTAAACAATTATTTATTTAAAAGAAAAAAATCCCCAAAATCTCCAATACACATAAGAACACAAGTCATTATGATGCATGTACCTTTCCTAGGTTCCCTACCCCACAATCAGTGTAGCCTCACATGGCCATTCATTTGGTCCAGATTCCTTACATTGAATCATGGGGGCCCTAAAATCCCATGTCCTAGCCGGTCTTCCCTGGCCTATTTCATGATCCAAGATTTCATAACACTATATCCCTACAAATCCATGCAATCCACACTGTTCTTAACCCAAACTACATCCTATCTCTAAACGTCCCCTCAGATACCATTCTGTCATGACCCATCTTCTCCATGATAATGGAAGGGATAGATTATTGACAAACCCTTCTTTCCACAAGTTGAAAGAGAGATAATGACTCCTGATACCCACCTTCAATAAGCCCCGGAGTGTCGACTACCACCAAGGATAAAGAATCACACGTAATATGGAAGGTATTAGCCTCTATATTTAGTAGGATCGTGAGATAAGATAGTAAATCCCAAACAACACCAAAGATGAAAGTAAAAGTAATGTCAAATCAATACATTTGCATAAACATGTTCGAATAATAAAGTGATACAAAGTACAAGAAAAATCCAAAGGGATGTTCCAAAATAAAAGAAAATAAAAATTTCAACGGTCATATTATCTAAGCTAATAGGGTCTGGTACGGTCCACTGATGTCCTCCTGGAATCCTGAAAGAATTTTTATATACGTAGGGTGACTATAAAAGTATACATAGTATATAAAACCCAAATCTATCATGCACAAGTGGGGAGGCATTCTAATACCACTTCGGAAAAGAAGATAACTGAAGCACCTTGTAAGGACACTATCCTCCAAAACCTGACCAAGTCACACTCCCCAAATAACGCAAGTCAAGTAAAGTAATAGTAATAAATCATCAATATTTGGGTACCCCACACAACTTTCCCACTTGTTATTGAAGACAACATATGCATCAGACCTTCCCCTCTATATTCACAGTAGTCCCACTACCATATCCCACCCGCACACACCTGGGATACCACAATAACACACCCCTTCCACAGAAACATGGTCCAAAACCACACGTAACCACGCCAGCAGACACCTAGGCCATAACAACTACTTCCACACCTAAGGACACCTGGGTGTCATCCAAAATACCCTTGGGAAACAACCTGCACACATGCACCGAGGCCGACTACCACAACGAACCATGTTCAAAGAATCTTGGGTTATAACCGACCTCTGGTCATCAAAGACTTCTCGAAGAGTATTGTAAAGTCACAAACAGAAAAGGGATCTGTGAGATCCATCAATTTAATGGAACCAAACCAAACTTCCAACATACAGCCCCCATATCCTCAAATCGAAAAACTAATAATAGGATATCCCATCCCATTATTTTCTAACTCACAAGAATCAAGCATAAAAAGCACAATATTACTAAGACAGAGCAAGGGATTATTCATATTTAAAACACATCATTCATTAGGTTCCTTTTTCTGTTGGATTAACCTGGGTGATCACACAAGGATTTTTATTCATCGGATAGCAATTTAATCACCCGAGTTTACATGATTAACCAATTTCCATGTTATAGCCATTCAATCATAGAATTATCTAGAAAACATAGATTCATTAGTGCGCAATAATAGACCACCAATTTCTATGATTTTTAGTGTACATAAGCCTATACAATTCACAATATATAAACAAAGTTAAAAGAGTACAACCTCATCATCAAACACACCCCTTCATTATTAAATAACAATTTATTTTCTTCTTTATGGTTTGGTTTCATCACTACCCATACAGAAATTATTATGACCAACATGCATGACACACAATAAAGAAAGAAAAACTATAAAACCCTATATGGTTTATCAATGATCAAAGTTTTTCTCTACACGCCAAGAACTGGGGATGCACAACTTGTTGGGGAGGAACTACTGGGGCTCCAAGAGTGGGAAGGAAAGGCTCCAGTACAGGTGCACCACTTGCCTCAGGAAGGGGGACTCCAACCACAATAAGGAAAGGAAAATATACTAGCCAAGAAGAATAAAGAATCTTCGAGCAATAAAAGGTGAGATCTTGAAGTTATGGGATATGAATTCTGGAACCACTTTAAGAGAAGATCATGGATTCTCCACGTGGTTGGGTGGTTACACATGATGGAATTAATTTTCATTTAATAATTCTCATGGGAGGTGTGGCCATAATGGTTTTGAGTCTAAGGGGTTCCCATTAAACAGAGGAGAACACATAACAAGGTGGAACTGGAATGTACAGGAAAAGTGCATGACATCGAAGAAAATCCACATGTTTTGGTAAGTCATTTGTCTCCCAGCTCTTAGGGATTCTAGATATTATTTATGGGATATGAAAAGTCTTAAAAAGAGGTATTAAACACTTTTAAGTAAAAAGATACATTATGGAGGTGGAAATGGAAAAAACTCGGGAAACTAGAAAAGGGTGACACATAGTTTTGGTGAGACACAATAACAGTGTCACCGTCACGGTGCAATCTTCATGGTTCCACTGGTTTAGTGAGAAACCGTTAGAGGTGCCACAATTTTAGTGTGCGACCGTGACGGTACCACTATCTTGGTTCCACTGGTTCGGTGATACATTGTAAGCGGTGCCATAATTTCGGTGTGCAAATGTGATGGTGCCACTGTAATGGAGATGTCATGACCAGTGCCAACGCCACGGTGCTATTGTGACCGGTTCCACTATCATGGTGATTTTGTCATTGGTTCCCCCATCATTATTCCTCCATGAACAATACAACTATTTCGGTGGAATCGAGATTTTGGAAATTTAATGGACTAGGAGGGTCTATGCCATTACATAAATGAATAGTGAAAAATAATCCATTTTATTTCAAAACTACATTTCATCAAATTTAATTATAAATTTAAATTATTTTTCTTATTTTTATAAATATTAAATATATAATTTCTATATCAGTTAATCCAATTTAGTTAAATGGGGAAATATTAACTTTTAAATTTGATATAAAAACATAGAAAACTTTTGATCATTTTAACTTTAAACACCTGCATTGGCATCCCGTCCATGAGATTAATTTTATATTAATTTTTTCTAATTATGTGATTTTAAATTATAAAAATAGATTAAATATTTTTAATAAAAATAATTTGAAATTTCTAATAAGGTCGATTTAATTATTTACCTAATATATTAGTGAAATTGATTAAAATTAATTTCAATGATTAAGGTGAAATTAAGATTAACAAGGGACTAAACCATAATCTTAAGGGCCAAAAATATCTAGAAACTTGTCTAAAATATATTTTATAGTCATAATTTAACCCTATACTCCATTTGATATAATGGTTTTCAATATTGGTGTCACGACCCGTCCCCCGAGGCCCATTCCATGACTACCCTAAGCCCGCATTACATAGGTCAAGGTGTAGTGACTAGCACTGGAACGACATATCCCTAAAACTGGGAAGGAATTGACTTTTAATAAGTAAACTCACAAAAACCAAGCACACTGCAAGATACAAGGGCAATGTAAAATATATAGTATGCTGGGTGTGTATAGTAAATAAAGGGACCATAATACAAGCCCAACTAGAAAGTACAAGTAAAACTGAAAACAACTCATGTGAACACCTGCCAAGGATCCTACCTGAAGGATAGTTACAAGACTCGAATGGTCATCTCTGCAGTACGCCTCGTCTAAGGTCCACCTCCGAGAAGCCTAGAATCCTAGAACACTCGTCCTCGATCAACACTGTCTTTCATCTGCTCAAGACATAGTAAGGTGCATGCATAGTCCATGCAGGGGTGAGTATAGCGATACTCAGTAGGGACCCCAATACCCTCGAAGGAATCTCAGAATCAATAAAGGATAATCTAAAAAAATACCGTAATCACCAAGTATGAAATCAACAGACACCCATACATAGGTATATGCCAATACATATTCCTAAGTTTTCATGTATACCCATCTCATTCATGAGGAAACATGTGGACCAACTCTTAGAAAAAGGACAACTATTTAACAGAGGAATGAATACAATGAAGGTAACACCACAAAGGTAAGTACCACAAAGGTAACACCACACAAAAGAATACCAAAAAGGTATCACCACGAAGGTAAGTACCACAAAGGTATGCCACACAGAAGAATACCACAAACATATCACCACGAAGGTAATTACCAAAATGGCATGACACATATATGATAACCACAAAGGCATCACCACACATAAGAATACCAAAAAGGTAAAGACTCAACTCACACGAGGTATAACTTCAGTACGAAAGTATAGAAAATTAGTTGTATTTCTAGATCATCATACTTCGTTGAGAAGCTATACTATTGACCCATTGATATTATTAATAATTTCACGAGTTATTATATACTCCATTTACTTATTTTATATGAAATGTGCATAATTTGTGTGAAATACTTATGTTTTAATACTAAGTATAATTTTTGATCATTTTTAGAAGTAGTCCAATTGAGTCAGTTTACTATTTTATTTATAACTCTTACACTACTGATTAACATTTTATGGTTTATTTTTTTAGGATTCCTTATTAAATTTCTCACATATTATTCTAAGGAATCATTGGCCAATTCTGCCATTTGACGGACCATATAGACCACACAAGAAGACCCAAATAATTTGTGATGAAACTGGACCATCCATGAGGGATGAGTTACTGGTCTAAACCCAGAAACCCAGATTTTATTAAACTCTTCCATATGTTCTTGATTATCCAAAGGAATCATGGATAATAATTTTAAGGTCCAAACACAAGAAAAAGGGGCCCAAATATTTCCATGAATTCCAGCCCAACATTCTAGACAGAATTTATAATCCATACAATATTCATGACATGTCTCCTGATATAATCATCAAATAAAGTTGATATTACTCAGTGTGAAAGAGGAGATATAGGAAGCAGACCTTTTTGATGAAAGAATTTGGATTTGAAGGTATCTTCTTATTCCAAAATCCATTCACATTTTGGCCATCGAAAAAGCATGGATTGAAATGGACAGTTTAACATTGTTTAATCAAACCGCCATAGATTTGGCTCCATATGTCCCAATGACTCCGCATTTTTAGAGAGGTCGGAAAACATTAGTATCTAATACTTTGAAGAAGGATATATCTCAATATTAGGCTGTCTAGATGCCCATATCGTCGAGCCAATCGGAGAGACAAATTGGGAATGCCAACAGTCCACTTCCTTGGGATATAAATTCATCCCCCTCCTCTCCTTCAAAGGGGATGAAATTTCAGAAGATAGGATCACATATTGGCAGGAAAAAAAGCCTTTACAAAGGCTTGGGAGGACCTTCCATACTCAATTATCAATTGACAGACCTTTCCTCCTCTCATTGTTTTTATTTACTTTTGTGTTCTTATTTGTTGTAATATTGTATGTCTTCCTTTTGTAATTCTATTTTAATGAAAGTTTCTTATTAAATATGTCTTATTATCATCCACCTTTTTTAGTTTAATAATAATTTTCTTAAAATATTTTACATACAGTTTAATCCCATTCCCTTATTTTGCTTTCTCATTCAATCTAAAGTTAGTATTTAATTCCCTTCATCGTTTGTGTGTGTGTACGACGCACAACTCTTTTCTTATCCCTTTATTTTTTTTATATTTTTAATTTATCATCATAATAATTATAATCAGATTACTAATCATTTAAATGGATGAGTAAATCTACCATTGGGGTGATTTATAATTTTTTCATATTAAGTGATTGAGGGCCTTCGCTCTATGAGTATTCTTTGAGTTAATATTGTGTATGTTGAACTTCATAAGTCACGGATTAATGAAATGTTTTGTTTAATATGTGGATTAAATAGATTATTGGAACCACAAATACTCTATCATAAACAAGTAATTGTAATGATTATAACCTTATGTTAAGTTTCAACTTGGATTAATGTTTTAACACTTGGGAATTCCAATCAAAATCATCTTGTGAAGTGGGTTTTGATTTAATGAAATACAAAGAAAAGCTAAGGATATCACAAACATAACTCCCTAAAAATGAACTCACCCCAATCTTTATCAGTTTTTTAAATCAAACATCATCCATAAATTATTTCATAAACTTTCTAATCAAACACCCTAGTCAGAATTCAATCAACCAAAAACAAAAAACTATAAAAAAGTATCATTGCCAAGAATTCGACCTAAGTGCTGCTATACACATTAGAAGAGCATCATAACGTTGATAGGTTGATAGGCAATAGTCATCCATGCTTTAAAATGGAACTGTTTCCGAGGATGGTGCTTTACGTAGTCATTAGTTTCTGGTTATTGTAAATTTTTTTTATAAATATTGATTAAACACCGAATAGAAAAACCAAAATTCTCCTAAAAATCATAAACAGAAAAAACACAAAAAACCCCATTTACTATTTCCTTCCAACATCTCTCTGAATTCCATGTAGCCTCCCAAATGATCCCTCAGATTTGTTAGACCCTAAAATTGAGAAAACACATCGCCAACTTAGGAGGACCTTAAGAGATAATCAACTCATTCATGAACCAGTCCTTAGCCAACCAATTGAATTATATATGGCCAATCCTAGGGAACACAAACTAAATGAAATTTCTTCCCCTAAAATGAATTACCAACCTCTTGGTATTAAATATCCAATCATAAAAGGTATCTTCTAACTCAAATCGGGTTTGATTCATTTTCTCCCTCATTTCCACGGGCTAGCCGGTGAGGATCCACATCTCCACCTTAAAGAGTTCCAAGTGGTGTGCTCTTCCATGAATTTGCAAGGGGTTTCTGAGGAAAAAATCAAACCCCAAGCATTACCTTTCCCCCTAGATAACATTGTTATGTCGTGGATTTACTACATACCTCCTGGTTCCATAACCACATGTAATTACATGGAGCGACTCTTTTTAGAGAAATTATTTCATGCTTCTCGTACTGCTTATATCTGAAAGGAAATAAGTGGTATTCGTCAATTCCCAAGTGAATCACTCATTGAGTACTGGGAGAGGTTCAAAAGGCTTATTGCAACCTTCCCACACCACCAAATCCATGACCAACTCTTGATCCAATACATCTATGTGTGGTTATTGGCTATAGAGAGAACTCTCATTGATGATGTAAGCGGTAGTGCTCTGGTTGATAAAACTCTTGCAACTACAATAGATCTTATAAGAAACATTGCTAGAAACACACAATAATTCCATACTTGAGCACATGCTCATGTAAAACAATCCCTAGATAATCAATCAATAGATCTAAACATGATGACCGAGTGGATGAGTGAACTTACAGGTCTTGTGCAACAACTAGTTGTGGAATCCAAATCCCCAACCTCGTCTTCTCCACAATCAATCTTTCCTGGACCTGACCGAAACTGTTGAATCTACAACTCTGCATCTCATCCAACTGACACATGTCCAAAACATTAAGACGATCTATCTGATTCATCTGGACCAATGGATCTCAATGCAGCATATGGTAAGAGGATCACCAACCCTAAACTATCAGGTTAGTTTGTTAGAAACTTCAACCAACCCCATTCTAAGCCTTTTTCTTCTACAAATAACCCTAACTTGAGATAAGGAAATCTGGTATTTCATCCCCCTCAATTCCCTCCTCAAAACCCAAACCAAATTCCAATATGGTCAAGGTGTTGGTAACTTCCAACAACCTTATCTTTTGGTTCCTCAACCTCAATGGAAAAATACTCCTCCTGGATTCCATTATCCTAGTGTGCCTTCTCAATTCTAAAAACAATACAATCAATTTCACATGAATGAAAATCAAGGTAATACCAATCCGGGAAAAACCTCTTCTTCCAAAAAACCATGGGAATGTGATGTTGAAGATATTGCCCCTTTCACCCATTCTAGTCTCAAGAACATTGAAACCCAAATTGGCCTACTTGCATCCCACCTTAGTCATCAACGACCATCCTATTCTTCCAAAATCCCAACTCAACCATTACCAAACCCCAAGGGTAATGTAAGTGAAATTTCACTTATATCGGGAACACAAATTGCTATGCCCAAAGATAAGAACTCCAAATTTTATTTGAATGTTGACCTAGAAAATGAAAAGAAAAAAACATGAAATGGAATCTGAATCCATTCCTTCACCTCCTTCAATTACACTTAGGAATCCAATTCCTTTTCCACAAGCTGTCTCTAATCCAAAGAAGTCATTTGAACCTAATATGGAAATTCTCGAAATGTTTAGACATGTTGAAGTCAACAATCCTATCTTATATTAAATCAATGAAATTCTTAAGTATGCCATGTTTATTAAAGAATGGTACACCCACAAGAGGAAACATAGGACCTTCGGAAATGTTTCCACCCAGTAGTCTATTCCCATAATGTGAAAAGATCTAGGGACCTGTACGGTTCCATGCCAAATTGTAAATTCTAACTTCGATGAGGCACTCATAGACCTAGGAGCCTCAATTAATGTCTTGACCAAATCCATCTTCTCCAAACATGGTCTAGGTCCCTTACATCCTATGGGTGTTGTCATTCAGTTATCCAATCGAAGCACTTCTAGCCCTAAGAGTATAATTGAGGATGTCCTTGTTCGTGTTAATGATCTTATCTTCCCAGTTGATTTCTATGTCATTGACATGGAAGGTGAGACGAACTATTCTCGATCTTCCCCGATTCTAGGAATACCATTCCTCATGACTTCTAGAACCAAAATTGATGTCCATTCAGTAATCTTATCCATGGAATTTGGTGACAAACTGGTCAAATTCAACATTTTCCAAGCCATGCGATACCCATCTGAGGATTACTCTTGATTCCCAATCCATGCTTCCAAGGACACTTCTAAGAGTGAATTGAAACCCATTCCATCATGTTCATCCTGTTCTGATGATAAAGGATCTTGTAAAATCATCAACATGATTAACCAAATCATAAATGGTGCAATTTTTGTGGACCTCTCATTCATAGACTCCGTCAATCTAGAGGAACTTGAAAACTCTCTTGAATCCCACATCAACTCTGATCCCTACTGCTCCACCTTGGACAGTATTAAGGAAAATGAATCTGAATCAAATGAAGTCCATTCATCCATTCATTAGATGTCTAACCCACAGATGAGAGATGATACTGATCTAAAACCTCTTCCAGAACACCAAAAATATGCTTTCCTTTTCGATGATCACTCTTATCTTGTCATTATCTCTTCTTCAGTTACCAAAACAGTGGAGTCCAAACATGTTCAAGTGTTAGTGGAAAAAAAGGCCTTAGGGTGGACCCAAGGTGACATACTAGGAATCAACCCTTATCTTTTCATGCATCACATCCATCTTGAAGAATAATACAAAACAATTAGAAAAACTCAAAGAAGAATCAATACTCTCATAATAGAGGTAGTCAGGGAAGAGATCACCAAGCTTCTTCAAGCTGGTATTATCTATCGAATTTCGGATAGTGAATGGGTTAGTCCAATTCATGTTGTACCTAAGAAGGGTGGGATAACTATTGTCACAAGTGAACATGGGGAGGTAGTCACAACTCAAGTGAAGAACAAATGGAATTTGTTCATCGACTATAAGAAATAGAATTTTGAAATAAGAAAATATCACTACCCTCTTCCATTCCATGATCAAATTCTATAACGATTAGCTATAAAGTCACACTATTGATTTCTTGATGGATACAACGTCTACTTCAAAATACCAATCGCACCTCAAGGCCAAGAAAAGACTACTTTCACTTCCCCTTTAGAACATATGCATATATGAGAATGCCTTTTGTCCTTTGCAATGCTCTCGCAACATTCCAGATGTGTATGATGAGTATCTTTTCTGAATTCATTGAACAATGCATGGAAGTCTTCATGATGAGTTTACCATTTATGGTGATTTATTTGAATCTTGCTTTAATTCACTCTGTTTAGTCCTTCAAATGTGTGGCAAGTGTAACCATGTGTTAAATTTTGAAAAATTCCACTTCATAGGTTCAAATAGGATTGTTCAAAGGCACATAGTTTCAAAAGATGGTATTGAAGTTGATCCTGCCAAAATTAAAGTGATCCAATCACTTCCTGAACCCACTTCTATTCGAGACATCTATTCATTCCTTGGTCATGCCTGTTTCTATCTACAATTCATCCATAACATCAGTAAAGTTTCCCTCCCACACACTCGGTTGCACCAATATTATGTCACATTTCATTTTGATGAGGTTTGTAAGAGATCCTTCATTGAAATCAAAACTAATCTTACATCTTCACCGGTAATCCCACCCCAAATTGGTCCTTACCCATTGAGTTGATGTGTGATCCTTCTAATAGATCTGTTGGGGATTTTCTTTGTCATAGAAGTGAAAAAATTCCTCATTCCATCTATTATTCCTTGAAAACATTGGATGAAACTCAATCTCACTACACTTTCACTGAAAAATAACTTTTAGCAGTTATTTTTTCCTTAGAAAAATTCTGACTCTATCTCTTAGGTGCCGAAATCATTATCTTCATAGACCATTTTTCTATAATGTTGTCACTCAATAAAAGTTCTTCAAACCCAAGGCTAATTAGATGGATCCTAATTCTCCAGGATTTTGACCTTGAAATAAAAGATAGACTAGGAAATGAAAACCTTGTGGCAGATCACTTGAGTAGAATTTATAATTCTTTTTATTCTGAAATAATTGATCAAGAATTTACAACTGAGCACCTTTCATCTCTCACTAAAAAAATACCATGGTATTCCCTAATTGAAAATTACTTGGATTCTGGTGTTTTTCCAGAAATGTTTTCAAACGAACAAAAAATAAAGTTGAAAAGTGATTCAAAATACTATTTTTTGGAAGAAAATAAAATTTGGAAAACTGGGGAAAACATGTTAATAACGAAATGTATCGATAGAAATGAAAATTCTTCCATATTATAATTATGTCACTTAATGCCTGGTGGTGGACACTTTCGACCACAAAGGACCTCCCGAAAGGTTCTAGACTCTGGATTGTTTTGGCCTTCACTTATCAAGGACTCAAATGAGTTCCGTCAATCATGTCCCACTCGATAAAATTTTGGCATAATTTCAAAAAGAAATGAAATGCCCCAAAAGACCTTAATTTTTTGTGAGATCTTCGATGCTTGGGTCATCGATTTCATGGGACCATTCCACCACTCCAATGTATTTTCATAAATTGTTCTTTTGGTTGATTAAGTTTCAAGGTGGGCCAAGGCCAAACCCACTAGAAAGGATGATTCACATATTGTTAGTGAGTTTCTAAAGACACACATCTTCCACCGATTTGGCACACCTCATGCCTTGATAAGTGACTTAAGAACCCATTTTTGTAATAAAACCATGGAAACTCTTTTAACAAACAATGGGGTTTTACATAAAACTTCAATGGCATATCACCCCCAAACAAATGGCATGGCGGAACTTTCTAATAAAGAAGTGAAAAGAGTGATTGAGAGAATTTTAAAAACCACCAGAAAATACTTGCTTTAATGACTTGGTGAAGCACTTTGGGCTAATCGAACTGCATATAAAACACCCATTTGGATGTCTCCTTTTAGGCTAGTTTTTTGTAAATCATGTCATCTACCAGTAGAAATCCAACATAAGACTTTTTGGGCTATGAAAACCAGTAATTTTTATTGTGAAAAATCTGGTGAAGAAAGATTGTTGCAATTGGCTGAACTGGAGGAGCTTAAAAATTATTATTACAATAATTCTAATCTCTACAACGAAAAATCCATGTCCATCCATGAACAACACATCCTGAGAAAGTTATTTCATGAAGGTGATTAGGAAATAATCTTTACTTCTTGATTTAGTCTTCACCAAGGTAAGCTTAATTCTTGCTGTGAAGGTCATTTTGTTATTTCTAATATTTACCCATTTGGTGTACTGAAAGTCCAAGACCCCTCTTCCAAAAGGACATTCACAGTGAATGGACATCGGATAAAGCATCACCAAGAGAGAATTCAAAATCCTGAATCAGCATCGACTTCAATTGGGTCCCCAACTTCTGCAATCGACCCACCACTAGATGGATATGACAACCCACCTAATCCAAACCAGGAGGATCTTATTTCCCTTTAACCCTCTCTCTCTTCTTCCCTCTACCTCATTCTTGTTCTTCCTATATTTTGTTTTACTACATTCTATTTAAAACCCTTTATTTTTCTCTTTCTCTTTTGTGTGAGCGTGACTTTATTTAAAACTAAAAAAACTCTAAAAAGGAATCGTAAAAAAATACAAAAAAAAGAGTCATTCTTACTCACAAAAGAGTTTTGAAATTCAGTCAAAACTTTTTGGGGAGTCAACAAGAATGTTTTCATCTAAATAATTTTTTATTTTCATCATGACATTGGATAATTTTTTTTTGTCAAAACAAACAAATTTATAATGCCCAGTTTTTTATTTTGAAAATGATTTTCCCCAACCGTGAGAACCAACATTAGCTTTCATGCCAAGGCTACCTATAGCCATCCATTCAAAATGAGTGTTATTAACCTCTATTTGTGAATCTCAAGTTTTTGACCTTCAAGCTGAATTTCCTACTTTAGTGTGCATTAATTTGATAGAGGAATTTTATGAACCACATGAGAATCACAATTGCAAAATAACCTCCCATTAAACATAAATTAATCCTCCTTTTGAAATCCCCTTCGAGAATTTGAAAAACTATTATTTGTTAGCCACATTACAGGCCCAAAACCTTATCCCACCCAATATAATCATGGATTTTTCATTGAATATTTATTTGAAATTTAAGTGTGGGGGGAATGGATTTCATTTTTGGTACCCTATGTTGATTTCAAAATGTTATCATATGCTTGAGTGAAAGCATCCATTTTAGTATGGGGGAGAGGATTTCATTCAGTGAGTTTTGGGGAATGTAATGTACTTCCATTTATGTAATTTTGTAAATATTATTGACAAGTTTTCAAAAAAATAAAAAATGATGAAAAAAATGAAAAAAAGGGTTATGTCGTGGGTAGGTCAAAAATAACTCTACAATTAGTGTCATGAGGAGATCAAACATGTGTTTGGATATGAGTGTGAGATCTTTTTTAAGGTCAACTTTTGAAAAAACAATGAAAAAAAAGAACACATGAATTATATTCTTATTGGGAGAAGTTTTTTGTTTTGTAAATATTCCATCTTCCCATTCCGTTCATATTTCCTTCCACTTTTGTGCCTTATTTCACATTTTCATTCCATCATAAATATGTGTTTCCATTTTCTTTCATGTTTTCTTTCAAAAATATTATGCGTTGTGTTTTCCATGTTGGTGTTTTACCCATTTTTTCTCTATTGGACATTATATTCCTAATATCCCATAGCCATAGAAAACCCCCTTCAAAAGACCTATGGATTCTTATGAACTTTTCATAGGTATTGAAGTTGAGAGCTCTTTCAAACTCAAAGATTATCACTTTTGGTTCGTGAAAGAGTGAACATACACAAATGAATTTTATCATCTTAAGAGGTGTGAGTTTTGAGTGTCCACATTTTTTGTAATGTCCCGGGTATAGGTTCAACTCAATGGGTGCCCCGAACCAAGTTAGTCACATGACCTCATGTGGATTCCACCAAATACTAGAGGCTACCGACTAGCAGCGAGGGAACAAGTCTGATAGTGGGGAAACTATGGCCTCATTTGTCAAAGTGTATCACAGTGGAATACAAGATAAAAAGTATAACAACATCTAAAGCAATAAACCATACATATTTAAAATAAACAAATGCAGTAAAAGGTAACCAACCAGTTATATAGTTAATGATTCAACATCTCTCATGTTCTAAGAAAACATCCAGAACATGTTACACAACAATTCAGTACAATACAATAGAAAGTACAGGTACAACAGAACAAATCAAAACCACAGGCAGCATCGCGAGCCTAAGCTCGATCCCATTCTCCCCTACTACTCAGCAATAATCATGTACCTATATAGGGACCCTTTCCCTTATCCACACCTGCAGCAACATAGTCTGTTTGTGCCGAAGACATGACCCAAACAGGGTGTGAGAAACAAATCCCAGTAGGAACCCACCCAAGGCTCAAGGGTAACTATGTGAAAACATGCAACAACAGTGTGCAGCAGTAAAATGCAAGAAATTAAGAAGTACTCAGAAAGTAACTAACTTTTCCTGTTGTACTGCCATTTTATTATTCATTTTAACCATTCAATTTAATAATATTTTGTGCTCATCAGAACCATGCCCTCAAGCTAATATAGTAAAATCACGCCCTTCAGGCTATATAATATCCACGCCCTCAGGCTAATATCACCCCGCCCTCAGGATAATATAACCACGCCCCCAGGCTAATATAACCATGCCCTCAGTCTAATATAACCACACCCTCAAGCAATATAATATCGACGCCCTGAGGCTATATAATATCCATGCCCTCAAGCAATATAATATCCATGCCATCAGGCTATATAATATCCACTCCCTCTGGATAAACAAGTAACCGGGCCTTTCCAAACACATAAACATGCAATTTATTTACAAATCCTCTCAAGGAAAAAGTAGTGCATAATATAAACTAGGAATATCCTCGGGTATCCTGTCCAAACAGCTAAACAGAGGAATGCACCCCGGGGTGGTCCAGGAACCATGTGGCGATCCCAAACAGTAGTTTATTATCACATTTAATTTCCTATAAAATTCTAGGTATTCAAAATAGTCATGGCCTCAGCTACACGACACCCCAACATGGGTTTATAGCACAACAGTACACAAAAAAGCACAATAGTTGTAATTTAACCACCAAGCCACCTACCTTAAATGCCTCTGATCTATATACGCGAATGTTGCTTCCAAAAACTCCCAAAGGCGGCATAGATCTAAGGTGAACATAACACTATTCAAACTCAAATAAGTTCTCTTATAGGAATAATTGGCATGAACTACACAAGAAGGAGGAAGAACTCACCTGTGCAGTTCCAGGGAGATCGAAGGTGTAGAAAACAGGTTCCAAGTACTCGATCGGGGGATCTCCAAAGACTCAGCCCTCTCTCCCAAATCCTCTTCTTATTCTAAGCCTTATATGTGAATGGGAGAGGCTACTGCCCATTTTATGTAAAAAAAACTACATGGCGTGTACAATTGACTACACAACGTGTACTTTTCTCATTAAATTGTTCCTCTGGCTACTACCTTTCCCACCGCCTCAATGTTCATCCATTGAAATTAGTACATAGTGGGTATTCCTGATCACACGGCGTGTACTATCTCTCAGCTAGTGGCTACTTCCGCTGCCTTACTATTTTCTTGCCGACTGACTACACGGTGTGTGAAATTCCACTACACGACATGTAGTCGGTTTTTACACCCTTCATCACCGACATGTCTACACACTCTGTGTACTCATCCCACATGGCCAAAGTACATGATTTCTGGAATAGTACATGTCATGTAGTCACAAAAAGTGTGATTTTCCACCATTTTTCTTACTTTCCCAAAAACACTTAAGGAAAGAGAAAAGAAGAAACTCGTACATCAAGAATAAGAACAGGGTTCATACAAACATTCCCCTTAAAGAAATTCATCCCCGAATTGCCCTTCCAAGGGTGGTGAATATAATGCTCAGATCACCTATGTCCACTGAGTAGATATGTCAGTCTCCCGCTCCCAGGTTTCATCCTACAGTTGGCCATACTGCCATAGCACCCGTACGAGAGGAACTGACTGGCCTGGGAGAACCTTTGTGCTCCTATCCACAATATGAATCCAATGCTCCTCAAAGGACGCATCGATATGAAGCTCAACCTCCTCTAGATGAAATACATGAGATGGGTCTGAATGATAGCAGCACAACTGAGATACATGGAAGACGTTGTGCATGGACTGGTACCTCTGTGGTAACTGCAACCGATATGAAACCATCCCGACTCTCTCCAGAATCTCAAATGGACCCACATACCTCGGTGAAATTTTATATTATCTCCTGATCCATCTTTGTCCCAACTTCAGCGAAACACGTAAGAAAATAGGATCCCCGACCACGAACTCCAAGGTTCGTCTACGATGATCAGCATAATATTTCTGACGAGACTGTGTGGTAGCCATCCGATTTTAAATCAACTGGACCTTCTCAGAAGTCTCGTGCAGGAAACGTGGTCCCAGTAAAGATGCCTCACCTAGCTCTATCTAGCACAAGGGAGATCGGAATGGCCTACCATATAAATCCTCGTAAGGTGCCATCTCAATAGTTTTTTGAAAACTATTATTGTAGGAAAAATCGACCAAGGGTATGTGCTTCTCTCAAGAGCCCCCAAAGTCTAGGATGCATGCACGCAGCATGTACTCAAGCACCTGTATCGTACGCTCTGACTGGACATCGGTCTGTGGGTGGTAAAATGTGCTCAGAAGCATCTATGTACCCTGTTCCCCTTGAAAACTCTGCTAGAAATGAGATGTAAAACGGGCGTCCCTATCTGAAATGATAGAACAAGGAACCCCATGAAGACTTACGACCTCTCGGATAAACAACTTTTTGATATCATCAATGCCAAAGGTCTCCTTATCGGAAAAAAGTGAGCTACCTTCTTGAGTCTATCCACAACATCCCACATGACATCATTGCCTCGAGGTGACCTCAGAAACCCAGTCACGAAGTCCATCGTGACATCATCCGATTTCCACTCCGTGATGGGTAATTGATGTAACAATACGACTGGCCTCCGCTGCTCCGCCTTCACATGCTGATAGGTGGAACACCTCGTAACAAAACTAGCTACTTCATTGTTCATACCCAGCCACCATTATGGATGTATCAAATCACAGTACATCTTGGTAACCCTGGGATTAACTTCCCAAGCTGAAGCATGAAACTCCCGCAACAACTCCTCGCGTATATCCATTGGAATCCACAATCATCCATGGAAACAAATAACTTCACCATCGCTTATCGTCCAACCTGGAGGAGGGTCCTCACATTCCACCGACTCCCGTAGAACTAGGCCTTCTGAATCAGATAGTTGTCTCATCCTCAATCTATCCAGGAGGGTAGAAGTCACAACTAAAGAAGAATGATAGGTCTGCCCCTGACTATCGTGCACTTCCAAACGCATCTCATATAACAATTTCATAAGATTCCACTTACCACAGGCCTCCTACACCGCCTGTATCTGAGCCTTCCTGCTCAGTGCATCAGCTACTGCATTACCTTTACCTGGTGTATAGGCAATCTCAAAATCGAAGGACATAAGGTATTTGACCCACCTTCTATGTCTCAAGTTCAAGTCACACTGAGTAAATATATACTTGAGACTTTTGTGGTCTATGTAAACCACAAAATTCTCTCCCAAGAGATATTGCCTCCAACAATGCAATGCATGAACAACTGCAGCCAACACGAGATTATTTGTTGGGTAATTCCTCTCATGTGGACTCAACTGCCGAGAACCGTACGCAACAACTCAGTCACCCTGCATCAACACTGCTCCCAGCCCAATACCTGATGCATCCCAGTAAACTGTATATCTCTTCCCTTGCTCTGGAAGTATCAGGACTGGTACTGATGTCAACATTCTTTTCAGGTCATGAAAGGCTGTCTCACAAGCTTCTGACCAAACGAACTTCACACCCTTCTTTGTCAGACCTGTCAACGGTGCTTCTAAGCGGGAGTAGTCCTATCTAAAGAATCTGTAGTAACAAGCCAGCACCAAGAAACTCCATATCTCAAACACATTCTTAGGATGCTCCCAGAAAACGACTGCTCTCACCTTCTCTGGGTCTATTTCATCTTCTGCCTCTGAGATGATATAACCCTGGATGTGAATATAGTCCATCGAAAAGTGGCACTTTAATAGCTTAGCATATAGCTTATGCTCTCTCAGTGTAATCAATACGATCCCAAGATGGGTGGCATGGTCGTGTCGAGTGTGTGAGTACACCAAGATATCATACACAAATACTACCACAAAAGAATCCAATTATGGATTGAACACACGATTCCTCAGAGCCATGAAAACTTCTGGTGCGTTCATGAGTCCGAACGGCATAACCAAGTACTCGTATAGACCATATCTTCTCCGAAAATCTATAAGTGGTGTATCTGATGGTCTCACGCGTAGTTGATGGTATCCTGATCTCAAGTCAATCTTTGAGAACACTCGTGATCCAAAAAGTTGATCAAAAAGATTGTCAATCCTTGGAAAGGGATACCAGTTATTGACCATCAACTGGATCAACATTTTATAATCCACACAGAGACTGAGGGTAACGTCTACCTTCTCCACAAAAAGGACCGTAGAACCCCAATGAGAAGTACTGGGTTGGATGAAACCCTTTTCCTATAACTCCTCTAACTGCCTCTTGAGCTCCTACAACTGTAGTGTATCCATCCTATAAGGAGGAATGGACACTGGTGTTACTCCTGGCATAATCATAATAGTGAAATCCACCTCTCACTCTGGAGGTAGATGAGAAAAGTCATCCAATAAGACATTCCTGAAACGATCATCCACTGGGGGGGAAATCTGTATGACAAGTCCCCTAATCATCCAGATATAAACTCGCAAACTGGACTATGACTCCACCTCACCCATGATGATCTAGTCTAGCTCGCCTCGCCTGAACATACCATTCACCTTTGTATAGAAACTCTCTTCCCTCTAGTGACGTGAAACTCACCCTACGATGATAGAAGTCCATAAAGGCTCGAAAGGGAACCAACCAGTCTATCCCGATAATGACGTAATAAGCTGTCATCTTTATGACATAGAGTTCCCTTAGAAAGTCACACCCTCCAACTTGAAGGAAGCACTCCTTGAACTGACGCACACATGTCTTTCTAGTTCACAACAAAGTGTCTAGAATCATAACAGCAAAAGAAGAAGAAACATAGAGCCCAAGGATCTCCAAAACGGGCACATATACGAAACTTTGTGTAGCACCCGTATCGAAAAGTACAGAAGATAAGATAGAAGCTTCTAGAATAGTACCTCTGACAGTAGAAGGTAAGGGATCCTTCTCCTGTTGGGTTTGTTGCACTGCATATGTATTCTTAGTGCCGCGACCTTGTGACATAGTCTGGCTACCCTGATCTGTCCCGCCCTGCTGCCTATGTTATCCTGGTGTCTGGCTACCACGACACGACCACCACCTCTGCTTGTATGTCCTGATGTATCCCATTTGCCCGAATAGTAAGAAGCCTCTATTCATACTCCTGCACACGGAGTCTTCACAGAACCCCTCTCACTAGCCACTGGTGAAAGTGTCCTACAAAAGCGCTGTAGATGACCCATTTTTCCGCAATCTCGACACATAACTGGGTCACGTGGACACTTCGGTATATTGTTATCCTCTTTACCACACTTGTAGCACCTGACCGGGATACCTGAAGTAATCGCCTGCCTAGTACTACCACCGTGAGAGAAACTAATCTGTCACTTCCTCTTCCCAGAAGTAATAGTACCAGAAACTGGTGTTGAACTGCCCTGGCCTGCACTACTAGCTTCTTATAGGTTTCTCACTATAATCAGTGCCTGGATAACAATAGCATGTACTGTAGGCAACATGAAAACGTTCACCAGTGCTCGGATGTCATATCGAATACCATCCTCAAAGTTTCTGGCCCGCAACATCTCATCACCCTATAGAATTGGTGAAAAACGCTGAAGATCCGTAAAACGAGAAGAGTAGTCCATCACCGACATAGCACCCTACTGTAGATTCATGAACTCTCGAGCTCGATCTTCCCTCAACGTATCTGGGAAGAATAAGTCATAGAAGACTGTATGAAAATCTTCCCAAGACATGTCTCTGTGATGCTATGTCTGAGTGGTAACATCCCACCACCTCTTGGCGGAATCACGCAGCATGTAAATCATGAGCTTGATCCTCTGCCCTGGAGGCATCTTAAGTTGTTCGAAAAGAGTTTGCATAGAATCCATCAAAGACTCCACAGCCTATGGCCTGCCATCAACTGAAAACGTAGGTGGATGCTGCTGTTGGAAGATACGTGTCATCTCAGCCATAGATGTGGCAGCCGTCAGTGCTCCCTGAAAGGACTGCCTGAACCGCATAAAGCCTTCATGGAACTACGCATCCACGCCTGTGTTCAGTATGACAGTTGGTGCCGCATCTGGCTCTTCTGGAGGATCCACAGGTAGCCCATGGCCCACCACCTATGGAGTATAATCGTTGCCTCTCTTCTGGAGAACAACATGTGGTCGTCTCAGCAGCATGACTCTACAAGGTCAAACACACACCATAGAGCAAGATTATCAAGACTGAAAAACGAGGGGACCAAAAATGGAAAAGGAGGAATAAGGAATTCATGATTTAAAAAACAAGACTACACGGCATGAAGACTGACTACACGGTGTGTACCTAACTTCTCTTCCCCTTCCCGGGTCCTTCAACTCGGCTAAGCCACACGGCTCCCGTTGAACAAAATTACATGGCATGTATATCATCTACATGGCGTGTATGGTGTAATTTCGAACTGCCTGTGTCGTTTATGACACGGCCGACTACTCGGATTGATACTACACGACGTGTTACACCCGCACACTGCGTATACACTACTCCATATTCCAAACAACATGGCTAAGTCCACACGGTCTGTCACCTGTCAAGACTACATGGCGTGTCCCACAGGTACACAGTGTGTTCAAGAAGGGGTGACACCGACCCGTGTTTGTTAGTTACATGGCCGGAGCCCAGGTCAAACTACACAGCGTGTTCCACAGTTTACACGGAATGTATGTCTTAAGGTCTCCTCCGTCCGTGTTGTTAGTTACACATGTGAACGTCAGGTCAGCACTACAAGGCCTGTACACCCGGTACACGACGTGTTTTCCCCAGCATTTCCCTTCCCTGTGTCCCCGCCCACACGGTCTATGACACGGAAAGAGACTACACGTCATGTACTCAAAAAGTATACTTTTCTTCCTGAACCGAAGAACACATGACGTTTGTCCGAGGAACTACACAACGTGTATCCTAGGTTTTCTAAATAGTACGCCTCTAAAACAACTCCAGAACCCAGAAAATACTGAAAAACAACACCTAAGTGCCAAATTACCACCTATGAGAGCCCATACTCCCCGCGAATAAAAGTTTGGAATCTTATATGTGTTATAATAAAATAAACAGTCAGTGATCCACCAAATTATGGTCAATGGGGGCCCATACTCCCTTAAAACCAAAGTTTGTCATCCATTCTATCAATTATGTCACAATGAAATTACCCTATCACATAGCAGTTATTTATCAAAGCAGCTATCAAAACATCATACTTTTTCTAGTACAACTACTGTCATAACAACATGAAAATTTCAATGCGCCTACATGGCATGAAACTATTCATGGCATGTGATTTCTAGCATGTGCGTAAATGATGCATGAGACGACATACCCTCATTTCATTAGGTTGTAAATAAATAGTACCCTTAGATAAAATATAAACAGCACAATCACATGTGTGTCACCCAACAGTGAAATCAAATCAACTGTACGATTTGAGAAAACCAAAAAAATTGAAAAAGTACGAGGTAGTCTGGCTTTTACCTGTACACGGGTTTGCTACGCCCATGCACAACTTATCACCAACTACAATTTCCATCCTGTCCCTGACTACGACTCAAAATAGTAAGTCAAAGAAAAGAACTTCCTCTGCTACCACTTTGTAACGTCCCGCGTCCAGGTGCCACTCAACGGGTGCCCCGAACCCGGTTGGTCACATGACCTCAAGCGCATTTCCCCAAATGCCAGAGGCTGACGACTAGCTACGAGGGACCAAGTCTTATAGTGGGGAAACTATGCCCTCATTTATCAAATTGTTGTGCAGCGGAATACAAGATAAAACATACAACAACAACGGAAGCAATAAAACATACATATTTAAAATAAAAAACTGCAGTAAAAGATAACCAACCAGTTATATAGATAATGATGAAACATGTCTCAAGTTCTAAGAAAATAGATAGAACATGTTATATAGAAATACAATAATATACAATAGAAAGTACAAGTACAACAGAAAAAAAAACAAAACAACTGGCAGCATGGCGAGCCTATGCTCGATCCCATGCTCCCCTACTCCTCAGAAACAATCATGTACCTATATAGAGACCCTGGCCCTTATCCACACCTATAGAAACATAGTCTTTTTGGGCAGAAAACATGACCCAAACAGGGTCTAAGAAACAAATAGTAGTAGCCACCCACCAAATTCCAATGACCAACTATGTGAAAACATGAAACAATAGTGTGAAGTAGTAAAATTCATGAAACTTAGAAGTACTCAAAATGTAACTAACTTTACCAATTGTATTTCCACTTTATTATTAATTTTAACCATTCAATTTAATAATATTATGTGCACATCAGAACCATGCCCTCAGGATAATATAACAAAACCACGCCGTCAGGATATATATTATGCATGCCCTCAGGCTAATATCACCCCACCCTCAGGCTAACACAACCACACCCTCATGCTAATATATCCATGGCCTCAGGCTAATATAACCATTCCCTCAGGGTATATAATTTCCACTTCCTAAAGCTATATAATATCCACGCCCTCAGGATATATAATATCCATGCCCTCAGGATATATAATAACTATGCCCTCAGGCTAAACAAGTAACTGGTCCATGCCCAACATAGAAACATTCAATTTATTTACAAATCCTCTCATGTAAAAAGTAATTCATAATATAAATAGAGAATACCCTCTGGTATCCTGGCCAAATGGCTAAACAGAGGAACGCACCCTGGGGGTGGTCTTGGATCCAAGCAGTCATCCCAAACGGCAGTTTATTATCACATTTAATTACCTATACAATTCTTGGTATTCAAAACATTCATGGCCTCAGCCACACGACACCCCAACATGGGTTCATAGCACAACAGTACACAAAAACACACAATAGTTGAAATTTAAACACCAAGCCACCTACCTTAGATTCCCCTGATCAATATACATGAAGGTTGCTTCTAGAAATGCCCAATGATGACATAGATCTGAGGTAAACATTACACTTTTCAAACTCAAATAACTTCCCTTAGAGGAATAATTGGCAATAACTATGCAAGAAGGAGGAAGAACTCACCCGTGTGGTTCCAGAGAGATCGACGATGAAGAAAACGGGATCTTGATACTCGATCGGGGAATTTCCAATGGTTTGGCACTCTCTCCCGACTCCTCCTAGGATTCTATGCCTTCCCAATGAATAGGGGAGTCTACTTCCCATTTTAAGCGAAAAAGAAAAACTACACGACATGTACAATTGACTACAAGGTGTGTACTTTTCTCATTTAACGGTTCCTATGGTGGCTACCTTTCCCACCGCCGCACTGTTCATCTGTTGACATGAGTACACGATGTGTATTCCTGATCACACGGTGTGTACTGTCGCACGTCTGGAAGCTGCTTCCACTGCCTTACTATTTTCATGCCGACTGATTACATGGCATGTAAATACCCACTACACGATGTGTAGTCGGTTTTTACACCCTTCATCGCCGACATGGCTACACACTCTATGTACTCATCGCACACAGCCAAAGTACACAATGTGTGGAATAGAACACAACGTGTAGTAACAAAAAGTTTGATTTTCCCCATTTTCCAGATTTTCTCAAAAACACTTCATGAAAAGAGAAAAGAAGAAACCCGTACCTCAAGAATAAGAACCAGGTTCTTACATTTTCCATTTCTAAATTTGAGCATGAAAAAAATGAATAGTTTTTGGAACATTATTTCTGTAAAAACTTGTGGTGTAATTCTATATGGATGAGTGAAGTATTATAAACCACCCCAGATTGAAGATAAAAAAAATTTGTATTTTTTTGTGAGATAAAATGATTTTGTGATGTTTTTATATTTGTTGCACATGAGGACTTGAACAATACTAAGTGTGGGGGAGTATATGTTATTAATATTTTCATGACTTATTATATACCCCCATTATATATTTTATATGAAATTTTAATAATTTGTGTGAAATACTAATGTTATAATACTAAGTATAATTTTTGAGCATTTTTTTAAGTAGTCCAATTGAGTCAGTTTACTATTTTATTTATAACACTTACCTACTAATTCAAATTATTCGGTTCTCGTTTTTTAGGATTCTTTATTCAAATTTTCACATATCATTAAAAGGAATCATTGTCCAATTCTTCCATTTGAATGACCATATAAACCACACAAGAAGACCCAAATAATTTTTGATGAAACTGGACCATCCATAGACAAAAATTTGAAGGTCCAAATACAAGAAGAAGGGGCCCAAATAATTCAATGAAGTCTAGCCCTCCATTCTGGACAGAAATTAAAATCTGGACACTATTCATAACATGTCTCTAGATATAATAATATACTCAAGCCAATATTTTTCAGTTTGAAAGAGAAGATATAGGCGGCTGACTTTTTTGAAGAAAGAATTCGGATTTGAAGGCATCGTTCTATTCCAAAATCCATTCACATTTTGGAAATAGAAAAAGCATGGGTTGAAATGGACAGTTTAACATTATTTAATCATACCACCATAAGAGTGTCTCTGTAAGTCCAAATGACACCAAATTTTTATAGAGGTCGGCCAACATTATTATCGACAACTTTTATGAAGGAGATATCTCAATATTTGGTTGTCTGGATGTCCAAATCATCTAGCTAAGTGGAAAGACAGATTGAGAATGCCAATAGTTCACTTCCTTGGGCTATAAATACATTACCCTCCTCTCATTTAAAGGGGTTGGCATTTCAAAAGAGAGGAGAACATATTGGAACGACCAAAACCTTGGAAAATTCATGGGAGGGACCTTCCATACTCAATTTTTCACTTGAGAGATCTTTCCTCCACTAATTGTTTTCATTTACTTTTGTGTTCCTCTTTGTTGTAATCTTGTAAGTATTTCTATTGTAATTATATTTTAATTCAAGTTTCTTATTCAATATCTCTTATTCTAATACACCTTATATAGTTTAATATTAATTTTATTAAAAATAGTGTAAATACATTTGGATCCCCTTCCCTTCTTTTTCTTTTTCATTCAATCTAATGTTAGTATTTAATTTCCTTCATCATTTGTGTGTGTGTTCGACGAACAACTCTTTTCTTATCCATTTATTTTTTTTATTTTCTTAATTTATCATAATAATAATAATAACCAGATTACAAATCATTTAAATGTATGAGTTAATCTACCATTGGGGTGAGTTATAATTTGGGGATATTAAGTGATTGAGAGTATTTTCTCGATGAGTATTCTTTGAGTTAATATTGTTTATGTTGAACTTTATATGTCATGGATTAATGACATGTTAAGTTACATATTGGATTAAAGATTACACACATTAGAATTACGATCAAAATCATCTTATGAAGTGGGTATTAATTTAATGCAATATAATGCAAAGCTCAAGGATATCACAAGCATAACACCATAAAAATGAACTCACCCCGATCTTTATAAATTTTTTTAATCAAACATCATCCATAAATTATTTCATAAGCTATGAAAACAAATCCCTCCAATCATAAAACTATAAACAAAAAAAATGACTATAAAAAATTATCATTGCCGAGGTTTTGACCCGAGTGCTTCTATACACATTAGTAGAGCATCAGAACATTGACCGGTCGATAGGTGACAATCGGTCGTGCTTTCACCCACACAGGAATACAGATGACCCACATAGGATATGAAGATGGCCCACACTGGATCAGTATGCACTGACCCACACAATATCACTAAGCACTAACCCACATTGGATCTGAAGATGACCCACATAGGATCCAATGATTCTTCAAGTACATCCAGTTGCAGGGTTACCGCACTAAGCATGCTTGATTACGAGAGGTTCCACTCCAAAAGATATTAGTCAATAATTCAACATCCATTAAGTCCCATAAATAATTATCCCAATGGTATGCCATGTCATAAGGGACCCAACACAGCTGACGACGCGTCAATCGGACGCTTGGTCTATAAGTTATTAGTGTTTCCATTCTGAGGGCCCAGTTGGATTTGGGTTCGATCCAACCTGTCCATACTCTAACATTATCCAAAAACCATGGGGGTATATTAAAAGGACTATCTCGATACAAGGATTTTGGCACCACAGACAGTTTGTCAAACGGACGCCAGTTCTCAAGATATGGCCACAAAGGCATATCTAGGTCCAAATAGGCCTGGGTCTGGTCTGACCCGGATGGGCTAGTCCGTGGCAGGCCCGTCCCAGAGGTCGTGCCCCACTTGTGGTTTCCTGCTGAGTGCAGCCCACTGGTGGCAGCCCACTGGGCGCGGCCCACTCCATTGGGTGGACCGCCATGGTGGGGTCCTCTCTAGCCGACACCCAGTGAGAGTTGGCCTCAGTATCTCGTACTGTCTCATAGACCATTTGGCAGGTGTGTCGGACACACCGGAGTAGTCCCGCTTGGCACGATGCGGTCTTCTGGAAAATCCAGCCCTTCTTCCTGCAGCACGGACGTGCGCCGCTCCTCCCTCAGTTGTCCAATTGCTAGCTTCCCTCCAGCGCACCACCACGGCTAAGGAGTCATGGCCTCCTTCTTAACCGGTGGTGGGAACACATGCCACCCTACATCTATGCGGCCATACTATGTGCCAACCACCATCCTCCCACCGTCACGATAGATGGGCCGCAATCTTTTTCTCTATCGGTAGCACGGTTGTGCCGCTATAGTCATTGCGGCCAGTCGGAGTGCTGATATCCGCCTCGTTCCCTGACGGTATCTATAGCTGGTGACGTGATCAGGTTCCTCTCAACCTGTCTCTCCACCCGTGAAGCCAATGTCAAACCACGATGATTTGCGGAGGGACTAGGCCGTGTTTTCTGGCTGCCACCATCCATGTTAGACCGATATCTAGCTGTTCAAGAGGATGGAATCAACATGAAACCATGAAGAAGAATAATAAAACATATCCCTACCTCGATCATTCTTTGGAGACAGCATGAGGAAGGAGATGAAGATGACGAAGACGCCGATGTCCATCACTCCCATAACATGATCTAAAGTTGGTTTCATGTTCTTTGTTCAGAAGGTGTACTTTGTTGGTAGATCTCATTTGTTGGAGAATGTTTCTCCAGAGCTTCTCCCCAAGTTCTCCATTGGCCAACATTTCCCCCAAACTCAAGAAAGGTGAGTATACAACTTAATAAATTTAGTTTATTAATTAAACAATTAAAGTTGGATTATTTAATTCAGATAATTCTAAGGGTTTATTCACAGTAAAGGGGAGTTCGGGTGGTCTCCACAACCAAGAATTTAAATGAGCGGTTTTAAAAATAAAATAAAAGTTAATAATTTTATTTTATTATTTATTTAATCCTCCCTCAAAAATCCAAAATACTAACTTCTACCCTCGACCTACTATGGTCGAGGTGAAGGTCACATTAGGTGAATATCGGCTCTGCGTGTTCAACGGTGTCCTCGAATTTCAATTCCATGTACCGGTTCAAAAGTTATAAAATACCGCTCACGCGTTTAATATACATAAATAAAAAATGTTCAGAAATTCATTCTAGTCACACTGGGCCTCGGAATCACGCAACGTCAATTTTTCACAGACTTGTAATATTTCATTATAATTAATATAATTGCATGGAAAAATCCCAGACTTTATATTCTCCCCACCTCTGGGCTGGGCGTTCCGGAAAGCCACAACACAAACTAGAGAAACAAGTGGGGGTACAGAGCACAATTCTGAGCTTCTTTCTCCCATGTACTCTCCTAGAGGTTCTCGTACTGCCAACATACATGCACCAGAGGTATCGATCACCCCCATAGGATTCTCTCCTGTCGATCCTCAATCTCTACTAGAACCTCCAAGAACATTGCCCATCCTCGATGTCCAGCTCACCCTAGTAAATGATGTGTGATGGGTCATGCATGTACCTCATCTCCTAGGATATGTGGAAGACTCCGTTCACCTTCTCCTACTATAATGGAAGGGATAGGTGGAATACTACCTTGCCAAATCTTCTAAGGACTTGGAAGGGTCCTTTGAACCTTGGAGACAACTTGCCGCCCCTACCAAATCTCCGAAAATCTCATCAACGTGTGACTCGTAGAAAGACATGGTCTCCATCCTCGAACTCCTAATTTCTCCATCTCCTATCAGAATAAGACTTATGATTGCTCTGTGCAGTCTTCATCCTCTTCTGGATGATCTGCACCTTCTCCATGGAAGCCGGTTCCATCTCTGGTCCCATGAGTGCTGACTTCCCTAGGCCATTCCATCAAAAAGGTGATATGCAATGTCGACCATACAACACCTCAAATGGTTCCATACCGATGGTGGAGTGATAACTGTTGTTGTATGAGAACTCCCCTAATGGAATGTGATCCTACCAATTATGGGCAAAATCTAGGACGCAAGCACGTAGCATGTCCTGAAGTGTCTGAATGGACTGCTCTGTCGAACCATCCGTCTGAGGATGGAAGGCGGTGCTCAACAAGAGTTGTGTCTCGAATGACTCCTTCAACCCATTCCATAGCTGGGAAGTAAAACCTGCAACACGAATGTAGATAATCATAGATGTAACCCCATGAATCTGCACAATCCCCAATATAGAGAAGCATCCCAGGCCCTCTACTGAACACTACTCTCTAATTGGTAGGAAGTGGGCCGACTTGGTAAGTCGTTCAACGATCACCCAAATGGAATCATGTCCCTTAGATGTGCGTGGAATTCCTGTCACAAAGTCCATTGGATTTCCATCCCACTTCCACTTTGGCTCCTTTTATGGAATAACTAAGCCTACTGGAACCTAGTGTTATGCCTTCACTTGCTGAAAAGTGAGGCACCATGAGACAAATTCTGCTACTGCTTTCTCCATTCTCAGGCACCAGTGCTAACGCGAGAGGTCTTGGTACATCTTCTCCACTCATGGATGTAATTCTAGAGGGTAAATATGGAACTCCCTCAATAGTTCCTCCCATAGCACCAATGGTACCATTGTATGACCTCTGAAGTGGATGACATGTTCCCCACCTTCAAAAAATACATCAGGTGCCTATCTTGTGGATATCTGAGCATGTCCAGCCTTGCAGTCAGTGTCGCCAGGTTGCACCTCCCGGACTTGCTAAAGGAGTGGGGGAGTGACTGTCAGAGACTAAAGTTAAGTTGATCCATCTCAATACACATAGGATATCCACAAAGCCGATAGCTGCTCTATCGTATCACTCAACAAATATATACTAGATCTTCTGCTGAGTGCATCTGCTACCACGTTCCCCTTCCAAGGATTATAGACTATCTCAAAGTCATAGTGCTGGAAGAACTCAAGCCAACACCACTGTCTCAGGTTCAGGTCTTTCTAAGATAAGATATACCTAAGACTCTTGTGATCATAGTAGACTGTAAATTTTTTTTCCATCATGTAATGTCACCACATATTCAAGTCAAAGACCACTACTGCTAACTCCAGGTCATGGGTAGCATAGTTTTGCTCATGTTGTCTCAGCGGTCGAGAACCAAAATTGATCACTTCTCTCTCCTTCATCAGGAAACATCTGATCCAGTCCTTGATGCATCGTAATTGACTATGTACCCCAAGCCCTCCTCCGGTAGCCTCAATATGAGGGAACTCGTCAGTATCAGCCTCAGTTCTTGGAGACACTGCTTGCATCTCTGCGAACACATGAAGGGTTTACTCTTATTCTTTAACACTGAGAAGGGTGCCAAAACACTGGAAAAGTCATGTACAAACCTCCTGTAATAAATTTCCAATCGCAGGAAACTCCGCACCTCCATCACACTCCTAGGTGGATCCCAAGAAAGCACAACCTCAATCATCACTAGATCCACAACAACTCCATCCTCTGAGATGTTGTGTCCTAGAAGGTGGACCTCTTGTATTTAGAACTATCACTTATATAGCTTACCATAAAGATGGTGCTCTTGGAGTGTATATATAACTATCTACAGATGATAGGCATGCTCCTCCTCTGTCACTGAGTTTATCAGGATGTCGTCGATGAATACTACCACAAAGCGATCAAGGTATGGTTGGATGATTCTGTTCATGAGTCCCTTGAACATTGTTGTGGCGTTGGTCATATCAATTGGAATAACCAAGAACTCATAATGTCCATACCAACATTTGAATGCCATCTTCGACACATCCTCATCTCTTACCCTAAGCTGGTGATTTCTTGATCTGAGGTCCATCTTTTAAAATCATCATTCTCCCTTCAGCAGATCAAAGTGATCATCAATTCTCGGGAGTGGTTAATTGTTCTTCACGTTCACCTGGTTCGGGTGATGATAGTCTTCATAGATTCTCAAACTCCCATCCACCTTCTTGATGAACAAAGTCAGGGATGCCCTAGGAGAAAGACTGGTCCTAATGAATCCCTTTCTCTCCAAGTCCTCTAGCTTTACCCGTAGCTCTTGAATATCCGTGGGAGAGATCTGATATGCTGGTGTATATATCGATGTCGTCACGGGGTATAAGTTGATATAAAAGTTCACCTCTCTACGAGGAGGTAGACCCAGAACATTGTCTGGAATAACATTAGCATACTGGTCCACCAATAAATGATACCTCGGACTCTTATCATCAACCGCTTCGAGGGTATTGCTAGCCAACTAATGTGGGATCGGCTGCACCCTCTTACAGGTGAGTCCATCCATTGATGCAAAGGTTCCTTTCTCACAGGTGAAAGAAAAAACATGTCCCATTTGTGCGGACACAATATACATTGCGCCTAATATAGTCAATATGAGCATGGAATGTGGATAACCAGTCCATACCCAAGATGACGTCTAAGGCCTCTATGCCGCTACTACAATATCCCAGCCGATGTTATGGCCTCCTAGAGTAGGCTCACACTGCGGGAACCAGTGTGTAATCAACGAATCCTATAAGATAGGAATATTTAGCCTTAAATATCGAGCTAGTGGCTCTTCCAGTATCTCTGAGCTCTAAACGAGGGTCGTGGAAATAAAAGAATGACTGGAACCATTGTCTATAAGTACTACATCAAAGGTGCAGTAGAGAATGATCATACTTTGAATCGTCTCTGCAGAGTTGTGGTTGTAGGCCTCAGCTTCCTAGATCTGATCTCATCACTAACCTCTTGCTCCCTATAGTCGAGGTGGACCACCTAGAGGTGGTGGTGGTAAAACCTCGAATCCCTACCCACTACATGTTGCATGGTCTGATCATCTTCCATGTCCACCTTCTACCTATGGACCTCCTCGATCGAATGTTGGCCTCTGCCCAAGCGGTCCTTCGACCATCTACGGGTCATCCATATTCTAGGTTGGGCAGTCGCAAGCCATATGAACCTACCCACCGCACGAGTAACACTGTCTGCTCCTCGCCTGGCATTCCCTTTCTCAAGGGCGCCGCAAAAATGACCACATGTCTTGTGGTTATCCACCAGTAGGTTTGGTCCTCTTGCACATCTGCGTCATTTTTCGGCTGCCATCTACTGATGACTCTTCTATGTGACGTCCAGTGGTGGGTCTCACTACTGGTGACTTCTAAGTGATTAATTTATCCACAAAGAGTGCTAGAACTAACACCCCCTCCCATGTCGGGATGTTTTGAGAAATCATCAAGACTATAATCTCTCTTCTGAGCCCTGGATCGAATGTCCGGGCCCTGAAGAAAGGGCCCTACACTATGTTAGTATAGTTGTGCGAGAGGTCGGTGAACCTCACTAAATATTGAGCCACAGTCATGCTACCCTACTACTAGTGGAGAATCTCATGTATAAGCACTTAGCGTAAGGTCACTAGGACGAACTCTGCCCTGAAAAGGCTCTTGAAGACCAACTGGATGAGAGTCACCTTGTCATGAACCTGGATCATCTAGTTCCACCATCTGCCCACTGCTGCCTGAAGAAGACTGGCGACAAAGATCACCATGAGATCAGCTGGTGTCCCTACCAGTCGAAAGAATCTAACCACGACGTCCAACCAATGATCATCTTCCTGTGGATCCGTCTCACCCCGGAACATTGGTGGCCTCTTGCACTGGAACTCATGCAACCCACTCAAGCAGTGTGCACCCTCTGCTGCTGGGGCTGGGGGAATTGGATTCCCAATGGGTAGTGGTGCTGCTGGTACACCACACTATGGTACAACTGCCTTAAGGGATCCCTTTACTGAAGCCTCTTCACTTGGTGGGCTGTCATCGCGTACTCAACCTAGGACCCTAGCTGGTTGGCTGCATTGTGGCATCTTGAAAGAAACAGGTGTCCCATGTTCATTAATATATTCCTGGTGAGCTGACTCAAATAGATCACAAAAAAACCTTTCCAAAAACATACTCACAATTAGTGTTTTCGTGCACTAAGTTGGGAAATCATAAGGCATGGTCCTGGTGTATGGATACATCAGCCACCACACCAACACTAGATTCCCCTAACTGAAAACCTCACTCATCACACTTAACACTATTTCTACATGGAAAAGATCAGAGTCCACGTTCTGCGGTAGAATTGACTCCTCTAATTCCAATTTGTCACGACCCGTCCCCCGGGGCCCATTCCGTGACTACCCCAAGCCCGCCTTCCATAGGAAAGGGGTAGGCGACTAGCACTGGAAAGGAATATCCCTAAAACTGGGAAGGAAATGAATTTAAACCTGTAAACTCACACAAACCAAGCACACTGTAAGATACAAGAACAATGTAAACTATATAGTAAACATGGTGTGTAAAATAAGTAAAGGGGCCAGAATATAAGATCTACTAGAATGTACATGTAAAACTGAATATATCTCCTGTGAAAACCCACCAAGGTTCCTACCTGAAGGGTAGAAATAGATATCGAAGTGTCTTCTTTGGGGTACTCCTAGTATAAGGTCCACCTTTGAGAAGCCTCTAGTCATGGTACCATCGTCCTCATTCAATGTTGTTCGTCGTCTGCACAAGACACAATAAGGTGTGGGCATATCCCGTGTAGGGGTGAGTATAACGATACTCAGTAGAGACCCCGAGACCCCCGATGGTCTCTCATAATCCACAAAGCAATAATATAATCACCAATCATGAAATCAACATACAACCCTACATAGGTATGTACCCATACATAAACCTAAGTTATCATGTATACCCATCTCATTCACGAGGAAACAAAAGGCCCAACTCTTAGAAAAGTAAAACTGTTCCATGAAGGAAATAATACCAAGAAGGTAACACCACAAATGTTAGTACTAGAAATGTAACACCACACAATAGAATATCACAAAGTTATCACCACCAAGGTAAGTACCACAATGGTATGCCACACAGAATAATACCACTCTTGTATCACCGTCAAGGTAAGTACCACAAAGGTACGCCACACAGAAGATTGACACAAAGTTATCACCACACAGAAGAATACCACAAAGGTAAAGACTCACCTCACACTAGGTATTACTTAAATATGAAAGTATAGATGTTTAGATATATTACTAGACAATATTACTTCAACGAGAATGTCTTCTGTTGACCCACACATGATCGGAGATGACCCACATATGATCTGAATATGACCCACACAAGATTTGGAGATGAACCACACAAGATAGATATGTGCTAACCCACACAGGATTGCTGAGCACTGACCTACATAGGATCTGAAGATGACCCACACAGGATTCAAAGATTCCTCACGTACTACAAGCCGCAGGGTTCCCACACTAAGCATGATTGATTCTGTGAGGTTCTTCTCCTCATGAAATCGGTCGATACTTCAACTCTCACAAAGTACCATAGAGAAGTATCCAAATGGTCCATCACTTCAAAAGGGACCCTACGCAACTGACGTCCCATCCATCGGACACCTAGTCTATAAGTAATTAGTGTTTCCGTTCCGAGGGCCCGGTCGGATTTGGGTAAAATCCAACTTGGCCATACTCTGACTTTATCCAAAACTCCAATGAAGTATACCAAAATTAACTTCTAGTTTTAATGGATTCTGACGCCCCAGATGGTTCTTCATATAGATGCATGATTCTCAAAATGTTTCCACAAATGTGTATCTGGATCTAGATGGGTTGGGTCTAGTCTGACCCGGTCGGACCACCCCAGTTTGGGTTCGGCCAAGATGGGTTGGGCCGTGTCGGGCCCGGCAAGCTGGGTGTGTCCCGCTCGGATAGGTGGTCCACCATGGAGGGGTTTTCACTAGCCAACATCCAGGGGGAGCCCCCCCCCCCCCCCCGGTATCCCGAACGGTACAGCGGACCGTTCGGCTGGCACACGGGACCCTCTAGAACAGTCCTGCTCGGTGCGATGCGAATGGTTGGAAAGGTCGGCCCTCCTTGTAGTGGCACAGATGCACGCCACTCATCCCGCTGTCGTCTAGTTACTGGTCGCCCGCCGACGCACTTCCTCGAATAAGAGGTCTTGACCTCCTGCTCAACCGGCTATGCGGACGCGCGCCGCCCTACCTCCACACTGCTCGTCGGTGTGCTGGTTTTCATCCTACCACCATCTCCATTGACGGGCCGCAGCCTTTCTCACTACTGGTGGAGCGGTTGCATCGTCGCCGTCATTTTGGCCGGATGGAGTGTCGGACGCCGCCTCTTACCTTGCCGATGTCGGTCCCTTGGGATGTGATTGGGTTCTGCTAAACCCGTCACTCTACCCATGAAGAACATGTCAAACCACAAAGATTTTCGGAGAGATCGGGCTATGTTTTCTTGGACCTCAACCTCCATGTTAGACCAATATTAAGCAGTTCAAGAGGATGGAATAAAAATGAAACCACAATGAACAAACCAAAAACTCACCCCTACCTCGATCGTTCGTTGGAGACGATGTGAGGAAAGAGATGAAGATGATGAAAACATTGATGTCCACCACTCCCGCAACAATCTCCAAAGTCAGTTCCTCATTCTTCATTCAGAAGTTGTTCTTCATTGGAGGATATCCTTTATTGGAGAATGTTTATCCCAATCTTCTCTCCATGTTCTCCCTTTTCCAATGTTTCCCTCAAACTCAAAAAGATGGGGATCCCACTTAATAAATTAAGTTTATTAGTTAACCAATTATTGTTGGATCATTTAATTTGGTAAATTCCAAGGGTTTATTCACATTAAAGGGGAGTTCTGGTGGTCCCCACCACAAATCATTCAAATGACATGTTTTAAAAATAAAATAAAAGTTAATTATTTTATTTGTTTTATTTGATTAAGCCTTCCTCGATAATCCAAAAAACTAACTTCTACCCTCGACCTACTGTGGTCGAGGTGAATGTCTCTTTAAGAGAATATCGGTGCTGCGAGTTCAACAGTGTCCTTAGATTTGAAATTCCGAGCACCAGTACAATTGATACAAAACACCGCTCGAACTTTTACTAAATGCACCTAAAAAAATGATCAGAAATTCATTCTAGGAACACTGGGCAACAGAATCACGCGCCGTCAATATTTCGCAAAATCATAATATTTACATATTGTTAAAACCAATTTACATTGAAAAATATGGTTCTTTAAATTTGGATTCAAATTTCATTGGAAAAATAAATATGCAATTCTATTTTGAAAACTTTACAAGAGTTCCGCTTCTCCTCCACTATAAAAAGGCACTCAACCATCCCACTTACTCGCACCTCTCAAGAAATATTTTCTTGATCAATATCTTCCCAAATAGTTCCTAAAAATCAATACCATAATCCTAGAAGTTTCACTATCATGCTAAATCAATCCATGTAATCCTTTTAGTGAAAACTAAATGAAGTTACCCAGTTAAGAGGTAACATCCTTCCTGATGATGGTTAGTTGTATTTTTTTCTCCAAATTATAAATTCATATTATTCCATGATTATATTAAAAACATTATAATAAATATAATGTTTTTTTTTATTTTTTGGTTTCTAACTAAACTTATACACACTTCCTTCTAATAGGTAATGAAATTACCAATTATGTGTTTGGTGAACTACTCCTTCAGGAAACAAAGTTGTTCATTTTTCCTATACAACCTCTAATGGTTGAGAATTATGATGGAAAATCTATGTACAAAAGTTATATATTACATTTATAAGGTATGTATACATAATTAATTTATTTATAATACACACATTTATGCACTCCATTTTTTTGGGAATATGAAAACATTGTTTGTTGAAGTGTGGACTACTGCCCCCTCAAAGCAATGAGATTTGATCGAACAATACGTGGAAGATATGAAGGATGTTTTTAATAAAAAAAATAGCATATATGAAATAGATATGATATTTGAATTATAATATACATAAATATAATTTTATTTTAATTTTTTAATGAGAAAAAAAAATGAATGTAGTGTTCATGCATACATACTACATACAGTCTCCATGAACGATAAATTTCATTTCATATCTCCAAATATTATAGATTATTATAAATGCATATATTATGAATATATATGATAATTAAATCATCTTTTACTTCTTTAAAATTATGAAATCATGTTCTATGAAATAATTACAACAAGTAAAAATTCCAAACATACTAGAATGACTAGGAAATTAACACCCAAAACAGTGAAAATAAGGAAATATTGTTAACAAAATGGTAATTTGATATTATAAGAAGATACTATAAGATATTATAAATAGGAGTATGGTTCTGGAATTAGTTAGTGACATGTTTAAAATCATTATATTGGATATTAAGGGATGTTTACCCAAAAAAACACAAGTTAAATGACTTAATCTCAATTTAAATTCATTTGAGACTTATTTGTTATAATTAACCTAGTTTCTTTTAAATTCATCATATACTGCACTTTGACATGTTATATAATTAATATCCATATTCTCACGATTTTCTATGTTTTATTTAATTTTATTCTTTTATTGATAATATGATTCAAATGTTACAGAGTGGTATTAGAGAATTTGGAATGTTTGAATGTTATTCTATTCAAGAACATTTTTAAGGATCATCTTTGAAATTCACATCATTCTTTGATTGTTAATTTTATATTTAAACAATAAAATTATTATTTTGATCCTAATTTATTACATATAGTTTAAATACTACAACTATTTAATATAATATCATAAATAAATCATTCTTCATGATATTTTTAGTTTCAATTTGAATTATTTCATTTGAGGGGATTTACACTTAATGTTACCCAAGTGGTAAAGAATTTCATAAACTAATATTTTTTCATTGGGTTATATTACTTCATCATTATTATTAAATTTCTATTATTATACATATTTTGAATTTCTACAATCTATAAATGTATTTATAATCCCCAAAAGTGGATTTAGAGTTGATACAAATAATCTAATCATTGATTTATTCTTACATTGATTGTATAGTCTTTTCAAGGATTTACTTCATAATCTATTATTGTTCAAGATTTTTTATACTATAATTTCTATCATAGTAAATTAATTTATATTTTTATTAAAAAGCATTCATTTTCATCTCCTACAGTTATTCATGAAACTTTTCAAGTAATAGTACAATATTCTATCTCTGTAATTATAACACCAAAAATTTTTCATGTACTATTTTTCAATATTATATTGATTGTTTTTATGATTATGATCTATGATCATGTGTGATTCTGAGGCCTAGTGTTCCTGAAATAAATGATTTAAAAACATTAAATATATTTAGCATGTGTTCATGTGTGGTTTTTCTAAAAAAGTGGAATAACTCTTAAATGGGTGCCCCAATCAGAAATTTAAATGAAAAATTGAGTTTAGAAAGGTATTTTTACTCTTGTAATGAATTAACATTATCTAGAGTGGGTAGTTTTTGAAAAAGTTGTAACTGGGGTGAAATTAATAAAATTACATTACTTAAGAATTTTTTTTATTTTGTTCAGCAAAGAAACCTACATATTCATCAAATATACAGACATGGAAATTGTCTAAGGGTTGGCCTCTAAAAAATGGATACCAAGATGCCATTGGAAGAGAGAATTCTTGGGAAACAAATGGATTTGAATAAGATCTGGGATCACTATAGTAGTGGGTTTATAGGATCTCATCAACAATGGAAAAAAAATATTCTTCATCAATGATAGATCCAAAATCCATGTTGGTTGTTTGTTTAATGTGAATTATTCCATGTTAATGATTCATATGATGAATTCAAATTGATCAAATAATGGATTGATTTGTGGATCTTACATATTTGCGGGATTGGTTTATTAGGGGGTGATTTATAAAATTACTTGAGTAACATCGTTATTTATCTTATAGGAATGAGTCAAGATCGATATGAACATCTATCGAGGCTCATTACACTTGTTTGAGTATTTTTTTCTCCTCCCGATTCTATGAATCACCAAGAGCATTTTTTATTTAGATTAGGGTTTGATGAATCCCAATATTTTTATTTTTTCACACCCATTCCTTGGTGCAATTATTAGATATCATAGATCTGGGATTGGCACAATGCGAAAGATGTGTGATGGTGGTTGCAGTAGTGAATTGGATTGTGATGGATAATTAATTCAACTTTATTCAGTGTTCTTCGATGCACAATGATGAAGAATCATAGATATTTTATTCAATCAGATATGAGATCGGAGCTTGATGGTTGTCGATAGAAAGACTCAGTTGAGTTTTCCAATGAATTTCCTAGAAAGGCATGTCCAGAGTAATGGAGATAAGGACCAGAGCATGGATCTGGGATTATGAAAAGTCCCATAGAACGTGGTGTGTAATTTGGGATTACATGGGTTGTGGGGATCCCTTCTTTGGCAATAGGTAATCTAAAAGTTATTGAACACACAACATGTGAACCCTATTACATGGTTTGTGACCCTCCTCAATCGACATGATGAATAATACATAGAATACGTAGGCACAGGTTGGAGTACATGGGCACATACATGATGCATACTCCCACAGAAACATGACTTAGCATGCACGATTTGGTACGCATACATGAAAAAGGTACATAGACACGTCTAAGTGAAACTGATAGGATATCATGTGTCTCTTGACATAGTTTAATCATTATACATGATTTTTATATAGAGACTACATGTCGTGTGGGGATCATCCCCATATGTAGGACTTGGGATAACTGGACATGTTGTGTACCCCTTCGGACATGTTGTTTCCTCCAATAATGAGTGATTTTGGATCTTCATTTAAATAGTTTGAACCAATATAGGTTTTCTTAATTCCCTTAATCTGTTCCCTCAATGGTATACTATGACATTATATCCACATCCCTTGACTTTTGTCCCCTCTAGAGGATGAGTGTTGGATAGATTTGTGGTTTCCCTCTATGATAATGGAGTACAATCCTCTATCATCCCTAGTTGGAGATAGTGGAATCAATGTCACCATTCTAAGAAAGGATTTGATCTAATATCTAGAAATCCTTATTTGTAGGGATTTTTGAATTATTGATATATGATCCCCTACACAGCACGTTGATACATTCTTGGATTGTGGTGTCCCCCATCGGTTCTGGGTGTGACCCACTGTCTATGTATCATGGTCCCCTTAGACTAGTGAGCTTCCATTTGTAGGAAAAAAACCCAAACCTCTACATTGAGTGTCTTAAATGGTATCATGGCTTATAGAGTGTGTTCTCCAAGGATGAGCATTGCGTCAATCAGAATCCTGTGGATGGACATTTGTTATGGCCACCAATGGGATGGTGTCGTTTTTTGAGTATAACTATGTTTTGTTTATGTTTTCATTGATTTTTATATCTTAAATTGAGAGGCCTATATTTGGAGATTTCATGTTCAGTGCTTTTGCGGTGTCCTACTATGTATTGTTTTACTCACCCGTGCACAGGCTTTTCTAGCAGATGTCTTGTCTTGTAAAGATGATGATCTTTTTGATGGTGTAAATGGAGGATAGAGAGTGGGTATAGTGTAGCATGATCTTGAAAGACCAATGTGTATAATGAAATCATGATTTTGACTTATTCCATTCCCTTGGATATGTTTGGACTCTATACAGATTTGGTTTGGCATATTTTTTGACCCTTTTCTATTTTTAGTACATTATTATCATAATCTATTTTGGGATCTTATAGGTATGAACACATTATTTTAGTTGTTTTACTTTTCATCATTGTGTGGGATTTGATATGTTTCTGCGTGTATACGTAATTTTGAATAATTTGTCTAATTTTTTGGATAAAACTACTCGGGGTGGGTCTCCATCCCCTAGCCTGTTAGAGGTGGGATCAAGGTAGTGGCAACATAGGCCCCTCTGTGGTGGGTCATGATAGAGTGGTATCAATGGTAGATTTGTGCTAATTTATCATCTGAGTCAATGATTTTTTATGGGAAATTGTGTTTAGTGTTTTGAGTTTGGATTTTTTGTCATGGATTCCAGTTTTGGTACGAAGATAGACTTGTCTATACACTAAGACAATGTTCACCTACCTTTCAACTCAATAGATTTAGGAATTAGGTTGCAATGAAATTTTTCGGTTCATGGATCATATTGGAATTGTTTTTTTTTTCATCTCCTTCTTGAGTCAGCTCCCATGATATACTCTATTAGCCACGGTACATCATGTTTTATTTAGGGATTCCTCAATGAATTCAACCATCAAGGATTACATAGTGTGATCATGAGGATGATCCGTATAGTGGAGAGTCATCAATACAAAGGTTTGTACTAGCGATAACACCTTTAGGTGGTTTACGAGCTTTACGACCATTCATTGAGAATCATAAAGAGTTTGTACTACCAGTTGTAGATGCACACAGGATGAGTGTGTTGAACATGTTTCAGAGGAAATAACAGCCTAGGTTTAGGGGTGATCCAAACCCTTAGGTGGCTCGGGACTGGATAAAGGCCATCACTCCAAAATTATGGCTTATGGGGACACCTTACTATTAAAAGGAATTCATTATAGAGTGTCTTATTCATGGATTTGTAGGGAAATGGTGGATCTTGGAGACTCAATCACATGATGGAACCACTCTCCCCAAGAAAAACATTGAGAATCAGTTTAGATATGATCCTTATCTGGCCATGATGTTATCTATACACATACAAGAGCCTTTTCATGTACATCAGAGTAGTATTACCATGAAAGAGTATTCAAAAGGGTTCACTAATCTCTCATGTTAATCCTTGGACATGGTACGTGAACTATTATTTATGGCTCAAAAATGTGATTAGTTCTTACTCTGGGACATCAGGGTGTATGTGGAACCACATATAATTTTCAACTATGCCAGAGTTCATGAGAGGTCCTGATTTGTAGAATGTTTTCTTAAGGAGAAGACACTAGTAGAGGGAACCCAATATCTGAGGCCATAGTAGTAAGTATATATTGATAATCACAGGAATCCAAGTAGGTCAGATGCTTTAGGAGGAGATCCCAATCCTTAGGGTCTACAGTGAATGGCTCTTAGAGTGGCTGAAATCAGCCGAGTGGCTGTTGGCGATTCTCTTGCAATTGTTAGGGACATTGGGCACAATATTTCCCAACCCATCATACAACTAATTATATGGTAGTTGGGGGACCATAGAGATAGTGGAAAAGGTAGGAGAAGGGTGGTCCATAGGAAAGAAGACATGGTAGATATGCATGAAGGTAAGAATGTGGTGGTTAGAGGTTCTACCTATTACCAACACCTCCCCTAGGAGGTCCATACCAGGCTCATGGAGCTGGTGGGAAGGGATGAGGCCAACATAAAGCTATGGAGTCCTATGAATCCGAGGATCCAAGGATGATAAGAGATATGATATATGTATTTTAAAATTATGTTGTATTATTGATTGACATAGGTGATAGATATTCCTTCCTTTCCGCTTCTCTGGTTTACGACATATAGATTACCTTTGAAATTTGACTCGACCCGTGTGGATAGAGACAATGATGGGTGGTGAATCAATGGTTTCACACTTGAGCTGATAATGTGTCATGATGCTTGGAGGTGAGTGTTCTGTATGTCATATCTTTGTTGTGGAAATGAGAAATAATGATGTCAGGTTTGGTATGGAACTGATAAGTGTAGTTCGTGGCTAGATTGACTTTTTTAGGAGGTAAATGCAGTGTGTCTGCTGTAATAGATTGTGTTTTAATTTTTGAGTGAAAAATAAACCTTGACGTAGGAGGATAATCTCCGAGATAATAAAGTACAACTGATTACTAACCAGTTGGATATCATAACTCCGGGGGTTGTGGATTTTATGGTCTATCAGTTTCCAGGAGTGGAGGCAGTGTATGGGGATGTATTTTCCAATAATGTACTTGGATTACCTCCCCACTGAAAGGTATATTTATTTATCAAATTGAATATACATACGTCATCGATATCTATATCAGAATATTGAGTTTCTCCGATAGATACTCAAGATATGAGTATGCAGTTTGAGGACATCGAGTTGAAGTGCTTTGTGAGACCCATTGTTTCCCCCTTGGCACCCCCAGTGTTATTTTCTAAGAAGTTGGATAGGTGCATGAGGTTATGTATGGATTTACAATGCTTGAACCTAGTGATAATGGAAAAAATTATCCTCTACCAAGAATTTATTAGCTCTTTCTTTAGTTAAGAGGCGTGTGGTGGTTCTCAAAAACTGACCTCAGATCATGGTATCACCAGCTATGCGTACAAGATGTGGATAGTCTAAATATGGATTTTCGATGTTTTTATATTCAATATAAGAACATGGTGATTCTATTTTTCATGAAAAAAACCCCATTAGTTTTCATAGAACACAGTAAACAGATCTTTAATACTTTCACATACCAGTTTTTGGTATTCTGTATCGATGAAATCCTACTGTATTTGACATTTTTTTAGGAAACTTCAAGACACATGAGGATGGTCCCAGACAAACTCTGAGAGAACCAAATTTATGGGAACCTCTAAAAGTGTTAGTTCTATATTCAAGAGGCCCACTTTAAGGTACACATAATCTTATAGTCTGGATTGGTAGTAAATCATATTAAGGTTTAGGAAGTTCTTGCATGGGGCCACCCAAGAATGTTAATGAGGTACATAGTTTCCTTGAATAGGATCAGTGTTATTGGAGGTTTTTACCCAACATCTCCAATGTGGCATAACCCTTGAAATAATTGACTAGGAAAGGTAATCCTTTTATGTGGATGTAAATGTGGTAGTAGTGCTTTTATGAGCTGAGATAGAGGTTGAAAAGAACTCTCATCATGAAGTTACCAGAGGAGGGTTTCAAGTATATTTTGTTCAGCAATGAATCAGATACTAGAAATGATTGTGTTATGATGTAGAGGAAAAAATATTTTACCTATAGTTCATATTATTTAATACGACAGGAGTTGAACTATGCAACCCATTACCACAAATTAGTAGCATTAGTTTTTTCGTTGAATATGTGGTGACACTACCAGATGGGAGGGAAATTTCTCCTATAATCTAACCATAAGAGTCTCAAATATAAATTATATCCAAAGTAAATTAACATTAGATAGAGGTTATGTATGTAGTTTTTCCAAGAATATGAATTTGAGATTCTCTATAACCTGAGTAAGGGGAATCTTGTATCAGACATGCTCAACTGGAGATCTTGTTCTCAATCTTTGGATGAGGCATCGGGGTAGTTAGCCTCATTATAGTTGTCGTTTGTGAACATATATAGTGCTTCATATATTTTGCTGATAGTTGTCTGCTCTTCTCTTCTACAGCATGATAGGTATTCACAACATGGAGATACCAACTGTGAGACCTTACATACTCATATATTCACAATACATCCTTCATATGGATATACTAAAGGTGGGGAGCACAATATACTTTTCTGAGAATGGATGATGGTACCAGTTACATTGTGAGATGGGTTTCTAAGTGAGTTTCACACATCTCTTTTGGCAGAACATCTTGTCTTGTAAATGATGTATCGAGACCTCTAACCTCAATTTTATTGGCCAGAAATGAAAAAAGTTCTTATAGAGTTTTTCTCTCGTTGGCTCAATTTTCAACATGTATAGGCTGAGCAAAAAGTTCTAGTGGGATTAACCCAACCCCAAGAGTTTTGAGGATGGATGTTGGATAGGATATCCCTGGGCATTGTGATATTCTTAAGGCGTACGCCCATGGGGAATGATTCTATCTGGGTGATCATAGACTAACACACCATGTCACCCCACTTCATTAAAATTCAAGAAATAAGATATGTAGAGAGCTTCAAATGTCTACATGAAAGAGATATTCTGACCCCATGGAGTTACATCGCTGATTGATTCATACCATAATTCTCATTTCAAATCTTGATTGTGAATCGAATATAAGATTCATTTGGGACCGGGTTTTTCTTGAGCACAATGTTAAACCCCCCAAATTGACGGTCAGACATAGAAAAAAATATAAGTATCAGAGGATATCATAGAATCATACAAGTTGGAATTTTTCGGTAGTTGAGAGGGTCACCTACCACTAGTGGAGTTTGTGTACAAAAAAAACTTTCTTTCTGCCATTATTATGGGGCCATTCTAGTTTTTTTACGAATGACCCTACTGGACACCACATTGATATACAGACTTTAGAGAGTTAGAATGCATGGTCCTAAAGTTAGTGTGAGCTATAATAGAAAATTTAAATATCACCTGGGAGTAGTTTATGACTTCACAGAGTTATCATAAGTATTATGATAACATTCGACATAGGCCATTGAAGTTTGAAAAAGGATATCATGTGTTCCTAAGGGTCTCACCTCGATGAGGATTGAGATGATTTGGACATAGCGATATGATATCTACAATATTATTTTCCACTTTTTATATTATATTTAGATTTGGTGAGTTGGTTCACCCCTTAGATCTACCTCAAATGTTAGTCTAGGAACACAATGTCTTCCACATGTCACAACTATGGGGGTATGTGCCTAAACAATCACATGTTAATGATTGGGGAATGATGGAAATTAAGGATTAAATGGCCTTTAATGAGTACCCAGTACAAATAAAATATTGGTAGGAGAGGATCTTTCATGGGTGATCTATTCCTCTTGTGTATGTCCAATGGCAGTATAGGAACCATTTGGAGAGCACCTGAGTTGGGGAGACCCAGATGTGAGCCTAGTACCACCATATCATTGAGCAGTTTTCTATTTTTGGGAAGAAAATCAATAAGGTGGGAAGAATGTAATCTATCAGGTTTTCCATGTGTTATTTTTATATATAATATGGATTTTATTTCGAAACTAGGTTCTGAGACAACATGTAATTCCACAGACCAGTGTTTCCAGAATAAATGACTAAAATATATTTAATATATTTAATAGCACACACTCATTGTTTTTCCAATGAAGTTTAATGACTCTAAATCTAGTGCCCAAATAAGAAACCGGAGGTCACTATTGAGTTTGGAATGTATGTTTTTCCCTTGGTGTGACTTAAAATATTCCTATGTGGATCGTTTGTGAAAAAGGTGTTGCAGGCATTTACATAACAAAATAATATAACTTTAGAATTTATATTATTTTGATCAGTGTAATGTTCTATTTATTATTTGAAAATATATCGATAGATATTGTCCCATGGTTGGTTGGTAAACCATATAGACCTAGACACCATTGGAAGAGATCATTCGTGGGGGAAGGAAACAGATCAGAATCAAATCATGGGTCGCCACTCTAGTGGAGTCGGAGGATCTCATCATTGATGAAAACCCAACTGTTCTTCATTAATGATTAATCCATACTATTGGAAGGATGTTTGTTTTATGTGTATTCTTACCCATTATTTATTCCTACAATGAACATGGATCAATTAACCAATGCATTGATTCATGGACCATGCGTATTTGAGGAATATCTTTATTACAGAGTGATTTGGGATAATTACCTAAATTTATTCACTGATTATCATAATGAAACGAATCAAGATTGAAATAAAAAACTATTGAGTCTCATTCCTTGTATATTTATGTGATTTTATCCCATGATTATGTGATTACCCATAGGAATTATTTGTTTTTCTTGGGGTTTGATGAATCATGATCAATCGATTGTTGTACAACCATTTCTTGAAAAAATGATCTGATATCCTAGATCTGTGATTAACACAATGCTATGGGGGTGAGATGGTGGTTATATAAGTGTATTAGATGATAATGGATGCTCAATTATTCATTATTTGTTGTTCTATGTTACAAAATGATAAAAAAATTCTTATATTAATTCTTCCATCAGATCTAAGAAAAAATCATGATTATTGTTAATAGTGAGACTTAGATGAGGCTTCCCATTGAGTTTACTAGAAATTAACAGTTGGAATGATGTTTTGAGAAACAGATAACATTCCAGGGGCATCGATCTTGGGTTTTAATAATTCCATCTGAACTTGTTGTCTAATCGAAGATTACACGACGTTTGGGGCCCCCAGAATTGATCACTACAGTTTGGTCAAAGTTTAGGATCAAATAGTGTGTGACCCCTATCACATATCATGTTACCCTCCATGATTGACCTGGTTTTTACTACGCAGTGTACATGGACACATGATGGTGTATATAGGAAAACATTATGTTTACTCCCACATAGACATGACTTGGTGTACACAAACTAGTACACAGACATGGATTTGGTACGTAAACATGACCAGGTGACACAGTCATGAATATGTGTGTCTCTTCTTTCCTTGTAATCATTCTACAAGCCACGTATATGAAGACATCATTAAATGTGAGGCTCATTCCCATGGTAATGACTTGGGAAAGCATGGTTTGTGGTGTACCCCTTGGGACACACCATGTACTCTCATAAAGAGTGATTTAGGCTCTTCATTTTCTTATTTTGGACAAGTATTGTTGAATTCTTTCGCTAGGTCTTTTCTATCAAGGGTTCATTGTAGAATTACATCCACAGTACTGGATTGTTAACCCCTCTAGTGTCTGAGTCTCAGATAGAGTTTCAGTGTCCCTATACAAGTTAGGAGTGTGATCCTCTGTCATACCTCATTAGGTTTTGTGGAATTATCATTAACTCTATGTGTAGGGATTCAATACTCCATATAACAGGCAGTATCACTAGGGTTTTTGGAGTCATTGATGTATGATCCCCTATGTAGTGAGTAGACCCAGAATTGGTTGGTGGTTCCCACTAATGGTTTTGGGTGTAACCCCCTATCAATGTATCATGGTCCCTTAGACCAATGATCTTCCATGGGTCGGGACCAATGATGTAGACCTCTTCTTCGAGTGTCTCTAATGGTAGCATGGTACATGGAGTGAGTTATTTTGGAACGATCTTTTCTTCAATCATAATCATTTGGTAGATAGTTTGTTATAGAACCCTGATGACTTAGTGTGTTTCTTGTGAATATCCATGTTTTTTTGTTATATATTGATTTTTATATCAGTTATTGATCTTACGATACTTGGTGATTAATTATTAGTGCATTTTAGTTGTCTGAAAAAGTACTGTTATAATCACACCTACACAGGCTTTGTCCGAACATGTAGTTTCTTATGAACATGATGGAACTATTTATGGCATCCTAGGAGGATTTGGAGTGGGTGGAGCGTACCTAAAACATGACAGACTGAGGTGTTTTCTAGGAGTATGATATTGACTTAGTCTTTTCCCTCAGAGTAGTATGGACTCTTTACAGTTTTTTGGGCATATTTTTATCCCCATTTCGATTTTAGTACTTTACTGTCATACTCTAGTGTGGGATCTTAGATATATGCATCAATTATTTAACATTTTTTAAATTTAAGCATTTTGTGGGTTTGGAGATGTCTCTGTGTTTACATGTACTTTTGTCTAATGTCTCCCATTTGTGGGATATTATTACTTGGTACTGGTCGATAGACCATGGCCTATAGCTAGTAGGCATATGGTAGTAATGACATGAGCCACTATAGGACTAGTCAAGACATTAAAACTAATTTTTTTATAAAAATTTCATAAGAAATCCAAGCATTATTCTCACTATAGTCAGAAAATCTGTTTTCATCTAAAATCCCTTCTTTCTAAAAATGGTTTTAAAATGTTTTTATCTTTTGTAATATGATTTATTTAGATAAATTTTATCTTTTTTTCTTTTATTAACATTTTCAATGGAATATTATTGTCTGTTTCCGAACATGGAATTTTTATAAACTTTTTACCATAATAGAGGAATTTCATTTTCACCTAGTACGTAATGTATGGATTTATCTTCCATAATTTATTTTAATCTACAATTTCAAGCTCAAAATGATTCATTTATGGAAAAAGGTTTTCAAAAGTGTTTTTAATGAAAAGGGTTTTCAAAAAAAAATTCAAAACAAAATGCTATTTTTCTCAATAATTTTTTTCAAATATCTCTTTATAGTATTTCTATATATCAATGAAAAAATCCATTATTTTTACTCCACATAGGATATGTTGTATTGATACCATCATTATTCCTACTCTAAATGGTTTGTGATTGATTTGTGAAAGGACAATATTAACATTCAATTCCATGATTCCTTTTAGTCCCCTTGAAATTTACACTACTTATTATCATTTGATATTGAATTTCACTAAATGTTCATATCTTTTTTTGGGATATGATTATTTCCTGAGCCATAAACCATTTTTATATAGAGTTTACTTTGAATGTTATTTTATTATTTGGGTAAATATTGATAAATATGTATCCATTATTCAATAATGATATTTGATAAGGAATATTATTAATTAATTAAATATATCACTCAATATAAGAAATGATTTGGACATGTAGTGACGGGTGGGTCCTGGATATTATATATCCCCTTGATGCACTGACAAGTTCTCATTATACAAATTAGATGTGCAAAATTAAAAATATTTCAACCTGTAATTTTAATTTTTTTGGAGGATGGATCTTGACAGTTCTTGTTTTCTTGTGTCTAAGACATGATGTCCAATAATTTCCAATTTCCTTCATTTTGATTCATTATTTAGTATCCATGAGATTTTTACAATGCAAAATTCTATGGATTCATTTCATTCGATGTTTATTGACGAAATGGATTGTGTTTTTAGTTTCTTACCTTTATATATTTATTATTACATACCTATTTTTTAAATGTCACGTGTTTTTATTTAGATAACATTATGTATTTTTCTTCACAATTTATTCTCATTTTATTTATTACATATAATATGTATACATTTATTACCTTTTTATATTGATTATTCTGATTTATCCATAGTGGATTCCTCTATAAATTAACCATATTGAGATTTTAGAGGACACCATTATTATGTTTCATTTCCATATGATTCACTAAAGTGTGTTCCTAGAAATATATGAAGGGATACAAGATATGTAATAATTTTATTATCGTTAAAAGAAAAAAAATGTTATAATTAGTTATGTAATTTTTAATAATGGACTCATGCAAGTATCTATTTTATAGATACTACTACACTGTTTGGTCCTTTGGGATATGATTTACTTTTATATTATGCCAATGTAATGGTATTAGACATAGACTCATTACATTATATGGTTGGATTGCAATATTTTGTATCATAGGATGTTTAGTAGGAACATTGGGAACTAGATTTATGAAAACATAGATTACATAACATAACACAAAGGTAACAGTTGTGGATAAGTATAGAAGAGAGCCTTAGAATTTTGATTATGTAGAGATTATGTTAGTATTCCTAGATATACATCCATATATAGATACTAAAAGTGGATGTGTTTATGAAACATATATACAAAGGGGAAACAAATATAGCATGGTTCATTAGTCCTAACTCGACGCAACCTTAATGGGCCTTACTGCGCACATGGTTTGACACTCTTGGGGGATATGAAAAGGATAATTCACATTTTTTTACTAACCTTTATGAATGATTTGAAAAGATAATGAAAATTAATGACCATGGAAAAATGTTACACCATATAATAACCTATATGGATGTAAATGGATGAATTATTTATGTATTGGGGTTATATTGAAAACCTTGGTAAAAAGAAATTTAATGATTGACCTTATTTCAAGGATATAGCTCATATTTATTTTTGAAAATTATATTAATTTTGTTTTTGAAAATGAAAACACATATGTTGGGTGATATCCAATCATGTCAGAAAAGGACTTGGGTCTTGAATCCTTGACTGAAGGATGATAAGGTTTTAATGAAAACCACTACCCTACGCTATTTACTGGTTAATATGTCATTGTTTTTATTTAACCAATTTGATGAATTAATATTAATGATAATACATTGGGGTCACATTTTATGTTTAGAGATAAATGTATTAATGATATTGGGTTTGGAATATATTTGGAGAAAAATTTAAATATTTTTCACTCTATTATGGGCCTAATGATCAATTAATGTTTATTTTAGTGATTTAGGGATCAAAGTTAATTTTTGGATACCCATTTATTAACATAAGGGATGTATAAGAATATTATTGGAACACAACCAAAAGATAGAATTTTTTATATGAAATTAAAATGTATCATGTTATTAAATTTAATTATATTCTAATGGAGTAAAGGAATTTGTTATTATGTGGAAAATGATCTTAAAAAAGTGAATTCTTAATACATTATTTTTTTGAACCGATGGCGTTCAAAATCATCCCTGATTTGTGGATATAAATCCACTAACCATCCATTGATCATTCACATGTTTGTGATTGATGACCTCAATCACATTGAATAAATATTTACACCTTTCCATCATATATGTATATCTACATGGAACTAATTTTCTCCTACATCGATACCTTATTATATGTTATTCTATGTGACATTTTGTACTTTTCATTCTCTCTATTTTGAAGGATTTATTACGAAACCTTCTCATAATGTTGGATTTTAAACATAGTAAATATGAAAAATTCAATCACTAAGATCATGTTTAAATTGTGATAAAGTAATTTAATTAAGGTGAGGAAATATGTAATGCCCTATAAATATAATGTTGGATGATTTTATTTTAGAGCATGAGTTACCCACAACACCGAACATGTAAAAGAATATAATATCCCGAGATTCACAATATATTTAATATTTTAAATAAATTAATCCATGATATAGATTTTAATGCATGTAATACTGAGTTAGAATATGCTGGAAACAATAATAAGTTTCTTCGATGTCTTGCGTTACATGCAAGACTAGGTTTTACCAAACAAGAATATATTATTTGAATATTTTTAATTAAAATATTAGGATATAACCTAGTAGTTATATTGGTAGTTATGAATAAGATTACGTAGCATATGAAAATATATGGATTACAAAAAATAAAATATGAGTTCATATGATACAAATTATTTAGGAATGAATATAATAACCAATTAAATATAAATGGAATAGTTATATAGAAAGCGATTATTATGCTCAAAAATATTTTTTATCCTAATATATTAAATTACTTAAATATAATAAATGATATTAATAAAATATATATATTATATATTTAATAAAACAATTTTTTATATTCCCCAAATATATTTGTTAGGAATGAGATAATAACAAGCCTAATATTTCTTATAAAAACCTATATTTTTAAAAAGGCACTTTTACCACATTTTAAGGGAGAACCCATATTATATACAATTTTTGGAACTTTTAAAAACATTATTTGTAAAATTGAACTTCATTTTTGAAATTGAAAAATCAAAATTATGTTAGGGTTAATTTTTGGTATTTTTCCTTAATATTTCATTTTTAATAAATAAATAAAAATAATGAATTTTAATTAAAATTTTATTTTTAGAATAATTTATTTAAAATGATTAATTGTATTTTTTTATGTATTTATGATTAATTATATCATTTTTATATAAATTAATCTAATTCATGTCATTTAAATAATTGTCAATTTGAAATTGCATATAAAAACATAGTAAACTTTTGCACATTTTTATGTTAAAACCATGCATTGTCGTCCCTTCTGTGGGATTATATTTTTATTAATTTTATCCAATTATGTGATTGAAATTTCAAAAAAATATACTCCATATTTTGAATAAGAATAATTTATAATATCTAAAACGTTTAATGTAGTATTTTTACAAAAATGATTAGTGAAAGTGATTAAAATTAATTACAACAATTTAGGTGAAATTAAGCTTAACAAGGGAAATACGTTAAAATTATGTGAAAAAGGCATATAAAATTCTCTAAAATATAATTTATGGACATATTTAGACCATATTATCTATTTTATCTTATTTTTTCAATTAATGGATCTACCAATCATAGGAAAAACGTGGGTTCTTCTAAAAATTAAAATAGTACCACTCCTCCTCCACTATAAAAAAACTCAACCATCCCAGTTGATCACAACTATAATGCCACTTTTTTTTCAACCATGATCTTCCAAAAAAATCTCTAAAAAATTTCTCCTCAAAATCTAGAAGACTCACATTCTTCATAAATTTATCAATGGAATACCTTTGGCTCTAACCAAAATGAGTTACCGAATTAGAGGAAACGTCCTTCCTCAAGTTCTTCAGTTTTATTTCATTGTCACCTATTTCAATTATTGTTTTCCATAATAATATAATAAAAATATTATCATTAATATAATAATACATTTTTATATTTAGTTCTTGAAACAAATTTCTCAAAATTCTTTCTAATGGGTAATGAAAATACCATTTATGTGTGCAATGAAATACTACCTCACAAAATAGAGTTTTTTGTTTTTTCCTTAAAACATATCATGTTTTGGAATTATGAAAAAAATATCTTTATATATTTTATATATGATTTTTATATTGTATTTATACTTTAATAATTATTTTGTAACACAATATTTATATTTTCCATTTTATGGGAATACGATAATATTATTTGTGTAAGTGTGGACTACCGCCCCATCAAATTGATCTGATACGTTCACACTATACATGGAATTTATACAAGATTGTTTCAATAAACCTATGTAAAATAAATGAAATATATACATGATAATGGAATGGTAATATACATATATATAATTTCATTTCCATTATACTAATATGAAAAATAAATAAATGTAGTTTTCATTCATACATACGACCTACCATCTCCATGAACAATGAATTTCATTTATTGTATCCAAATATTATAGATTATTCTAAATATATATAAACTAATTATATATGATAATTAAATCATTGTTTAAATTTTAGATATGACGAAATCATTATATGCATAATTACAACAACAATTAACAAGTGAAAACATACTCAAATGACTATGAAATTAAAATACAAAATAGTGAAAATAATAAAAGACGGATTATCAAAAATAATAATTAAAAAAATGAATTAATGAATGTTAATAATGGGAAATAAGTTATCATAAGAAGATAATATATGATATTATAAATATTATTAAGGTTATGGTATTAGTTATTGACATGTTTAAAACCATTTTATAGGATGTTAACGAAAGTTTAATAAAAAAGGAAACACATGTTAACAGATTTTGTCACAATTTAAATTCCATTTAGACTGATTTGTTCATATGGTCTCTGTTTCTTTTATGCGATATATATAATTCCCATAGACATGTTATATGAATAATATACTTATTATCATGATATACTAAGTTTCATTTAACGATATTCCTTCATGGAGATTATGATTCAACTATTTCTATGTGGTGTGGGGAACTTTGGAATATTTCATGATTATTCTCCTTGAGAACTTTTTGAATTACCATAATTCCAATCTTAATTCATTTTGTGATAGTTAAATTTCTCTTGAAACAACCACATTATTTTCAAAAAAATTATTATATTTGGAGCACATGATTCCACTTTGTCATATAATATCTTGATTTGTTCATTATTCAGGATATTTTTAGTTTTAATTTGAATTATTTAATTTATGGGGATTTACACTTAATATTATCCAAGTATTGAAGAGTTTCAATACCCAATTTCTTTTTATTGTTTTATACTACTTCTCATTAGCATGAATATTATATGATTATGTTTATAATGAATTTTTAATATCTATATATTTATTTACAATACTATTATGTGGATTTACATATGAAACACACAATCAACTCATTGAACGATTCTCACATTGATTTAATAATCTTTTCAATGGTTTACGTCATGATCTCATTTAGTTCATGATGGTATACACTTGAATTCACATAAAATTAAATTCTATCTTCATTGTTTAATAAATCTTTTAATATATTTTCCTCTATTTATTCAAAACACTTTTAATGTAAGAGTGCCATCTTCCCAATCATTGGTACTAAAAATATTTTAGAAAATGTTCTAAAAAAAACCGACATCATTCTCTGTTTAGTCATAGGAACTCTTTTCTTCTTAAAAACATAATTTCTGAAAATGTATTTAAAAATTGTTGTTAACCATTCTAGAATGATCTATTAAGAAAATTTTTACCCTTTTTACTTTTACCCATGTTTTTAAAAGAATATTCTATTCACTTTTAGAAAAATGAATTTTTCTAACATTTTTACCATGCAAAAAAATATTTTTTATCTCATACAACAATTTAGGTTTTAACCATATTCATCTATTTTATTCTTCTTTTTCATTTAAAAATGTTAATTATTAAATAAAATGTTATCCAATGTTATTTTAAATGAAAAGTTTTTTTCAGAAGGTCTTTTAAACAAAAAATTTATTTTTCCTAAGGAATGTTTTTTAATGATCATTTTATTCTATTCATATTATTCAATGTAAAAAACCCTTAATTTTTACTCCACATGATATATGTTGTATGTATACCATAATTATTCCTCCCTTATATAGTCTGTGATTGATTTGGACAAGGACAGTATTAGAAATCACTTACAGGATTCCATTTAGAACTCTTTAAATATTAAATTTCATATGATTAATTAAAATTTATTTTCCCATAAATATCCATATCATTTTTCATATATATGATTATTTCCTGACCCATATACCATTTTTTAGTATGGTCTTGACATTTAATGTTGTTTTATTATTTATGGGAATATTGATAAATCCATACTCTTTATTCAGTATGTATACCTCAAAGGAATATTTTTTGTTAATTAAATCGATTACTCTATATAAGGAATGATTTGGATATATAGTGTTGGGTGGAGCTCAAAATCCTTATATCCCCTAGATTCATAAATATGTTCTCATGAGACAAAATAGTTATACAAAATAAATATCTTTCCACTTATAGATTTAAACATTCCTTATGAAGGATCTTGACAGTAGAGGTTTTCATGTGCATGAGACATGATGTCCAATAATTAAGCATTTCCTTCACTTTGATTCTTAATTTTTTAACCCTGTGATTTTCCCTATGATAAATTATATACTTTCATTTAATTCTCAATTTATTTAATATATTTCATTCTTTTTCAGTTATTACCTTCCCATATTGTTTAACCCTTATCTAGTTATTTAAATAGATATCTTTTTCATTTATTTACCATGCCATATTGGTTAATAACTTCTTTATTAGTTTATTAATTTCATGGAATGTTTCTACATTTTTTACCTTGACATAATAATTATTATCATTGATTAATTATTGCTTCCAATATACTTTACCCTTATTGATAATTTTATCTCACCCTTATTGTGATTCATTTTTCTATAATTCATAGAATTTTACACTTAGAATGTTATACAGAGATACACTAGATGGAATAATGTTATTATAATTTAAAGAAAAAAATATGTTTTAATTGGTGTATTAATTTGTTACAAAATAGACATGTATATATTTGGTTTACCAATACTTCTAAACTATTTAGTTATTTGGGTTGAAATTTACTTGTATATTATTCTAATTTAATGGTTGTTGATGCTGACTTCAGGCTTTCTAGGGTCGGGTTGCTACACAAAAATACATTATATAAGAAAAAAATTGAATATTACTTTAAATAATTATCCTAAATATTTAAACATGAGAGGAAATGTATTTAATATATCATTTTAAAGATTTAAATACATCATTTTATACATTTTATGGAAAATGAGATCATGGAAGGTAAAGACCCCTAATCGAGGTGAAACAATTTCAATTTTCCTTAATTTTCTTTTTGGTATTTAGATTAATAAAATCGTGCAAACTGAAATAAAAACATGTTATTTATATGAATTACAATAGGGAAATAAAATATTTATGGGTTTGAATAGAAATATTAAATAATTTCAGCAATGGAGACATCAATATGAAAAATCCCAAATAATGATGAGATTATTAAATTAACCCTTACATAATATCCAACATCCTTTGTACATTTTTGAACCTCTCATATAACATATATAGATTTATTATAAATATATACATTAACGAAACTTATATATAACATTCCATGTATGTTTTACATATAATATTTAAGCACCATCATATTAAAAAATCATTGTCAAAATCATTGTTTCAGGTAATAACTGTTTTTTTGTGTATTGTTATTTGGTAGTTTTATTCCAATTACATTGATCATGTTCACAAAATATTTATAATTATAACCATGATATAAATATAATATATATTAATTATATATATAGTATAGTTAATATGACCTAGTGATAGAAAAATGATTTACATCATTCAGGGTGACGGTAGGCCCAACAAACACATGAACGTTGTTTTCATTTTTTTATGGAAGTAAAGAAAGAACGAAAAAATATAATTGAACTTAAAAAATAATTATTATATCATAAAAATCATATATGTTCATCATATCCATCTTTATTACAATCCATTCTAAAAGGAAATTAAAAATGAATCACAAATCTTCGTGTTGGTGGTAGTCCACATGTACACATGGGCGATGTTATGAATATACGGAGTATTGAGTGGTAATACGGTAGATGTGATATTTTTTTTAAGAAATTATAATCATTTTATAACTATCACATATATACGTTAAATATATCATTATATCCCTCTATGGGAGATGGTGATGAAAAATAATTACATCAATTAGCGTGGTGGTAGTCCGCCAAACACTCAATCGATGGTTCTGTTTCTAATATAATAGAAGAGGAGATTGATATAGGTTATTCCATAATTATAATAAAATTTAAGTACACAGTTGATACTGGTGTTATTATATTGTAAATATTAAAATATTAGAAAATTTTGTATGATATTAAGTAAAAAAGATAGACCATATTGAAGAAAATTACCATTGTAGAGAAAAAACTAATTTGGATATATTATTAAGGACACTATGGTTGATCTAATGGGAGTACATAAAGAACTATAATGTTGATAAGGATATTGTGGAGATATTTTGGTGGGTTTTGGAGTTAAATTGCTTTATATGTGTGAAGAAGTGGGTGTAGGAGGTTCCAATTTATAATTTAGGAGTAGTGTCATGTTCGTAGATACCTAAAACTATTAAATAATTGGATGTAGATCTAAAATAATTCATAACACCCCATGATTTTGTGATTAATTTTTTCATGAGTTAATATAATCTTTTGATATTTTTTATTTCTCTCAACACTAAATTAAAATTTCATTACATGAAAGCACTAAGTTTGAATTTTGTTCTACATAACACCAATTCAACCCTTTACTACATGAATATCATATATTAGATATAGTTAAATGAAAAAATATGTGTGTATTGTATTATACAAAATACAGAGTTCCTTTGATAGCTTACGATACACGTAAGGCCATTTTTTACTGAAGTTAAATATACTATTAACATTTTCATTAAAATATTATTATAGTTACCACCTATCTATTATAATGAATGTTATGAATAAGAATAACTAAATTTTGATAATATTATTTACACATGTATATAAAATGAGTCATTTGGTTATCCATTACTAGAAGTGAATGTATGAAATATTTGAAAATAAAGGAATTAATATTATAAAAAAATATTCTATATAAACACAATATTTTATCGTAATATATTAAACAAACAACTTTTTTTTATATTTTAAAAAACATTATACATTATATATACAATAATTTTTTTTATACTCATCAAATATATTATATAGGTATAGCTTAAAAAAATTAAAATATGTATTTTTCTAGAGGGAAATTTTAACACATTTTAATAGAGAAAGAATTTTAAATATAATTTTTGATAGTGTTATAATTATTATTAGAAAAAATAAAATTTATTTTTTAAATAATAACATAAATATTAGTCTAGGGTGATTTTATTTTTATTTTTAAATGAATTTTCATTTTTTTTGAATAATGATTAATACATAATTTTAATTCAAAACAAAATTTTCATAAAATTTATTTATATGGTTTAAATATGTTTTGATTGGTTTGAGTTTTAAATTAGATCAATTATACATAAAATAATACAGTTTATGTCATTGGAATAAATCCAAATTTCAAATTGTATATAAAAATGTATCATTATTTTAGGCATTTTTACTATAAAATACCGATTTTGGAATCTTGTCTTTAGGATTAAATTTGAGATAATTTATACCACTTCTGTGATCCAAATTAATAAAAAAGGACTCCCTATTTTAAATAATTAGTATATAATTTTTAATAAGGTCAAATTATTTGTTAAAAAATTCGTAATAATGAATGTAATTAAAATTAATTATAATGATAATGTGGAATTATCATTACAAAGGTCTAAACCATACACTTAAGATACAAAATGACCTAAAACATGTCAAAAATCCATTTTGTGTTCATATTTAGACCCTATACTCTCTTTTATATGTTTTTATCATTATTGTATCCACTTTTCATAAAAAAACAAGGATCCCTTTTCCAGAATTTACAAGAATGTCACTCATCCTCCACTATAAAAAGGAACTCACCCTCCAATATATTCACACTTCTCAAGAACCTTTTCTCACCAATACTATTAAAAAATAATCTCCCCCATCCTTACCTTAATCATAGAGGCGTATTTTTTTTCAAAATTCCAACCATGGAATCCATTTGGTGAAAACCAAGAAGAGTTTCCCAAAGAAGAGGTGACAACCTTTTTCAACCTTCATTGTGTTATTTTCAATATTCACCCCTAAACTAAAATTATTCAAGGATTATATAATAACCAAATTATATTCAATATACTTACATTTTTTTGTTCTATGTTGTATACCTTCTATTACACACACTTCCATATAATGTGTAACGAACATTCCATTGTTGTGTACAGGGAACTACTGCCTCACACAATGATGTTTTTTGTTTCTCTTATAACACCTCTAATGGTTGGTAATAATGATGTAAAATATATATTAATGTGATATATATAATATTTATTTTTTATTTTTTTTAATTAATATATTGAACAATCCTTCATGATTTCTATTATGTGTAAATACGATAACTTCATTAGTGGATATATAGACAACCGCCTCCTCAAAGAGATGTGATTCCTTCACACTAATTGAAATGTATTCAAAAAGAACACATACGATATATATAAAATAATAAATATATTATAATGATTTTTTATATATATACATGTGTTTATATTTCTTACTTTCTTTCAATTTGATAAGAAAATGGAAACAATGTTCAAGCATATGTATGACATACTGTGTCCATGGATGGTGTATTCCATTTCATTTATCTATATAATATAGATTATTATAAATATTTTTATATTGAATATTTATGATATAAAAATAATGTTTTAAATTATGAAATTAATTAAATGATGATCTATGTAAGAGGACTGAGAATATCATGTCAAATCATATACAAAAAAGTACACAAATATTACACGAAATTTAATGTTAACATGGAATTTTTAATAAATGGTAATATAATGTATTAATAAAATCATATATGGTTTTATATATAATCATATTGTTATATTATAGGTTTATAATAAACTTATAATTACTATATAGGATAGTTGAATGTGTATGAAATAAGTCAATAATTATGGAAAGGGTTTTATGATCTAACTATAATTTTAGTAAGACATGCATTATTCACCACTCATTTAATCGGTGTGGATTTTATAATGACCATGAATATATTATATGATTATTATACATAATATTTTTTATATTTACATATCCATGTGATTATTTATTTATCATGGGGTTTATGGTTAAAAAGTTACAAAATTGTTAGCGTAATTTGGCATCAATTTTTTTTCTTTGAGACACATGTTTTATTATACACCTATATTATTTAATGAGGTTTATATAATACCATTTTAAAATATATATCATGAATAAAATTATTTTCATTATATTATATGATTCATTAAATCTAAATTTCTTACACAGGTGGTTTGATTTAATTTTAAAATGTGGTATGTGTTCATTGCAACATTCTCATGGTTTATCAGAATTTCTTAATATTATGATTAATTTGATAAAATATTATGATATATCCTTAATAAACATTCATTAATTTTGTTATCCACTAACTATTCATTATATTTGGATGCATTTTTAGAATATTTCCACTCTCTATTATTTAATATTATAAAAAAGTGTTTTTATGAAAAGATGACTTTAGCACACTCTTCCATAAAAAAAATAGTTATCAGAAAAACATGTTTTCTAAAAATATTTTTAAAACTGTTATATTATTATAAAATGATATATAAAATTAATTTTTATCCATTCTATAACTTTCCTGAAAAATTGTCTTTAAAAATGAATCTTCTTGTCATTTTCAGATCGATGCACTTTGCTAACATTTTTACTGTGCAAGAGGAATGTTTCACACAGATGGATTTATCCACATTCAAGAATTCTATTCATTGATGATTCCATTGAAAGTTTATAATATTAATTTTTTTATTAAATTATTTTTCCTAATCATATTAAACCTCATTGTTTTTAAATTTTTTCAATGAAATATTTTTTTCAAAAATGTATTATGTTAAACAAGATCTTTAAATGATTTTGAAATATTTATTCAATATTATTCAATGATATCTTCAAAAAAATGTTTCAAATACCAGTTTAAATTTAATGGGTATTTTGAAATGTTTTCTAGATTAATATTTTTTCAAGGGAAAAGTTTATCATGATGTTTTCAAGAATCCATTGTAAATTTTAAAAAATATTTTCAAAGTAATGGATATTGAAAACATTACATAATTTAAAATTTGATTTTCTAAGTGATATTTCCAAATCAATCCATATAATATTCATCCTTGGTTATAGTTAAGTATTTAATAATGATATGATCCAAATACACCAATCATTTCACTAGACTGAATGATTTATTTTAGTATGGTGTGATTTTTTTGAAACTTATTTCTCTTTCAAGGGTTACAGGCTTATGAAACCCACTTATTTTCTAGTGTTATTCATTTATGAAATTATTTTTATACATATATTCCTCTAATGGTTAATATATGATTTTATTTTTATGACACACATTTCATTTCTTGGGTTATGATATGATTTGTTATGAATTTCTATACATGTATGTATGATTTCATTATGGGATGGGTGGGACCAATATCTCCCTCTAATGCATTGGTTAATAGCTTATATATAATGAGATTGTAACGCCCCGACCCTAGTTACCCAGAGTCAGTGCATTATTACATAACATTGGCATGATCACAAGAAAGATCAAATCTCGAAAGACCGATTGGTTTAGTAGCCTTGGAAATACTAGATATATTCATAAGTTTTACATTACATCATAAAATGAAAAACTACTACAACAACATAATGTTTCCACAGTCCACACTATAATCCCCTCATAATATCCCTGCAGGTCATTCATAACTTACATCTTCACATCCTGGGAAAAATAAAACATAGAAAAGGTGTGAGCTCAAATGCCCAGTAAGGATAACAATATAGTGGAAACTTTCATAAATAAGAATAAACTTTTAAGGAAATCTATAACTAAAACAAAATCCATTCAAACATGAACTTTCAACATGGTATGGAATAAATAAAATGAAATAATGCCATTTACTTATTCACATGGATATTCTACTAATCGAATAATCACATACAAAAATCAATAACCACTTTCATAATGTTGGAATGCATAATGCCATACTATCATAACCACATAGTCAAGGCCTCGTGCCAAGACTAAAAATAATATTTTGTCAAGGCCTTGTGCCAAGACACTAGTTGGTCTCATGAGACCTACCGATGCATCGAGGAGCTATAGCGGGCTCCACCCGTCACATATTAAGTCCAATGCATTCCCATATGAAAAGGTTTAAATATAACATAAACATTCGTATTAAAACTAGCATATGAAATGTCAATACTATCACCATAAACTATGAATGGTATAAAAATAGCACATCCACAGTCAAACATATCACAAAACCTTCAATACAATATAGATGTTTTGTATCATAATAAATCAACTTCAAATAATCTTAAAATCCATCAAAGGATGTTGACATAGATGAAATCAAAATTCTTTTTAAAGAAATATCTCCTTTTATTTTGAAATCATTTAAGATCCATATAAAACATTTTATTTGAAAATAATCTTATAAGCTTGTAAGGGAAGCTTTGATGATTTTATAACGGCGGAAAATAGCCGCACCCGCCGTATAAGTTAAAAAAAACATTCTTACCTTAATTTTGTCGAAAAGGTTAAAAAGGACCTTGTTTTGAAAACGACCGAAAGATTCTTTTATAAACCACTTATAAAAGTCAAAAAGGGTATAAATGACTTTAACTCATATTCTAGTAAATAGTAAAAATGTTTTGAAATGCATTTTTAAGAAACATGGATGTGGATGATAAAGAGATCCCAGTAGATTATTACGTATAAACAACCTTAGATAATGAAGAGGTTGTAAAGTAAACCCTTACCTTGTACTTTTCCTTGGTTGGGGTAGGTTAACCTCCTGTATAGTGGTGAAATAATTGTTACTAAATTATACAAGAATCATATACATTAATATGATATCATATATGATCTTTTAATATCGATTTATAATAATATCTTAGTATTACCGTTGTTTCGGGTGTTAACTTACTTGATTTCTTTTATATGTTTTGTTACGTAAGACCTTTTTGTAAGGGATAGGTTGTATATTATTCATATCCAGAATGATATCAAGTCCTTAATATCATTTTTAAATCATCAAATGATAATTATACTTGAATGGATACGATGGAGAATGAATCTCATCGCGTTCGTGGAGACGGTAGTCCGTACGTACGCACGAGCAACAATATCATTCTTTTGATATTAAAATAATATATAAATGGTTGTTATATCATATATACAGAATAATTATCATGTTTTATTTATTATTTACATGAGTTACATATCATTATTATACCTATCCAAATAATATTATATTGAATAACAATTACACCACGACGTGGAGACGGTAAGCCGTACGTACGCACGTATGGTGACATGTTATTCAAAGGGTGGATAGAATACTGAATATGGTTGTACCATATTTATAATAACATCACAGTATATGTGAGATACTGGAGTTATTATTTTATAATGGTAAGAACAAAGGAAGAAGAAGTTGAAGAAGAAATGAACTTGGAGAAGGGTGGTGAAATCATTACCTCTTCTTCGGGTTCTTCCTTTTGATTTGATCAAAAGGTATCCTTAGGTTGGCTTTCTGATGAAAATAAGGCCCCTAGGTTGTATTTAGGGATGTTGGGAGAGTATTTGGGCAGAGTTTGGCCGAACCAAAAGGCTTTGAAGGTGTGAAGAAATGAGAAGTAGGAGTGCCCTTTTATAAGAGGGGTGAGGGGCACCTTTGGAAAAGCTAGAGATATTAGTTTATAATAAATTCATATTCGGTTTCCAATGGCTCCAAAGTTTACTATTCAATGGTTAAGGTGGGGATGGGTCGAAAACAACTCAACCAATAGAATTTAGACAGGTTTGGGTACTTATATTAACCTTATCTTTAAGTATTAACTCTAAGTTAATTAGTTTTACTTTTACAATGTCTCTTTGTATTTTTATATAATATGGTTAATAAACTTACTATATACATCCAAGCGACCCCCAAGTGGTACATTAATGATGAACCTATCATGATATAAGTCTCTTGGACTAACCTTAGATTTTTAGTAATTTAATATCAATTAATAATATAATATTTGTTTTAAGAACTCTTTTATGTTAATTTTGACACTATTCAATAGTTGATTTTTTTGAAACTCATAACAGATTGATTACTTAGAAAAAAGTCAATTAAATCAATCCTAATATATCATATTATCCTAGAAAATTAGTTTAATTCATTAAAAGTTTCATATTATATTTATTTGGGTATTTATAATATCAATTATTTTAATTTTTCACTATTATAGTAATTACTGCATCATCATTGTGTCATAAATAAAATAAATTATTTAATGTCTAAAAATTATAAATAAAATATCATTATGTAGTAAATCTTTTTATATTTCTAATGAATATTTATAATCTAAAATCCAACATATATAACCCTATGTAACAATTGTTTTTCTAAAAGATATATGCTTGTGTCATTTTTGTATTCATTTTAACTTAATTAAAATAAAGTGTCATTATCACTTACAAGTGGATCCATGGGGTCCCAAAATAGACCCAAAGATTCCCATGGTCGACCATGTATCATCCTATAGGGTTAAGACACGTTTTAGGGTAATTTAGTATTATTATAATATTATTTTTTAACCCTTATTTACCGGATTTACCGTTAACCATGGTAAATAAAATATTTACCGCAGTAATTATTCAAAATGTCTAAAAATAAAAGTTACCTATTTACACAATTTGAACATCCTGATTCCAAATATGGAATCCATTTTCCTAAATTCAAAACACAGAAGTGGCGGAAATTAATTTAAAATTAATTCCCGCTGTCAAAACAAAAAGTGTGTTTTTAAGAGATAATAACTATCAAAAGATTGACACTCGTTTATGTTTGGTTTAATTGTAAAATTATGTCCAATGACCAACATTATATTAAATGGTAAAAATTTATTCTAAATATACTTTAAAACCACTCAAATTCATAATTTATCACTATTAATTATTTTGATTAAAAAAGTTGTTTTTAATTAAAACTTAGTAATTTTCACTATTCATCAAAATATGAAAGTTATCCGAAATGTACCAAAATTTCACCTTAGGCTAAATTCGATATTCCGAATCCAAAAATGAAGTCCATTTTCAAATATAAAATATATATAATTTCAAAAAGTAGGTATTACTATTCATAACGGCTAGTTTGATTAGTTATGGTGTGTTAGAACTCGGTGTTGCGTACAACACACGCTATCACATTATTCAAATAGAAGCGTACCGTAGAAGCATGGGGTGTTACATTCTCCCCTCCTTCAAATAATTGCGTCCTCGCAATTTCTAGGGTATTACTGCATAAAAAGACTCTGGTGGTTCTTCATCATAAGTTCCTCGGGTTTCCACGTTGCCTCTTCCATCTTATGGTTTCTCCACAAAACTTTTACCAGACGCGTCGTCCGGTTTCTCAGCACTTGTTCTCTCGTATCAAGAATCTTGACGGGCTCTTCGCAATAAGACAGATCGGGTTCCAGTTCTAATTCCTCATAGGTGAGTACATGCGTCGGATCAGGCATGTATTTCCTCAATAGAGATACGTGGAACACATCATGAACTTTGGAGAGACTTGGCGGCATTGCCAATCGGTAAGCTACAACCCCAATTCGTTCTAGAATTTCGAAAGGTCCGATGTACCTGGGACTCAATTTACCTTTCTTACCAAAACGTATGACTCCTTTCCACAGAGATACCTTCAGAAAAACATGATCACCGACTTGAAATTCCAAATCCTTCCTTCGATTATCGGCATAGCTCTTCTGCCTACTTTGAGCTGCTTTGATGTGATTTTGGATTACTTTCACCTTTTCCACCGTTTCCTCCACCAGTTCTGGGCCTACAAGTTTTCTTTCACCAACGTCATCCCAACAGGTTGGGTACGACATCTCATTCCATATAACGCTTCATATGGTGCCATCTGAATACTCGAATGGAAGCTATTGTTATAGGAAAATTTTACCAGTGGTAAATATTGATCCCACATACCCTGAAAATCAAGTGAGCAAGATCTCAACATGTCTTCTAATGTCTGAATAGTCCGTTCTTATTGTCCGTCTGTCTGAGGGTGGTAAGCAGTGCTCAAATGAAGTTCAGTATCAAGGGATTTATGAAGCCTTTTCCAAAATCATGAAGTAAAACGAGTATCACAATCAGAAACAATCGATAAGGGTACCCCATGAAGTCTCACAACTTCATTAATATATAGTCTTGCTAGGCGTTCCAGGGGTAGATCTTCTCTTATAGCAAGAAAATGTGCTGACTTGGTAAGATGATCAACAATAACCCAAATTGCATCGTTCCTTCTAGGAGTCTTTGGTAGCCCCATGACAATGTCCATCGTAATATTGTCCCATTTCCACTTCGGTATGGGAAGAGGTTGCATGACTCCTCCAGGCTGTTGCCTTCCAGCTTTCACTTGTTGACAAATCATACATCTTGACACAAAATCAACAATCTCCCTCTTCATGTTGTCCCACCAAAAATGTTCCTTCAAATCTCTATACATTTTGGTGCTCCCAGGGTGTATAGAGAAATTGGAACTATGAGAATCATCCAGCAATTCCCTTTTTAGATCTGGTATATTGGGAACACAAAGTCTATTCCCGAATTTCAAAATTCTATCTTCAAACACAAAGTCTCTCAATCTCCCATTATTCACAGCTTTAATCTTCTTTTGGAATTCTTCATCATCGGTCTGAGAACTCTTAATCCTTTCTAGTAAAGTGGTTTTGGCAACCATTTGAAAAAGAAATGATGTTTCTCCTTCCCTGGTTATTCCCATGTCCATCATTACTAGATCCATGAAAATTGGATCCCTTTCAATTCTCATATTCTTCAAAACTCCATGGTCTTTTCTACTCAAAGCATCTGCCACCTTGTTTGCCTTCCCCGGGTGGTAGTGTATCGTACAATCATAATCCTTGAGTAATTCAAGCCATCTCCTTTGCCTCATGTTGAGTTCTTTTTGTGAGAAAATATACTTCAAACTCTTGTGATCAGTATAAATCTCACATTTTTCACCATAGAGGTAGTGCCTCCATATCTTCAAAGCAAAGATCACAACTGCTAACTCGAGATCATGAGTAGGATAGTTTTGTTCATGAATTTTCAACTGTCGTGATGCATAGGAAATAACTCTATCATTCTGCATAAGGACACAACCAAGTCCTTTCTTCGATGCATCACTATAAATAACGAATCCATCATTCCCCGATGGTAGAGTCAATATAGGAGCATTGACTAATCTTCTCTTCAGTTTTCGAAACATTCTTCACACTCTTTTGTCCAAACAAATTTAACCCCTTTACGTGTGAGCTTCGTTAATGGGTTAGCCAAACGGGCAAAATTCTGGACGAAATGTCGATAATAACCTGCCAAACCAATAAAACTACGTACCTCAGTTATACTCGTAGGTGCTGGCCATTCTTGGATTTCCTTGGTCTTAGAAGGATCAACAGAGATTCCATCTTTAGAGACAATATGGCCAAGAAAAGAAATCTCCTGAAGCCAGAATTCACACTTGCTAAACTTCCCATATAATTCATGCCTCCTCAGAGTCTTCAAGATAATGAGCAAGTGATTTTCATGATCTTCATAGGTTTTGGAGTATACCAAGATATCATCAATAAATACCACCACAAATTCATCTAGATACTCCTTGAAAACTCTATTCATTAGATCAATGAATACAGAGGGTGCATTAGTCAATCCAAACGGCATTACAGTAAACTCGTAATGCCCGTACCTGGTTCGAAATGCTGTTTTCGGAATGTCTTCCTTCTTCACACACAACTGATGGTATCCAGATCGAAGGTCAATCTTTGAAAAGTATTGAGCTCCATGCAGTTGGTCAAATAAATCATCAATACGAGATAGGGGATACTTGTTCTTTATCGTTATAGCATTGATCTCCCTGTAGTCGATACATAACCTCATAGATCCATATTTCTTTTTAACAAAAAGAACAGGGGCTCCCCATGGAGAAACACTAGGGCGAATAAATCCCTTATTACTCAATTCCTCTAGTTGTTTCTTTAGTTCGACTAACTCTACAGTGGCCATTCTATAAGGGGTCTTCGATATAGGACTTGATCCAGGAATCAAATCAATAGAAAACTCAACTTCTCGTTCTGGAGGATGTCCAGGTAAATCTTCCGGAAATACATCTACAAATTCTTTCACAACAGGTACATCCTCTATTTGTACATTCCTTTCCTCACCGACAGTTATTTCATTCTCTTCCTCCCCAATAATTGAATTAAGTTGAGCTACTGGGGGTGGATCTAAATAAGAATTAGGTGGTGACGATTCTGCTCTAAAAATAAGGTTCTCCTTATCATTATCATCAAGAATCGTAACCTCTTTCTTCTTACAATAAATCTTCGCATCATAGTCCGAAATCCAGTCCATACCGAGGATTATATCAAAATCAATCATAGGTATGACGACGAGATCAGCAGATAAAGAACATTTATGTGCTCTAATGGGGACTGATTCACAAAACATTGTTGCAACGATACTTCCCTTAGGAGTTTTAACTGACAACTCCCTTATTAAATCAAATTGGAAATATCTAATTTTCTTAGCAAACTGGGAAGATATGAAACAATGCGATGATCCAGAATCAAATAATGCATTTTCTAAACTTGAGGAAACCATTAAATTACCTGCCACCACGTCTTTCGGAGCTTCTACCTCAGCAGTAGTGATAGCAAAAGCCTGGCCTTGATCCCTTGGCCTTTTCTGAGGTAAGTTCTCCTGACGCTTAGGACATGCATTTGCATAATGCCCCATCTCCCTACAATTGTAGCACTGAACGTTGGTAGCTTCCTTCTTCCCCTTGCAATCATGAGCTTGGTGGCCTTTCTCACCACACTTGTAACAGACTCCCATTCCCTTCAAGCAAGTACCAGGATGTTTCTTCCCGCATTTACCACAAGATGGATATTCAACCATTCCCATCTTCCCCTTATTTCCATTCCCAGATTGATCACCAGGTCTCTTCTTCTCTTTCTTTGGTTTAAAGTCATAAGACTTAGGGAATTCCTTTTCGGTCTTGATAGCACATGAGACAATGTCTTCGTACGATGAAAAGGATTGTGAGACTAACGCTCGACGGAGAAATGGTTTTAACCCATCAAAGAAACGATCAATCTTACTTCTTGGGTTACGAATATAATCACGAGCGTACCTCGCTAACCTTGTAAAGTTAGCCTCATACTTTGTGACATTCTCATCCTCCTTTTGTCTCAGACTCAGAAATTGCCTTTCCATATCTGCTCGATGGTCGCGAGGGAAGTATTTTTCTAAAAATAGATCTTTGAACTCCCTCCATTCCATATTTGATACTTCATCATCTTCCTTCGTATTTTGAATCAATGACCACCATTGATCAGCATCTCCAGTGAGGCGGTAAACTGCCATGATAACTTTTTCCCTTTCACTGCTCCCCAAAGCCTGAAATATTTTCTCTAGGGAAAATATCCATTGCTCAGCTACTAAGGGATTTGTATTCCCATTGAACGTTGGTGGTTGTTGCCTCATGAATCTGTCACGACCCGACCTCGGGGCCCGTGCCGTGACTACCCCAAGCCCGCCTTCCATAGGCCAGGGGCTAGCGACTAGCACCAATGGCTTAAATCCCGATAACTGGGAAGGCATTGCCATTACAAAAGCAAACAAACACCACAGAGTAAGCAAGCGGAAAAGTAAACACAAGCGAAGAAAAGTAAAAGGGACGGAAATACAATCCCAACTGTAAAGTACAACTCGAAAGGGAAAAACAGCAGCTGGAAGAACGAAGCGGCTCCTGGGTCATCCTCCTCGATTCCTACCTGAAGGGTAGGTACAGATGGATCAGCTCCTGGATTGTCCACCACGGATCCTACCTGAAGGGTAGGTACAGATAGCTCCTCTACTCCTCGGGTCCTGTCGTCTACTCCGGGTACGTCCGCCCAGTGGTCCTCCTCCGGGTACCGACCTGCTCCGCAAGCCTCAACTGCGATCTGCGCTGTCCGTCGTCTGCAACCAACACAACGAAGTGCAGGCATAGCCCGTGCAGGGGTGAGTATAAGCTACTCAGTAGGGACCCCGAGACCCTTAAGGTCTCACTAAATCCAACATGGATATCCACAAAGTAAAGATAGCAATCACGAAGTAACATCAGACTCTACTTAGGTATATGCCCATACATATACCTAAGTTATAAAGTAACCCATCCAATCACAAGGATACACAAAAATCATGAAATCAACGGATAACCATCACCCAGGTATATGCCCATACATATACCTAAGTTATCAAGCGACCCATCTCAATCATGAGGAAACGCAAAGATTCATTGACTCAGCTCAAACCAGGATTTTCATTATTGAAACCGTAACTACTGAGGAGCTCCGTCTCTAGTGTGTACAGTGGTCCTGTCACGACTCCGAGGTACTGCTCACTAACCTAAGACTGCTGAGGTACTCCTCATGTCGAGTACTGCGGGTTTGCGGCCAACTACCGGGCGCTCCGTCCGCTGAGGGTCTGTCGCCAAATACCGGGCGCTCAACCAAATAGCCTACTGAGGTACTCCTCCTGTCGAGTACCGCGGGTTTGCTGCCAACTACCAGGCGCTCCGTCCGCCGTGGGTCTGCCGCCAAATACCGGGCGCTCCGTCCACTGGGCTAGTCGACTCACTCCAAGTCGAGTCGGTCAAGCAGTCGTCAGGTCTCAGTCGGCTACACGGTCTCCGTACTCTGCACGCTCGTCTCCGGGAGGGTCCGCTCCATGAGCTACTGGTCGATACTCCAAGTATCACAAAGTCCCACAAAGAAGTGTCTCAAAGGACCGCCTCATCATAGGGGTCTCAACGCAACAGACGGCGCGTCAATCGGACGCCCGGTCTGTGAGTTATTAGCCTTTTCGTCCCAGGGGCCCGGTTGGTTTCGTGTGCGAACCAATCCCGGCCGTATCACAACTATACCCTGAACTCCCATAGGGTATACTCAAAGGGACCGTTACTCAACGCAATCACCAACGCCGCTGACGGTTCGTCGAACGGACGTCCTGGCTGAAAGATATCAGCTTTTCCGTTCTAGGGGCCCGGTTGGATTTCGGGTACAATCCAATCCGGCCATACTCCGACTGCATCCAAAACTTGGGCGGAGTATGTCAAAAGTTCCGTCTCATCAAGAGGATGTCAACGAAACAGACGGCGCGTCAATCGGACGCCCGGTCTGTGAGTTATTGGCTTTTTCGTTCCAGGAGCCCGGTTGGTTTCGTGTACGAACCGACCCGACCGTACTCCGTCGGCATCCAAACCTCGAGCAGAGTAAGCCAAAAGTTCCGTCTCACTGAGAGGAATTCAACAAAGCTGACGGTTCGTCATTCGGACGTCCGGAGCTCAAGATATGTGAATTTGACCGAAATGGTCTGAAAACGGGGGGGGGGGGTCCAGGTCCGGGCCGACCCGGCCCGACCCCCCCTGGGTCGGCCCAAACCGGGTCCGACCCAGTTGGCCCGGCCCCGCCCGGCCAGGGCCGGTCCGGCTCGGCTCGGCCGAGCGGCCTGACAACCCCGCGGCACCCGCGGGGTGTCGCGCTGGACACCCACGGGGTGCCGCCTGACAGCCCCGAGGCACCCGCGGGGTGTCGCGCTGGACACCCGCGGGGTGCCGCCTGACAGCCCCGCGGCACCCGCGGGGTGTCGCGCTGGACACCCGCGGGGTGCCGCCTGACAACCCCGCGGCACCCGTGGGGTGTCGCGCTGGACACCAGCGGGGTGCCGCCTGACAGCCCCGCGGCACCCGCGGGGTGTCGCGCTGGACACCCGCAGGGTGTCGCCAGACAACCCCGCGGCACCCGCGGGGTGCCACCCTGGACACCCGCGGGGTGCCGCCGCCTCCGGCTGCCGGCGTCGCCGCGCCGGCGACCCGCGCCGCCGTCGGCTTCCGCGGGCCACCGGAGATGCTCCGGTGGTCCGATTTGCTTCCCGTCTGCGCCTACGGTCATCCCGGGACCCGACCTTCACTGCGGAGGCCTCAAAATTAACTTGCGGCCTCGTTTGTTGTCGCCCGTCAATCTGCGCTCAAGAACAAAATAAAATTAATTTAATATGCGGCCTCTTTGGCGCGGCGCGACAACGTCGCGTGCTTGAACGACTTCTCGGCGTGGCGCGAAGGCGTCTCGATCTTGTTTGATTTCGTTCCACAGCGCGGCGCGACGGCACCGCTCAATAGTTGCCTTACGATTCCCGCGTGGTGCGACGGCACCACGCCATCTCGCTCCATCCGCAAGAAACAACAAGAATAAAGGAGGGGGGGGGGGGTTCGGCCGTGTTTGTGCGGCCCGACCCCCCTCGCATTAGATTGATAACAATAGGCCTTTCTAGAACGATAATCCATCACAATCTTTTTAAAAAATAAATAAAAAGATTCGGAAACAAGGGCCGACAAAAAAAAAGAACCTTCAAGATCGAAGGAAAGATCAACAACTTTAAAAAGGTTTAAAACCCCTACCTCAAGCGTTGTCGCTCGCGAGTTCGTCGCGGAAGAGGACGATCGTCGCGGAAGAAACGTCGCCGGAGAAACGTCGTTGATTCCGTTGTCGTCGAGGTGCGTCCGAAGGGAGAACATCGCTTGGAAATGAACGATCGTCGCGGAAGAAACGTCGCGGAAGAAGCGTCGTTGATTTCCGCGGTTTCGGCGTTCTTCGCCGGAGGCCGGCGTTCTTCGCGTTCTTCGCCGAAGAAGAACGCTCTCCTCCAAATTCTCCCCACGCCACAAGCTTCCAACCAAAATAAAATAAGAGTAATATTATTTTATTAACGCACAAGCAACGATTAAAAAAAAAGAAACGAACAATTAATTCCAAGAATTAATTTACCAAAGAAACCGCCCAATTAATTGGACGAAAGAAACAGCCCAATTTAATGGTCTGTTAAGAAACTAAGAAACCGCGTCAGTTGACTTTCAGTTTCTTTGACGGGTTTTCGCGGGTGCGTTACTTAGCGGAAGAAACGGCGGGGCTCGTGCAGGCCCCACCCACAAATATCCTATCAAGAGGATAGGATATTTCAGTTGCACCCTATCCGCTTCAACTAAGCTTAACCAGCTTAATGTGGCTTTCAAGTGGCTTCATGTGAAATAAAAATAAAGTTGTCGTAACAACTTTATTTTATTTCTTAACCTTAAGTCCCAAAATTTAAAAACCACACCTGAGAAAACGGAACTCCGGAAGAGGCGTTTCTAGGCAAAACCCGGCGCTGCGATTTCATCGGTGCCCTCAGAATTCGATTCCGGGCACCGGTTCAAAAGTTAGAAAAACCCGCTCGTCCGTTCACTGAACGTACCCGAGCCAAAACTTCGGAAAATGATTCCGGGCACACCGGGCCTCGGAATCAGGTGCCGTCAGAAACTGCGTTCTTGTAAAATTCCAAAGAAAATTAAGAAAAAAATTCCTTGAAATTTACGGGTCTTTACATTACTCCCACCACAGGGCTTTACGTCCCCGTAAAGCTTCACCACAGACTTAGGGAAACAAAGCGGTACTGAGCACGCATCTGAGCCTTCCGCTCCCATGTGCTCACCGGGAGGTTCCCACGCTGCCAAAGAAAGTGCACAAGAGGAATCGACCATCCTCCTAGGATCCGCTCCTGTCGATTGTCGATCCCCACAGGAACCTCCGTATAAGACACTCATCGCCACCGTCTAGCTCCTCATGGTCGATGATATGCGAAGGGGGGTCGAGCACGTATCTCCTCAGTTGGGATACGTGGAAAACGTCGTGCACCTAGTGCAACTGAAGTGGATGGGCCAAGCGGTAAACCACCTCGCCTACCCAGCTGAGGACCTAGATAGGTCCGTTGAACCTCGGAGATAACTTGCCTCCCAGGCCACATCTCCGTAAACCTCGTCGAGGTGAGACCCGTAAGAAGACGTGGTCGTCATCCTTGAACTCCAGAGGTCTCCATTTCTGATTAGAACTGAAACTCAAAACTCCTGCTGCCACGAAGGTAAGGTGGGTCGACCCAAGAATGATCGGCTACACCCTCCTGTGCATGAGTTTATCTTGAGCTGCCCAGGGTTTCCTTTTCGCTGACCAAGGAAAATCTATCCCAACGTTGTAGATAAACCACAACCTTTTTGCCTAAAACAGTCAACCTGGGTATGATCTGTGAATTCGATCCATAACCAGACCAACGTCGCAAGGCCTCGACGCTGCCACCAAGAGATTCCAACCGAAACTCTCGCCTCGTGGTCAGATCACACTGTCGGCGTAAGTGTGATTATCGAGTCTCCTCCCAAAGGTATCTCCAGACGTGAGGGTCAAGTCAACGGCTTACCCGGAACCTCTAGGTCTGGGAAAAGATTCGTGGAAGGAAAGAATGATTGGTACCTATGTCTAAAGATATGGCAGCTCATAGTAGACATAGCCCGTACCCCGAATCATTCTTAGAGCCCCTGGGTCACACTACTTGACCGCATGCAGCTACTCTCCTTCCCAGCCCTCCTGCTCCCTGAGCCTGGCGGGGATTTCAAAGGAGGGTGGTTGTAACATGTTGAGATGTACACCACCACCTGCTGCTCTCAAGGCCCCACTTCCACGTCTGCTACTCCGCAGATTCATCTGTCCTTTAAGCTTCCTCTTCTTGAAACATTTAACACGCCCGAGTCTCTAAGACTGGCACGGGTTTCCTGTTTCTTACTGCACTGTGCAGTCTTCATCCGCTCCTGGATGAACTGCACCTCCTTTGCATATGATCTGGAAGAGCTGCTAAAATTTCTCCTTTGCCGAAAAGAGAAACCTGGTCTCATCCCCTCTCTAGATGAACCACGCCCATTGCCTAATACAGTCAATCCTGGCATGAAGGATGCATTCATGCCATGGATGACGTCGTAAGGCCTCGACGTAACTACTAAGAGATCCAACTGTCACTCTCGCCTCCAAGGGTCGAGTCACACTGTCGGCATCAGTGTGAGGTCACTGGGTCTGCTCCAGTTGAAATCTCGAAAGTGAGGGTCAAGTCAACAGTTTAACCGGGACCACTCAGTAACATCACAAAAGAGGACAGGAAGGCAAACATCACAAGAGATAAGTGTCTTCTTTATTATTGCAGCTCATAATACAAAGACATGAATACAACATCAAACATGGAACAAGAAGTACAAGAGACGTATCCACTAGTTCCGCTCCTGTCCACCTGCTCCAAGAGTTCTACTGTTGCTCAAGCATTTGTCGCTGCCTCTATCTCGGTGGCTCCCTCAAAGCCTGCGGATCGGGAGTCGGACAGTCACGTGCCAGATGACCCTTTCCGCGGCATGAGTAACACAACCTGCTCCTTGCACGGCTAGCTCTGTTCCCACTCCAGGTGCCCTGCACCACCGGTCCTAAAACCCGAGATCGCCCAACTGCTGGTCTGGTCTTTCTGGGCCTCTGCATTATCTATCTACTGCCCACAGATGACTCGGCTTCTGATCGAGAAGCACGCGACAAAGGCAGCAGCTCCCGAACACGCTCGGGGTGTAGAGCTACTGGCACATACTCCAACCTGAAGGAGGTCTCGAAGTCTTCCCAAGAGAAGGCCATCCCACGGCAAAACTGGAACAAGTGGCTCCACCACCTGCCTGCTGCTGCCTGAAGAAGGCTAGCCGCAAAGATCGCCATAAAGTCCGATGGCGTCCCCACTAGCCTGAAGACTCCCACCACAGCCTCCAGCCAATCCTCAGCCGCCTGCGGGTCCGTCTCTCCCCTGAACCTGCGTGGCCTCTGGCGCTGGAACTCATGCAGCGCACTCAAGCGTCGTGCATCGCCTACTGCTGGGGCTGGTGGCATCGGTGGCCCAACGTATGGTAGTACCGCTGGTGCCTCTGCTGGCGCCTCGACTGCAAGAGGGCCCTGAACCGAAGCCTCGTCGGTCGGCAGGCTGTCAGTACGCACATCCCTCTGGGCTAAAGCTGGTCGTCCGAGAAAAGGCATCCTGAAAGAAACATCGTAACACGGTCAAACGATTAAACCTGGTGAGCTGACCTGGTTTGAGCTGACATTTTTAAACTTTGGAAACACACACGCAATCAGTGTTTTCGTGCACAAAGTCGGAATTCAGTTTTCAGGGTCCTGGTGTATGGATACGTTGGCCGCCCGCACCAACACTGGACTCCCTGAACTGAAAACCATACTCGGTACCCTTAACACTATTGCTTCACAGAAAGAAAGATCAGAATCGGCGGTAGAACCGACCACCTCTGATACCAATCTGTCACGACCCGACCTCAGGGCCCGTGCCGTGACTACCCCAAGCCCGCCTTCCATAGGGCAGGGGCTGGCGACTAGCACCAATGGCGTAAATCCCGATAACTGGGAAGGCATTGCCATTACAAAAGCAAACAAACACCACAGAGTAAGCAAGCGGAAAAGTAAACACAAGCGAAGAAAAGTAAAAGGGCCGGAAATACAAGCCCAACTGTAAAGTACAACTCGAAAGGGAAAAACAGTAGCTGGAAGAATGAAGCGGCTCCTGGGTCATCCTCCTCGATTCCTACCTGAAGGGTAGGTACAGATGGATCAGCTCCTGGATCGTCCACCACGGATCCTACCTGAAGGGTAGGTACAGATAGCTCCTCTACTCCTCGGGTCCTGTCGTCTACTCCGGGTACGTCCGCCCAGTGGTCCTCCTCCGGGTACCGACCTGCTCCGCAAGCCTCAACTGCGATCTGCGCTGTCCGTCGTCTGCAACCAACACAACGAAGTGCGGGCATAGCCCGTGCAGGGGTGAGTATAAGCTACTCAGTAGGGACCCCGAGACCCTTAAGGTCTCACTAAATCCAACATGGATATCCACAAAGTAAAGACAACAATCAAGAAGTAACATCAGACTCTACTTAGGTATATGCCCATACATATATCTAAGTCATCAAGTAACCCATCCAATCACAAGGATACACAAAAACCATGAAATCAACGGATAACCATCACCCAGGTATATGCCCATACATATACCTAAGTTATCAAGCGACCCATCTCAATCATGAGGAAACACAAAGATTCATTGACTCAGCTCAAACCAGGATTTTCATTATCGAAACCGTAACTACTGAGGAGCTCCGTCTCTAGAGTGTACAGTGGTCCTGTCACGACTCCGAGGTACTGCTCACTAACCTAAGACTGCTGAGGTACTCCTCCTGTCGAGTACTGCGGGTTTGCGGCCAACTACCGGGCGCTCCGTCCGCTGAGGGTCTGTCGCCAAATACTGGGCGCTCACCCAAATAGCCTACTGAGGTACTCCTCCTGTCGAGTACCGCGGGTTTGCTGCCAACTACCAGGCGCTCCGTCCGCCGTGGGTCTGCCGCCAAATACCGGGCGCTCCGTCCACTGGGCTAGTCGACTCACTCCAAGTCGAGTCGGTCAAGCAGTCGTCAGGTCTCAGTCGGCTACACGGTCTCCGTACTCTGCACGCTCGTCTCCGGGAGGGTCCGCTCCATGAGCTACTGGTCGATACTCCAAGTATCACAAAGTCCCACAAAGAAGTGTCTCAAAGGACCGCCTCATCATAGGGGTCTCAACGCAACAGACGGCGCGTCAATCGGACGCCCGGTCTATGAGTTATTAGCCTTTTCGTCCCAGGGGCCCGGTTGGTTTCGTGTGCGAACCAATCCCGGCCGTATCACAACTGTACCCTGAACTCCCATAGGGTATACTCAAAGGGACCATTACTCAACTCAATCACCAACGCCGCTGACGGTTCGTCGAACGGACGTCCTGGCTGAAAGATATCATCTTTTCCGTTCCAGGGGCCCGGTTGGATTTCGGGTACAATCCAATCCGGCCATACTCCGACTGCATCCAAAACTCGGGCGGAGTATGTCAAAAGTTCCGTCTCATCAAGAGGAAGTCAACGAAACAGACGGCGCGTCAATCGGACGCCCGGCCTGTGAGTTATTGGCTTTTTCGTTCCAGGAGCCCGGTTGGTTTCGTGTACGAACCGACCCGACCGTACACCGTCGGCATCCAAACCTCGAGCAGAGTAAGCCAAAAGTTCCGTCTCACTGAGAGGAATTCAACAAAGCTGACGGTACGTCATTCGGACGTCCGGAGCTCAAGATATGTGAATTTGACCGAAATGGTCCGAAAACGGGGGGGGTCCAGGTCCGGGCCGACCCGGCCCGACCCCCCCTGGGTCGGCCCGAACCGGGTCCGACCCGGTTGGCCCGGCCCCGCCCGGCCAGGGCCGGTCCGGCTCGGCTCGGCCGAGCGGCCTGACAGCCCCGCGGCACCCGCGGGGTGTCGCGCTGGACCCCCGCGGGATGTCGCGCTGGACACCCGCGGGGTGCCGCCTGACAACCCCGCGGCACCCGCGGGGTGTCCCGCTGGACACCCGCGGGGTGCCGCCTGACAACCCCGCGGCACCCGCGGGGTGTCGCGCTGGACACCCGCGGGGTGTCGCCAGACAACCCCGCGGCACCCGCGGGGTGCCCCCCTGGACACCCGCGGGGTGCCGCCGCCTCCGGCTGCCGGCGCCGCCGCGCCGGCGACCCGCGCCGCCGCCGGCTTCCGCGGGCCACCGGAGCCGCTCCGGTGGTCCGATTTGCTTCCCGTCTGCGCCTACGGTCATCCCGGGACCCGACCTTCACTGCGGAGGCCTCAAAATTAACTTGCGGCCTCGTTTGTTGTCGCCCGTCAATCTGCGCTCAAGAACAAAATAAAATTAATTTAATCTGCGGCCTCTTTGGCGCGGCGCGACGACGTCGCGTGCTTGAACGACTTCTCGGCGTGGCGCGAAGGCGTCTCGATCTTGTTTGATTTCGTTCCACAGCGCGGCGCGACGGCGCCGCTCAATAGTTGCCTTACGATTCCCGCGTGGTGGGACGGCACCACGCCATCTCGCACCATCCGCAAGAAACAACAAGAATAAAGGAGGGGGGGGGGTTCGGCCGTGTTTGTGCGGCCCGACCCCCCTCGCATTAGATTGATAACAATAGGCCTTTCTAGAACGATAATCCATCACAATCTTTTTAAAAAATAAATAAAAAGATTCGGAAACAAGGGCCGACAAAAAAAAGAACCTTCAAGATCGAAGGAAAGATCAACAACTTTAAAAAGGTTTAAAACCCCTACCTCAAGCGTTGTCGCTCGCGAGTTCGTCGCGGAAGAGGACGATCGTCGCGGAAGAAACGTCGCCGGAGAAACGTCGTTGATTCCGTTGTCATCGAGGTGCGTCCGAAGGGAGAACGTCGCTTGGAAAGGAACGATCGTCGTGGAAGAAACGTCGCGGAAGAAGCGTCGTTGATTTCCGCGGTTTCGGCGTTCTTCGCCGGAGGCCGGCGTTCTTCGCGTTCTTCGCCGAAGAAGAACGCTCTCCTCCAAATTCTCCCCACGCCACAAGCTTCCACCCAAAATAAAATAAGAGTAATCTTATTTTATTAACGCACAAGCAACGATTAAAAAAATGAAACGAACAATTAATTCCAAGAATTAATTTACCAAAGAAACCGCCCAATTAATTGGACGAAAGAAACAGCCCAATTTAATGGTCTGTTAAGAAACTAAGAAACCGCGTCAGTTGACTTTCAGTTTCTTTGACGGGTTTTCGCGGGTGCGTTACTTAGCGGAAGAAACGGCGGGGCTCGTGCGGGCCCCACCCACAAATATCCTATCAAGAGGATAGGATATTTCAGTTGCACCCTATCCTCTTCAACTAAGCTTAACCAGCTTAATGTGGCTTTCAAGTGGCTTCAAGTGAAATAAAAATAAAGTTGTCGTAACAACTTTATTTTATTTCTTAACCTTAAGTCCCAAAATTTAAAAACCACACCTGAGCAAACGCAACTCCGGAAGAGGCGTTTCTAGGCAAAACCCGGTGCTGCGATTTCATCGGTGCCCTCAGAATTCGATTCCGGGCACCGGTTCAAAAGTTAGAAAAACCCGCTCGTCCGTTCACTGAACGTACCCGAGCCAAAACTTCGGAAAATGATTCCGGGCACACCGGGCATCGGACTCAGGTGCCGTCAGAAACTGCGTTCTTGTAAAATTCCAAAGAAAATTAAGAAAAAAATTTCCTTGAAATTTACGGGTCTTTACAGAATCGATCTAACATTGATCCTCCACGCTGCGGATCAGGGTGCTCCATACGGGTAAGGTTATTATTCATAACCTGAGTAAGTTGTCCCAGTATGGTGATTAGCTGATCAGCACCAGTTGCATCACCAGCCCCACAATAATTATCTTGAGCAGGAGGGCAATCCCTACATGGAGTGCGTGCATTGATACGGTTTCCATTTCTTCCACTAGGCGCCATTTCTAAACAATGGCATAAACTAGATCAGTTTATGAATCAAAATACATAATCCCATACTTATAAAACACTTAACATAAATTGAACTATTTATGGATATAATCCATAAAAATGTCTCCTTTGAGGATGTATATACTCATAAACCCTTCATAATGGTTTTTAAAGAAAATGAGAATTATCCTAAGCATATCCCCCGGGAGTGTCGTAACCAAGAGTGCAGCAAGGCCCGTTGTCGTGCACCAGTTCCCATTCGAGTCTAGCTCAAAGCGGTGTTTTCGGGTTTTACCCCTAGGTACATCTGTGCCAAAGCCGCCTCTACCTGCTCGTATCCAGACAGGGATGTATTGCTCGGAAAACTCACAAAATCTCTACAATACCAAAATTCTCGGAAGTTCTTTTATACTAATCCTCAAAGTTCATCTTAGGTCTACGTGCTCTAATCAGAGTTTATCTAAATCTAGCTTCCAAGGTTTGTACTAAACTTTCTCTGATACCAACTGTAACGCCCCGACCCTAGTTACCCAGAGTCAGTGCATTATTACATAACATTGGCATGATCACAAGAAAGATCAAATCTCGAAAGACCGATTGGTTTAGTAGCCTTGGAAATACTAGATATATTCATAAGTTTTACATTACATCATAAAATGAAAAACTACTACAACAACATAATGTTTCCACAGTCCACACTATAATCCCCTCATAATATCCCTGCAGGTCATTCATAACTTACATCTTCACATCCTGGGAAAAATAAAACATAGAAAAGGGGTGAGCTCAAATGCCCAGTAAGGATAACAATATAGTGGAAACTTTCATAAATAAGAATAAACTTTTAAGGCAATGTATAACTAAAACAAAATCCTTTCAAACATGAACTTTCAACATGGTATGGAATAAATAAAATGAAATAATGCCATTTACTTATTCACATGGATATTCTACTAATCGAATAATCACATGCAAAAATCAATAACCACTTTCATAATGTTGGAATGCATAATTCCAGACTATCATAACCACATAGTCAAGGCCTCGTGCCAAGACTAAAAATAAGATTTTGTCAAGGCCTTGTGCCAAGACACTAGTTGGTCTCATGAGACCTACCGATGCATCGAGGAGCTATAGCGGGCTCCACCCGTCACATATTAAGTCCAATGCATTCCCATATGAAAAGGTTTAAATATAACATAAACATTCGTATTAAAACTAGCATACGAAATGTCAATACTATCACCATAAAGTATGAATGGTATAAAAATAGCACATCCACAGTCAAACATATCACAAAACCTTCAATACAATATAGATGTTTTGTATCATAATAAATCAACTTCAAATAATCTTAAAATCCATCAAAGGATGTTGACATAGATGAAATCAAAATTCTTTTTAAAGAAATATCTCCTTTTATTTTGAAATCATTTAAGATCCATATAAAACATTTTCTTTGAAAATAATCTTATAAGCTTGTAAGGGAAGATTTGAAGATTTTATAACGGCGGAAAATAGCCGCACCCGCCGTATAAGTTAAAAAAAACATTCTTACCTTAATTCTGTCGAAAAGGTTAAAAAGGACATTGTTTTGAAAACGACCGAAAGATTCCTTTATAAACCACTTATAAAAGTCAAAAAGGGTATAAATGACTTTAACTCATATTCTAGTAAATAGTAAAAATGTTTTGAAATGCATTTTTAAGAAACATGGATGTGGATGATAAAGAGATCCCAGTAGATTATTACGTATAAACAACCTTGGATAATGAAGAGGTTGTAAAGTAAACCCTTACCTTGTACTTTTCCTTGGTTGGGGTAGGTTAACCTCCTGTATAATGGTGAAATAATTGTTACTAAACTATACAATAATCATATACATTAATATGATATCATATATGATCTTTTAATATCGATTTATAATAATATCTTAGTATTACCGTTGTTTCGGGTGTTAACTTACTTGATTTCTTTTATATGTTTTGTTACGTAAGTCCTTTTTGTAAGGGATAGGTTGTATATTATTCATATCCAGAATGATATCAAGTCCTTAATATCCTTTTTAAATCATCAAATGATAATTATACCTGAATGGATACGATGGAGAATGAATCTCATCGCGTTCGTGGAGACGGTAGTCCGTACATACGCACGAGCGACAATATCATTCTTTTGATATTAAAATAATATATAAATGGTTGTTATATCATATATACAGAATAATTATCATGTTTTATTTATTATTTACATGAGTTACATATCATTATTATACCCATCCAAATAATATTATATTGAATAACAATTACACCACGACGTGGAGACGGTAAGCCGTACGTACGCACGTATGGTGACATGTTATTCAAAGGGTGGATAGAATACTGAATATGGTTTTACCATATTTATAATAACATCACAGTATATGTGAGATACTGGAGTTATTATTTTAGAATGGTAAGAACAAAGGAAGAAGAAGTTGAAGAAGAAATGAACTTGGAGAAGGGTGGTGAAATCATTACCTCTTCTTCGGGTTCTTCCTTTTGATTTGATGAAAAGGGCTCCTTAGGTTGGCTTTCTGATCAAACTAAGGCCCCTAGGTTGTAGTTAGGGAAGTTGGGAGAGTATTTTGTAAGAGTTTGTCCGAACAAAAAGGCTTTGAAGGTGTGAAGAAATGAGAAGGAGGAGTGCCCTTTTATAAGAGGGGTGAGGGGCACCTTTGGAAAAGCTAGAGATATTAGTTTATAATAAATTCATATTCGGTTTCCAATGGCTCAAAAGTTGACTATTCAATGGTTAAGGTGGGGATGGGTCGAAAACAACTCAACCAATATAATTTAGACTGGTTTTGGTACTTATATTAACCTTATCTTTAAGTATTAACTCTAAGTTAATTAGTTTTACTTTTACAATGTCTCTTTGTATTTTTATATAATATGGTTAATAAACTTACTATATACATCCAAGCGACCCCCAAGTGGTACATTAATGATGAACCTATCATGATATAAGTCTCTTGGCCTAACCTTAGATTTTTAGGAATTTAATATCAATTAATAATATAATATTTGTTTTAAGAACTCTTTTATGTCAATTTTGACACTATTCAATAGTTGATTTTTGTGAAACTCATAACAGATTGATTACTTCGAAAAAAGTCAATTAAATCAATCCTAATATATCTTATTATCCTAGAAAATTAGTTTAATTCATTAAAAGTTTCATATTATATTTATTTGGGTATTTATAATATCAATTATTTTAATTTTTCACTATTATAGTAATTACTGCATCATCATTGTGTCATAAATAAAATAAATTATTTAATGTCTAAAAATTATAAATAAAATATCATTATGTATGAAATCTTTTTATATTTCTAATGAATATTTATAATCTAAAATCCAACATATATAACCCTATGTAACAATTGTTTGTCTAAAAGATATATGGTTGTGTCATTTTTGTATTCATTTTAACTTAATTAAAATAAAGTGTCATTATCACTTACAAGTGGATCCATGGGGTCCAAAAATAGACCCAAAGATTCCCATGGTCGACCATATATCAACCAATAGGGTTAAGACACGTTTTAAGGTAATTTAGTATTATTATAATATTATTTTTTAACCCTTATTTACCAGATTTACCCTTAACCATGGTAAATAAAATATTTACCGCAGTAATTATTCAAAATGTCTAAAAATAAAAGTTACCTATTTACACAATTTGAACATCCTGATTCCAAATATGGAATCCATTTTCCTAAATTCAAAACACAGAAGTGGCATAAATTAATTTAAAATTAATTCCCGATGTCAAAACAAAAAGCGTGTTTTTAAGAGATAATAACTATCAAAAGATTGACACTCGTTTATGTTTGGTTTAATTGTAAAATTATGTCCAATGACCAAAATTATATTAAATGGTAAAAATATATTCTAAATATACTTTAAAACCACTCAAATTCATAATTTATCACTATTAATTATTTTGATTAAAAAAGTTGTTTTTAATTAAAACTTAGTAATTTTCACTATTCATCAAAATATGAAAGTTATCCGAAATGTACCAAAATTTCACCTTAGGATAAATTCGATATTACGAATCCAAAAATGAAGTCCATTTTCAAATATAAAATATATATAATTTCAAAAAGTAGGTATTACTATTCATAACGGCTAGTTTGATTAGTTATGGTGTGTTAGAACTCGGTGTTGCGTACAACACACACTATCACATTATTCAAAGAGAAGCGTACCGTAGAAGCTTGGGGTGTTACAGAGATAATTATGGGAATAATTTTTATGGGATTGTTCCACTATAGAATATTGAAAAACTAGATCCACAATGAAAGTATGGGAAACATGATCCATAATGAGAAGATGGGGTAACCAGATCTGTTATAAGGAAACACCTTTTACTTGGGATTGTGTCACACCCTGTCCAATAGGTGTGGCCCCCATGAAGTTCCCAGATATGTTTTTGGAAATGATCCATGCCTTATTATTAATGATAATAAATGATTTTTTAAACAAATTCTATGTCATATTCCTATTATTTAATAACGAGGTTCATGTTCGGGATTATATTTTGATTCAGGTCTTTTGAACTAAAAATCATTGGGCCATGTCTCATGATTATGATATTTTTATGAAGGGGATGATCTTTACATGTTATGATCATATTCCCATACCCTTATGATCATGTTAATATTACAAATTTCCTTTATTGACACTTACTAAACTTTTGAGGTCACCCCTTTCATATGATTCCTTTCCCTAGGTTACGAAGAAAGGGTTTAAGTAGAAATACTAAAGGGGGATATCATTTTATGAAATATTTAATATCTTTCACCAGGGAAGAATATTTTTGTTAAATTTTTTTATTGAAAATAAACATTCTCGTTCCATGGTAATTTAATTTTTTTATTTTTTAAACATTCATAAAAAATTATTAATATCCTTGTATATTAAGTATACACCATAATAGTTGGTACCGAAAGAACGGTTAACAAACAGTTACAAACTATGATTATAAAAAATTATTAATATTCTTGGGGATATTTCTAATTATATTTCAAGGGATGTCTCTAATGATAAGTCTAACGATGTATTGAAGTATAGGAAAATGTCCTGGAATATTGCTAAAGGATAGACCAATTAGTTTTATAGAAATTAATATATCTCAAGATTATACATGTATATGTGGCTCTAGAATATATGTACATAAGGGTAATAAACCTAAAAACAAAATATTGAGTAATCCTTGATCAGGAAGTAGTGAAAGACTTAGGGCCTTCCTACATAACTTGTTTGACACTCTCGAGGGATTTTCTTTGGGTATTCAGAAACACATTATGAACCATCATGAAGGGTTTAAATAGAAGATGAAGATTAATATACTTGTATTAACCTAGGATTTCATATATTAACGAAATATGTTTAATTATTTAGACACATTACAAGCAATTTTCCATGATTACATGGTTATCTTCAATGATAAATCTTTCACACCCTATGCTTTGTGGTGTTGGTCAATAGTAGGAACTATTATGAATTGGGTTAACACTACTGGTTTTAGATGTGGAATGAATGGGAATTATAAAAATCTATGTCCCATGACCCTGTAAATAGAATTAGGAAGGTGGTGTAAATATAAGATACACATTTGAATATAAGGATTTTGAAAATGAAAAGTTAAAGTTATGTGATGCTATAATATTTATGTTTACATTAAATGTAAGAAACATGACTATATTGAGGTTAAATAACCTTTAAACATGATTCATATTTCATATTATACGAAAATGTTTATTAAGAAATAAGATGATGAAGCCCGAGTGAGAGTATAAGAATAATCGTTGATAATTTAAGTATATATGTATTGGAATTAAAATATTATGTTTTATGAATCTTAAAATAAATAATTATTTTCAGTATAAGATTTCCATTAAGGATTGAAAAGGATATAGATAATTGTGATGGTGACTTAGAAAAGTAATTTAATGAAAATGTGATATTTTTAAAAAAGGGATGGTAAACCTTAATGAGTTCACGATGTTTTGAAAATTGTGTTTCTCTTAGATAAAGAGATGATTGATTTGGATAAAGTAAATTGTATAGTATTTATAACCTCAGAACTAATAATGGATTTGGTTACAACGTGGTCTTTTTCATCATGTATGATGTTTCCATATTCTTGGATTTATGTAATATATCCAGTAGTCTTTTCAATAAGGAAAAATACATTATTTTAATGAGGATATCTTGTAATTTATGTTGTCACAATCTATAAAGATAATACATGATGAAGGTATTCAGATGTCTAGTATGAGACAACTAGTAGATACATTATGATATATGAGGGATCATTGTTAGAATGATTTTGTTAATTTCTTTCTAACATTTTAAATTTTTTTATATTTCTAGAGGGTTATAAGGTTGACCATTATGGAATGGTTTGTACTAAATTTCCATTGAGGTTTTAGAGATTAAATTAATATCTCACCATATAAGGATTTATTTTTATTAAGTAACATGTCCGAACGAATTTGTGTTGATGGTAACTAAAGACATATGGTCTGACTTATATGGGATCTCTTGATTGTGAGGGCTTCATGAATGAAAAAAGAATTATCCTCTTTAGAGAAAGAGGTGATGTGGAAATTGATCAAGGAACATCCAAAGGGTAGGATTTTTCCTTTTAAAGGGAATGTAATCATGTAAGTATACATTCTATTTAAAAAACAAAAAATATTCCACATTAGGAAAAGGGTATTGAAATAAAATGTTGTCGCATTATCATTATTTTTTAAGATATTAATAACATTTTTCATGCTTCTTAACTTTATAGTTTTGTGATTGATAAACTTAGCCAGATCACCCAATTGTTTATGATCAATTATCTTTAGCAATCTCTAGGATTATTTATTCCGTTCATCCATGTCCAATACAATCTTTCGACATATGTTATACTATGTGGAAACCTAATTAGGTGATAATTTGGGTAACTATTTTATTTAGAACATTTACATTTAAATGAATTTTTATTATACATTTTTACGAAGTGGGTTTCTATGAAAATAACATTCACGTATCACACTTTTAATAACCCATAAGAATCTATAGGGTACAATTCAATTTATGGGTGATATAATGTAACTCCATTAGATTTTTTGAATTTTTATTTTGAATTAATTTAATCAATTGAAATTTTTGATTTTATACAACACTGAATATGGAATTTGTTTATGTAAGAACTAAGTGTGTATTGAGTAATACACAACACTAAGTAAATATTATGCTACAAAACACATAGATTAACTTTACAGACACCGAATAGTATGTTTATATTGTATTTTACACAGTGTTGTGATTTTTTCACACTTTACATGAAATTTATTAAGGATGGATTCAGTAATATTATATGATATATATAAAATAATAATTAAATTTTAATTATGTAATATATATACCCATATTTTTCAACTACTTTATATCCTTCATTATGAAAAGAAAACAGAAACATCATTCATGCATACATATGACCTACCATATCCATGGACAATGTATTCAATTTCATAAATCAATAATTTATAGATTATTATATTAATTTCTATAATGAATATGATTTATATAAACATCATTTTTTAAATTTATGAAATAATTAAATCATTAACTTTGTAAGATGATCAAGAATGACAAGTCAAAACATACATGAAAACAACATGCATATTACCGGACACATTAGGATAACATGGAATAGTTAATAAAAGGTTAATATAATGTCATAATAAAATAATATATTGTATTATATGTAATAATATGGTTATTTTATATATTTATAATAAACATATGTTTATTTTAAAGGATGTATGAATGTGTATGAAGAAATTCAATACTTAAGGTAAGGGTTTTCTCATCTCACTTTTTTTCTGTGAGTCATAATCCTTATTCAACCGTTATTTATTTTGTGTGGTGTATATATTGACTATGAATTTATTATATTGTTATTATGATTATATTTTATTGACTTTAAATATCAATTTCATGATATCTTTTTCATTGGGTTTATCATTTAGAAGCTTCTCAATTAGTAGAGTAGTTTTTCCTCAAATTACATTTCTTGAGACACATGTTTTTTTATTAAACCATATTATTTTAAAAAGTGTATATAATTCAATTTTAATTGTTAAATAATGAATATACATATTTTCATGATAGTATAAGATTCACGTAATCCTATTTTTTAATATAGGGGTCTGATTTAATGTTACATGATTGTGAGAGTTTGTTGCAATAATCACATCATTTATTGGGATTGTTTATGACTATTCTTACATTTATGAATTATTGGGATCCATATCATAGGTACACTCATTAATTTTATTATACACTGGTTAGTCATCATATTTTCATTTATTTTTTTCCAATTTCCACTATTTGGTACTTATGAAAATTAATAATGCGTTTTTATGAAAATATGACTTTACCATTATCTTGGTGAGGAAATACTAGTTCCCTCAAAACCACATTTTATGAAAATGTTTTCAAAATTGTGATATTATTAAATTATGATATATAATTTTATTTTTACCCAATTTTTTTAGCTTTTTTGACAAAAATTATTTTTAAAAAGGAATCTTATTTATATCTTCATATTGTGTCATTTTTATGAACTTTTTACAACACAAAATGAATGTTTAGTATGTACGGATTTATCCACCATCATGACCACAATTCTTTGAAGTTTCCATTTAAAGTATACAAGAATAAGGTTTTATGATTTTTTTATCTAATAAAATTAATATTCATTATTTTTAAGTGGGTTTCAAAGACGTATTTTTCAAAATATTTTATGTTCATGAACAATTTTAAATGATTTTCAAAGATCCATTTAATGTGTTCCACATCTATTTTAAAATATATATGTCTTCAAAAATATATTATTCATAAAATTTGTTTTAAAATGTTTCAATCCTATTTTATAAGTTTTCTCGGAAAATGGTTTTCATGATTTTTTCCAGCTTCCATTATATGTTCTCATAGGTATTTTCAATGAAATTTATTTTCAAAGTAAATTATTGTCAAAATGTAATATATTTAAAAAATTGAGGTTCCAAATTATATTTAAAAATTATTATCCATATAAGATGGAATCCTTTGTAATTGTTTAGGATTTACTAGGGATATGATCCAAGTACACCATTCATATCACCCCTCTAAATGGTTTATTTTTGGATAGAATGATTTTTTTAACCCCATTTCCCTTTCATGGGTTATATACATATGAAATATGCTTCTTTCCATGAGTTATGAATTGGTGAAATGTTAATTAAAAATATCTTTTTCCACATGTTATGATATTATTACATGTTTATGACACCCATTTCATTTCACAAGTTATGATATGATTGTTTATGAATTTTTTGTCACATATATGTATGATTACATTATGAGATTGGTGGGACCTATATCTTCATCTTACTCATTGGATAATGATTTGTATATCATGAAATAATAATGAGAATCAGGTTAAAAGACTTCATCCAGAATGGAATATGGGGAAGTATGATCCACTATGGGAAGAAGGGGAAAATCGATCTGCTATTGGAAGATGGGGAAACCCAATCCCTTACATGGAAAGGACTCTGACTAGGGATGGTGGTGTGTTCTGACCAGAAGATATATTCCATATAAAATTCTCTAATTTGTTTTTGGAAAGGAGCCTTGACTTGTACTGAATGATAATACATGTGCATGTGTTGCCACAAATTCGATGTCTTATGCCTATGATATGATCATATGGTTCATGTTATTGATTATATTATGATTCATGTATTGTAAAATACTAAACATTATATCATGTATCATGATTTAGATCATTTTAATGCAGGGTTTAATCTTAATATGTTATACTCATGTTATCATACCCTTTTTCTCGTGTTTTTCTTACCTATTTCCTTTATTTCCCTTACTAGTCATTCATGCTCACCCACACTCTTATGTTAATTTAGAAATGTTATGAATAATGGATTTATTCAGAATTAATTAAGGAGAATATCTTTGTGGGAATTATTTATGATCATTTACCATGTTAGAATATTTGGTTCTATGTTTCCAAATAAACTAAACTACTATAGTCCTCAGGTTTATACTCCTATAATGTGTTGAATATTTATAAAAAATTATGTAATATCCATTAATATTAATTTTGGGTAAGTATATAATGTAAAACCAAAATTGATAAATAACAGAGTTTAAGAGATACATGTTTGATAAAATTATAAAAAACAAACATATTTTATACATTTTATTTTCTTACCCTCAAAGGTTACAAACATTTTCCAATGTTGTTTTCATCATGATAAGTAGTTCTTTTATTTATCAAAGTAATTTATCCATTAACCAAAAATATAAATGAATAATATAATAAAATTTATAACATATGATTATAAATATTAAATCTAATTTATCATATAAAATTTATTTCTTGTGTAAAATTAATTTTAAAATAGGCACATGTAATGAAAAAAACCCTACATTAACAATAAAAAATGTAATAAATTTTTACAGTTTCTAATATTATTCATAACAAAAGACTAATTTTAACAAAATAAATAATTTTTATTCAAATAAATAACAATATGGTATTAATATTAGGAAATTCATTTCAGGAATGAGGAAAATAAAATTTTAAATTAAATATGCAAGCCCAAAAAAACCTGGTTTTTAAAGAAGATTTTTTGATAAGTATTAGATGTTTTTACATTAAAAATCAACCTAAATTGAAAAAACTGACTTAAATTTGATTAATTATAATATAATTGAAATAATTTTAATTTTAAAACAATATAGACCAGAATGAATCTTTGTTAAATGCATTAAATGAAATGTCAATTTTTTTATAAAAATTATTATTTATTAGTATTCATCGTAAATTTAATGCATTAATAAAATAATAAAAATTCACTCTAAGATAATTGTGATATTTGTATGTATGAAATTAATTTAATTTTTTTAAATTATTTTAATAAAATTATAAATTTTAATTTTATAATAAGTTCATAGAACATGATGGAACAACTTTTTATTAAAATATACTTTTTAAACATAAAACTAGATTAATTCTTATCATATGTTAAGAAAAAAAATACTATATTAATTTGAAAATTATTAATTGAATATAATACACTTAAATTTAATCAAAATAATTCCCTAATAGTTAGTTATTTAATTTATTATCAAAAAGAACCTTTTGCGCATAAAATTACTTTTCGTAAAAAAAGTATTTTACTTTCAAAATATTTTATTCTCGTTTATAATAAAATGATAACTAATGAACTTATTTTATACATGGTTAAACAATATATTTTTCATTATTTTTCAGCTTTATTCATACCATTCTATTTAATGGAAGGGTTATAATAATGTACTATATTATGGATTATTTAGACATGGGATTGAATGTATCAGAGGCTATCGATAAGATTTAATTTATTTAAGAAATAAATATATCATAAAATAATAGGGTGTTACACACATGGAATGTGGGATTTATTGGAAAACACTTCCATGGGTCTGATACCATGTTTTCATGGGTTTCTAGGTGTCTTTTCTTTAAATTTTATGATTTATAGTGGATTTTATTGAGATAGTTTTGTGGGAAGTGTTGTGACCTTTAGTTATAGGAAGACATGAGAGATATCTTGAGAAATTAATAATTTTTAATTTGAATTATAGGGTATTTATAGCGTGAAAATATAATTTTCAGGGTACTTGAAAATATGTCCATGTCATGTGGACCATTCTAGATAACCCTTTCTGTCACTTATATGGTTGGCGCCTAAACTAACCTACTATGTGGCCAAACCATGAACAATTGATAATGTTTGAATTTATTTGTTTACCTTCATTGATGCTTCTGGATTATTCCTTGGCTTATGGTTATTAATGTAGTTATTTTAAAGTAACATCATCGCTGGTTTAGATATTTCAATCCATTTAAAAATCAATGTTTTAATGATTTTAGTTGGTGGTATTATTTTAAATTCATTTTTTTGGGTGAGTTTATAATTTTAGGTAAGTTTTAAATATTTTTCTAAATATATTTGATTAAAAAAGATGATATTTTGGATCTATTTTATTTTTTAGATTATATTTGAGCATGGTATGAATTGGGACCCAAGAATTTGTAAATGTTTTTAAAAAGGCTTATTGTTGACATAAATTAATTACTTTTAGATTTGGTTCACTCAGGTGGAAATTTGTTATGTTCTTGTAATTTTGATTGGTTTTGATTTTTTTTGTCAATACCCTTTTTATGGGATTTCAATTTGGTTTGATTAAGTGTTTTATGTGTTTTTAGAATGATTCCCTTAAAAAATTACTATAAAATCAGATTGACAATGTATTTGGTGGTTTTACTAGTGACCAAGAGTTGAATTTTTAGTTTCTGTCTCTTTCTAGACTCATGGTGGAGTTGTAGGGTCATTTTATACCAAGATCATCGACCATTCATTAGTGTTTTTGAACTACTATCCTCCAATAATCTATGCTATCAAGCATCATATGAGGTGAATTAGTGTCTGGGGGATGTTTGAAGAGATTTTTGTACTTTCTAAAAACATACTAAAGACAATAGGCTGAGCTGCACCATCCCATTGTATGAAGGATTAGGTTTTGAGTGGTGGAATCTCACTATTAACTCCCATCCATTTGAGGATCTATATTAGGGATATTTCAAATCTACCTTTATCAAGTGAAATTATTATGAATAAGTGATAGTTTAAATGGAGATGATATTTTTTGGTATCTTACAGGGTGACCATTTGGTGAAAGGCTATGATTATAATTTCACTAGAATGGTTCCTTTCTCTATAGATTTGGATACTAAAAATTTGAATAAGGATTTATTCATTTTTGTGGCCTTTTTCAAGGTAGGTTTTAAGAGATACTATGTAAATATATTTCGTCAAGATCATAATTATTGGTGTTCCCTGTGTTTATCCTTGAGTAACACTCTACATAGATCCATGAATTATATTTAACACCATCTCATACCAAGATTAGGCATGTGAATGTTGCGGTATCCCTCACTTTTCATGTAGTGCCTCTTTCTTAAAGATTATGTCCAATAACCTCTTGCTTAGAATTGATGACTTACTCTCGTATGTTGTATTATGTTGGTTGACATTTTTAGTGGAATCATCTCTCCTTAGAGTTGATTTTCCATTTTGGTGCACATAGATAATGATTTAATATCATAGAGAAAACCTAAATGGTGTGGTTACCTATGTGATGTCTCTATGTTTCTTTTCCTATTCGTGATGATGGGTCCTTTCAAGTTCCACTGGTTGGTATGTCCAATCATTTGGTTCTAATAACCTCAGATATTAAATAGGTGGTGATTTTTTTTCCTATTTTCTAGTTAGGGATCCTGGAGGCTCTTAGGAGTAGTTTTTCATATATTGGAACTCTCTATATCACATAATATCATAGATGTTGCTATACGAACATCAAAATTTATTTTCTTTTTTCACCATCATTCAGGATACATATTATTCATAATACTCATTGTAACACCCCAATATTTTATGAAAAATATTCATTTTAATCTCATTGATGTCATGTTTTGTACGCTACACCAAAAGGAGCTTATACTACACACATCTCTAACTTGGATTTCTTTACACACAATCAAGACATTCCACGACAGCGTGTGTTGTACACAATATCGAGTTTCACTAAACAACAATATGTTATTAAAATATTATATAAACTAGCCATTATGAATAGTAATGCCTACATTTTGAAATTTTATAAATTTTATCATTCAAAATGGACTTCATTTTTGGATTCTGAATATCGAATTTATCCTAGGGTGAATTTTTGGTATTTTTCTGAAAACTTTCAATTTTTTATGAATAGTGAAAACACTAGGTTACTATTTAAAAACCGACTTATTATTTAAATAATTATTTATATTATTTAAATTTATTTTAGGTCAAAATTGAAACATAATACCTATATAAGTGCAACGTAATTAATTGGAGTCATTTTATAATAATTTGAGATATAAAAAAATGTTATTGAACTTTTCACCGTCTTTTACCCACCTCCTATGAGAATTTGGAAATTCACTTAAAACTTAATTTTACCGCTTCTGTGAGTGGAATTTTGAAAATCCAAGAGACACAGTTAATATCAAGGACTAAAATGTGGTTCAATGATATGAAAATAATTTTTGGTGAATAGTAACTTTTTTACTTTTATTTACCATGGTTAAAAGTAAATAGGGTAATTAATGGTAAAAATGATATTATTATTACCCTAACACATGTCTAATTCTATTGGATAAGTGTAATTCGACCAAAAACAACATTAGGAATAAAATATGAACATTTAGGTCCACATTGATTAGATTAGGACATTTATTATTAATTTATTTTAAGAAGGGTTAAAATAGTGAAAATCAAAGTTTAATGACTAAATCAATTTTAATATAAGGTTATACATAAGATAAATTAGACTATAAATATTCATTAGAAATATAAAAAGATTTCCTACCAAATTTTATTTCATTTATAATTTTAGACATTAGATAATTTATGTTATTTGTGACACAATGGTGATACAGTAATGACCTAAATAATGAAATATTAAAATAATTGATGTTATAAATACCCAAATAAATGTAATTTGAGACTTTTTATGAACTAAATTAATTTTTAGGTTAATATTACATCTTAGTATTGAGTTAATTAACTTTTTTCGAACAAATCATTCTCTTATGATTTTCACAAAAATCCATTACCAAATAGTGTCAAAATTGTATTAAAATTGTTTTTAAAACAAATATTATATTATTAATTGTTATTATATTCCTAAAAATCTAATGTTTGGAATAGATACTTATATCATGATAGGTTTATCATTAATGGACCACTTGGGGTTCTCTTGGATGTATATGGTAATTTTATTTACTATTTAATATAAAAATACAAAGTGACATGGTAAATGTCAATCTAATTAACTAAGAGTTAAAACTAAAATATTTGGTTAATATAATGACCCAAAACTATCTAAAATCTATTTTTCGAGAGGATTTCGACACATACCCACCTTATCTTTTAAATAAATCAATTTTTATCTATTAAAAACCGAATATGACTTTATGATAAAATAATAGTTTATGTTTTTCCAAAGGTGCCCCTCTCCTCCCTTATAAAAAGGGAACCACTTCCCAGTTCTTTTAACACCCTTTTGAGCCTTGAAGCTCGGCCAAACCCTGAAAATTTCTCTTCTACGCTTTCCTAGAATCATTATGGTGGTTCTGGTCTTCTCAAAAGATCAACTCTACTTCATTAAGAGGAAGCTCAAAGGAGGTGTGTTGAAGAAGGGTAATCTCTTCTTCTGATTCTCTCAAGTTTCATTCTTCTTCCACTTCTTCTTCGTTAGTTGTGTCATTATAAAGTAATAACATCAGTATTAAATATATACTGATATGTTATTATAAATATTAAACAACCTTCTTTCACCTTCTATCCATCCTATGGAAAACGAAATCACCGCGCATGCGTACGTACAGAATATCGTCTCCACGTCGTGCTGTAATTTGTTTTCGACCACCACCTTACTTGGATGGGTATAATGGTGTAAATAAATAACTATTTATGTTTATTGTAAAGTGATATTAATTCTGAAATATTATACGTACACTTAAATACAATTCCACGATCATGTGAATGATATCATCGCACGTGCGTACGTACGGACTACCGTCTCCACGACGTGATGAGATTCATTTTCCATGTTAACCATTCATGAATGATTATAAAGCATATATAATGAATAATAATGAAATATATGAAATAATAATTATACATGATTTATGTATATATGTATTTCATCTAATTAATTCCATTCGATTCAATAAGGAAACAAAAATAGCATTCATGAGTACGTACGGCCTACTGTGTCCATGAATGGTGTATTTCATTCCATTTATAGATCTATCATATATATATGTATATGCTGAATATATATTATATATAAATCATGTTTTAAATTCTAGAATTATGTAAATCAGTATATAAGTAATAATATCAAGAACAACAAGTCGGGACACGTATGATAAATGAAACGATTTTACCCAAAATGCTACTTTAACATTGAATTTACAAAAGAACGGGTAATATAAAGTCATAAGTGAACCATATATGATATCATAACAATGAATATAATTCTGTAATAAGTCAATGACATTATTTAAATCATTATACAGGAGGTTCAGATACATACTAAGCATATCGGACGTAAGGTAAGGGATAACTATTCTAATCTCGTTCTTATCCGAGATTGTTTATTTGTAAGTATTTACTGGGGTTATTGTTATCATCCATGTCCTTGTTTCCTAAAAATGGTTTCATGTATGTTTAAATTCCTTTTTAACCATTTTTTACTTTTACTACATGGTATGTAAGGAATCTTTTTTTTACCATACGAGATACTTTTTTAATTTTCCGACAAAAGTACGATGAGAATTTTATTTTTAACTAATACGACATGAACGGATTTTTACGATTTTATAATGCATCATTTTCATTAAGCTTCCAATACAATATTGCATGACTATTTTCAACAAAACCCTTTTCTTTTAAAATTTCTTGGAATTTTTTGAAAATAAAATGATTTTGTAGAAGAAATGATAATTTCCTCAAGATTTCATTTCAAGTGTTTTATCAAAAATATTTTCCATCTAAAATGACATTATTTAACATGTTTATGTTTCAAGTATAATGTCTCCATTATTTACAAGGATTGATTATTCTTATAATAAAACGATATCCATTTTTTTATATGGATTACGTTATGATGGCATGATGTTTAAGAATCCCATTCAATTACAAGGGTTATGCTATGATGTATGATTTATGATTTTGAGGAACACGAAAGAATGATTTCATTATGAGATGGGTGGGACCTATATCTCCCTCCAATGCATTGGGTAAAGATTTATATCTCATGAGATAGACATGGATGTAACGGTTAGTTAATCCGGTTCAGTAATACAGGACTACAACGAGGAGTAAACTCGATTCAGAATGGCACTTTGTCCATTAAGATGGTCTTGGAAGTTGTGCCTTGGCTACTATGGAAATCATATCATGTTCTTAATGGTTTCCACAATCACATGTTTTATTCTCAGGCTATTTTGTCATGATTAATGTTTCTTTATGATCTATGCCTTATGTACTGCAATGTTTTATGTCATTGGCCAAGATTATGATATTTAAACATTATGTACTTGTTTTTAAGTTCATGTGTATATGATTTGTTTTATTTTATCATTTCGTACCCTTACTGAGAATTTGAGCTCACCCTTTATATATTTTATTTTCGCCAGGATTTAAAGAAAGGTTTTAGGTAAAAACCCAAAAGGGGATGATCTTTATAGGAGATGATGAAGATCTTTCACCATGATTAGAAGATTACGTTATGAGTTTCCAAAGACACTAAACTATTACAGTCCTTGTGTGTCTATTTTTGTTATGTATTATGTATTCTGCAAGAGTAATGTAATGTCCATGTATGTCGAGATTCAGGTCACTATAGTTGGTATCAGAGGAAAGGTTTAGTTATCCTTTGGAAACTATGATGCAAAACATTTAGTGAGATCCCTAGAGATATTTCTAAGGAATGTCTAGGGATGTCCCTAAGGTTAATTATAAGCATAGTTTATAGTCCTAGAATTACGGTAATGATATTAGAATTAAACCTAAGATGTTAGATATCGAAGGTACTCCCCCTTTATCAAACTATTTTCCCTTGCATGATTTTTTCCTCTCACATTATTCTTTTTGGGTTTTAGACGATGGATGGAACCTGAATGAAACTGTGTTGATCAATGTAATGGATAATGCAATGATTATCCTTATGAACAAACCCATGTTATGGGAGATGGAATTCAAAATCTTATTTCTATAATTAATAAATATATGAATCATTCTGGACTTCCGAATGAGTAGAGAAGGGAACAATATTCTATTGAGTCCTTCCTAAGGCAACTTCTACCTTCTTTCAATGGGTCTTATAATCCACTTGTTGCTGAACAATGGATCAGTACCATTGAAAATATATTTTCCATACTTTGATGTTCGGAACATGATAACGTCATTCTAGCTGTTTATCGTTTAGAAGGTGAAGTAGACCAGTGGTGGACTCTAATTAAGAATACAAGGACCCATGATGAAATTGAATCAATGGAATGGGACGAGTTCAAGAACTTCTTTTTCAGTAAGTACTTACCACGTATTCTTTGAAAAAATATGGAAAAGGAGTTCCTTGAGCTTAAGTAAAAGTAAGATGAATCTGTTTGTATATATGAAGAAAATTTTACAAGGATTGCAAGGTATGCATCTGGCTTTATCATCCAACCTAAAAGTAAAGTTGATCGATTCTTCACTGGATTAAAACCAAGTCTTCGAAGGGCATTAGCTATAATAGACTTCAGTAGCTTTGAAGAAATTTTTCGTTGTGATATCAAGGTAGAAATGGAAGTTGGTGTTACATATCCATATCATGGTTTGGACAAGAAACAAAAGATGGAGTTCAAGGAGAAATCTTAGAACAATGGTGAAAAGAAGATGAATTATTCTTTATGCTCAAAGTGTGGAAATAAGCATGGTGGAGATTTCCTTAAAAGGACTAGAAAATGTTTTATGTCTGGAAAATAAGGCCATCGAGCAGTTGAGTGCCGAAGTAATGGAAAAAAGTTTTCTAATGATGTGAATAAAGAAAAGACTACAGAGGACACACCACCAACACTTCAATGCTTCAAGTGAAATGAAATGGGGCATTATACGAATCATTTCCCTAATCCTAGGGTTAATGATGATCGACATGAGCAACCACTTAAGGAAAAGGACTATGGGAAGTCACATGCGATAACTACTGGAGATGTTGAATATAACAATGATGTGGTGGAATGATTAAGTGTTTATGTAATGGGATTCCAAAATAATGATGTATATAGTATCGTGGAATATTGGAATATTAATGTATTGGTCTATTGTGGTTTTCAATAATTTTATGGTACCAGTAACCATGGAAAGTGATTGAGATATTTATGGAAATAAGATGATATATGCATTATGATGGGATAAGGAGAAAATTAAATGTTTTATAGTATTCGGGAGCTCATGAATGATATAAAGACATTGTTATATCATGGTTTGAGTATATAGAATTTTTGGATTTTTGTATGTGGAAAGAGTTAAATTTTGAAAGAATTCATGTTTTCACTAAGGTTCAATGGGTATTAATTTTTTAAGAGAATACATGATAAAGGTATTCACATGATTGGAATGTTACCAAAAAGATATATGAGGGATAAATGATGGTATTCACATGCTTGTTATATGACCTTTTTATTAATCGTTCTCTTTATACTATGAGTTTGGAAAGAAGTATTTTGGATAAGCCTAAAGATTAGAATGGATTATGTTGAACATAAGTTAGTATTGTTTAAGTCTAGAAATGTTTTTTCGATATTATTGATAGAATGTTATGATAGTTTAGTTTTAGAAAAAGGAAAATCCGCAGGATGGGTGACAACCCATCGCATCGGACAAGGATGTGGGAATCGAACTCACAACCAAAGTGCGGCAGGCCTTTATTGCCTACCACTAGCCTACAGGAAGACCCTGGTTAGTAGAAACTAGTTTTATTTTATTAAGCGCTATAATAGCTGAAGTATAAGTACATTTTTGTAACCATGTACGATTAATCTCAGCATAGATGGACTTCTATATATTTAATAAATTGTGCTAAACGTTTTGCGATAGAAATAGATGGAATGACCTATCGTTCTATCGCATAATCTGATTACACTTCACAGAAGAAAAATTCAACTTCAGTTCTGTAAGAGATGAAGTGGAAATTTTTCTAGGCATGAGAAACAGTGAGATGATACCGAAATAAAGTAAGTATTTCTTCTAATTCAAATTCTTCAAATTTAAGGAAATGATCTTGAAGACAAAAAATGTTGTCCTAGTGCTCTCATATCTGATGAATCAGATGGTACCTTAGATCATCACAAATTTATGTCTTTTTGATTTTTGGATTTCTCATAGCCATTTCCTCTACCACTCTTAATCAGAAGTTGATGGTTATATTTCTCTTCCATATCCATATTTTTACATGTGTTCTCCTATGTGGAATCCCAGTGATTAGTTAATTTGGGTAACCGTTACGTTTCATACTTTAGTTTTTAAAGACGTGTTTTGGTATTCTTTTTTACGATGTGGGTTTCTATGAATGAAACTTTCAAGTAGTAAACCATTTATAACCCTGACGAATTTGGAGGGTGAAATTCATTTTAAGGGGTGTAGAATGTAACACCCCGAGATTTTATAAAAAATATTCTTTTTAATTTCATTGATTTCTTGTTTTCATACGCTACACCAAAAGGAGTAGGCACTATACGCATCCCTGACATGGATGACATTACATGCAATCACGACCTTCCACGATAGCATGTGTTGTACACAATATTGAGTTTTACTAAACAACGATATGTTATTAAAATATTATATAAACTAGCCGTTATGAATAGTAATACTGAATTTTTGAAATTTTATAAATTTTATCATTCAAAATGGAATTCCTTTTTGTATTAGGAATATCGAAATTATCCTAGGGTGAATTTTCCGTAATTTTTTGAAAACATTCAATTTTTGATGAATGGTGAAAACACTGGGTTACTATTAAAAAACATTCTTTTTATTTAAATAATTATTTACTTTATTTAAATTTATTTTAGGTCAAAATTGATACATAATAGCTATATAATTTAAATGTAATTATTTGGAGTCATTTTATAATAAGTTTAGATATATAAAAATGTTATTGAACTTTTCACTGTCTTTTACCCACCTCCTAGGAGAATTTGGAAATTCACATAAAACATAATTTTACCGCTTCTATGAGTGGAATTTTGTAAATCCGAGAGAGACGGATAATATCAAGGACTAAAATGGGGTTCAATGAGATGAAAATAATTTTTGGTGAATAGAAACTTTTTACTTTTATTTACCACGGTTCAAAGTAAATAGGGTAATTAAGGGTAAAAATGATATTATTATTACCCTAACACATGTCCTAATTATATTAGATAAGTGTAATTCGACCAAAAAAAACCTTAGGAATAAAATATGACCCTTTAGGACGACATGGATTAGATTAGGACATTTATTATTAATTTATTTAAAGAAGGGTTAAAATAGTTAAAATGAAAGTTTAATAACTAAATCAATTTTAATAAAAGGTTATATTTAAGATAAATTAGACTATAAATATTCATTAGAAATATAAAAATATTTCATAACTAATGGTATTTTATTTATTATTTTTAGACGTTAAATAATTTATGTTATTTATGAGATAATGGTGATACAGTAATTACCTAAATAATTAAATATTAAAATAATTGATGTTATAAATAGCCAAATAAATGTAATTTGATACTTTTTATGATTTACATTAGTTTTATAGGTTAATATGACATTTTATTATTGAATTAATTATCTTTGTTAGAACTAATCATGTTGTTATTATTTTCACAAAAATCCATTACCAAATAGTGTCAAAATTGACATAAAATAGTTTTAAAAACAAATATTATATTATTAATTGTTATTATATTCCTAAAAATATAAGTATAGGAAACAATACATATATCATGATAGGTGTATCATTAATGGAACACTTGGGGGACGCTTGGATGTATATAGAATGTTTATAAACTATTTCATATAAAAATAGAAAGTGGCATGGTAAATGTCAATCTAATTAACTAAAAGTTAAAAATAAATGATAAGGTTAATATAGTGACCAAAACCTATCTAAAATATATTTTTTGAGAGTATTTAGACCCATACCCACCTTATCTTTTAAATAAATCAATTTGGAGCTATTAAAAACCGAATATGACTTTATTATAAAATAATATTTCAAGTTTTTTCAAAGGTGCCCCTCTCCTCCCTTATAAAAAGGGCACCCCTTCCCTCTTTTATTCACACACTTTTGAGTCTTGAAGCTTAGCCAAACCCTGCCCATTTCTCATTACAAATCCCTAGCAATATTCTGGAGGTTCTGGTCTTCTCAAAATACCAACTCTACTTCCTTAAGAGGAAGCTCAATGGAGGTCCTTCAAAGAAGAGGTAATCTCTTCTTCCGATTCTCTCAATTTTCATTCTTCTTGTATTTATTATTATTTAGTTGTATCATAATAAAGTAATAACATCCATATTAATTTTATAATTATATTCTATTATTAATATGAAACAACCATATTTCACCTTCTGTCCATCCTATGGAAAACAAAATCACCGCGCGTGGGTACGTACGGAATACCGTCTCCACGTCGTGGTGTAATCTGTTTTCAACCACCACCTTACATGGATGGGTATAATGGTGTAAATAAATAACTATATATGATTATTGTAAAGTGATATTAATTCTGAAATATTATAAATACACTTCAATACAATTCCATGATCATGGGAATGATATCATCGCTCGTGCGTACGTACGGACTACCGTCTCCACGGCGCGATGAGATTCATTCTCCATGTTAACCATTCATGAATGATTATAAAGCATATATAATGAATAATAATGAAATATATGACATAATAATGATACTGGATTTATGTATATGTGTATTTCATCTACTTAATTCCATTCAATTCAATAAGGAAACGAAAATAGCGTTCATGCATACGTACGACCTACCGTCTCCATGAACAGTGTATTTCATTCCATTTATCGATCTATCATATATATATGTATAAGATAAATATATATTATATATAAATCATGTTTTAAATTCTGGAATTATGTAAATCAGTATATAAGTAATAATATCATGAACAACAAGTCAAAACACATAAGATAAATGAAACGATTTTACCCAAAATGACCCTTTACCATGGAATTTACAAAAGAACGGGTAATATAAAGTCATAAGTGAACCGTATATGAAATCATAACAATGAATATGATTCTATAATATTTCAATGACCATATTTAAATTATTGTACGGGAGGTTCAGATACATATGAAGCATATCAGACGTAAGGTAAGGGATACCTATTCCAATCTCATTCTTATCCGAGATTGTTTATTCGTAAGTATTTACTGGTGTTATTGTTATCATCCATGTCCATGTTTCCTAAAAAATGTTTCATGTATGTTTAATGTCCTTTTTAACCATTTTTTGACTTTTACTACATGGTATGTAAGGAATATTTTTTTACCATACGAGTTACTTTTTGACTTTTCTGACAAAAGTACGAGGAGAATGTTATTTTTAACTTATACGGAGTGAACAGAATTTTACGGTTTCATAATTCCTCATTTTCCTGAAGCATCCTATACAAGATTGCATGATTATTTTCAAAAAAACCCTTTTCTTTTAAAATTTCATGGCATTTTTTGAGAAGAAAATGATTTTCAAGAAGAAAGGATATTTTCCTCAAGATTTCATTTCAAGTGTTTTATCAAAAATATTTTCCATCTAAAATTACATTATTTAATATGTTTATGTTTCATGTATAATGTATCCATTATTTACATGGTTTTATTCTTCTTATGATGAAATGATATATATTTTTTTATATGGATTATGTTAAGATGGCATGATGTTTAAGAATCCCATTCTATTACATGGGTTATGATATGATGTATGATTTATGATTTTGTGGCACATGAATGAATGATTTTATTATGAGATGAGTTGGACATATATCTCCCTAAAATTCATTGGGAAAAGATTTATATCTCATGAGATAAAAATGGGTGGAACGGTATGTTAATCTGGTTCAGCAATACAGGACTTGAACGAGGAGTGAACTCGATTCAGAAAGGGACTTTGTCCACTAAGATGGTCTTGGTTGCAATGCCTTGGATACTCTGGAAATAATATCATGTGCTTAATGGTTTCCACAATCACATGTTTTATTCCCATGCTATTTTATCATGATTAATGTTTCATTGTGGTCTATTCCTTATGTACTACCATGTTTTATGTGATTGCCCAATATTTTTATGTTTAAACATTATGTTCAGGTTTTAAAGTTCTAATGTATATGATTTTTTTTATTTTATCCATGATTACCCTTACTGAGCATTTGAGATCACCCTTTATATGTTTTATTTTCCCTAGGATTTAAAGAAAGGTTTTAGGTAAGAAAACCAAAAGTGGAAGATCTTTATGGGAGATGTTGAAGATCTTTCACAATGATTAGAAGATTATGTTCCGAGTTTCCAAAGACACTAAACTATTAAGGTCCTAGTGTGTCTATTTTTGTTATGTATTAAGTATTCCTCAAAAGTAATGTAATGTCCATTTATGTCAAGATTCAGGTCTCTACACTCATAGTGAATTATCAATTGGTGAATTCCAAATATTTATACCAGTTACCAAATGTAATATATTTTCATCTAAGGTTTTGTTAGTTATGAGGTTTTTGATATTGGTTCGTAATCGAGTCCTTGTCAGAGGAAACATAGTCCAGGACTTCCCTATCATACATGGGTTTTGATGAGTTTTTAGGGGAAGAAGGTTGAAATGTATAATGTTTCCAACACCCAAAGCGGTCACATTCATGTTGGTAATCATTTGAAATTTTCCCCTTTGGTTTAGAGGTGTTTTGGGGTGTAATTGTGAGTTTATAAGATCTTTTTTAGGGTTAAAGGTTAGGAAACACAATTTTAAAATCTAGAAGAAAAAAATATGTGCCTTATATAGGTGGGAGAGAGAAGAGGGGAGCGCATGACATTTAATTATTTAATGAAATCATAGTAGATAACTGAGTGTCCTCTAGTATGTGAGGTCCGTGCAGACACAAAGTGTTCCCATTTTTTGAACAAATGTGCCACAAAACTATATGGAAAAGCCAGTTTGTGTAATTTCTATCAATTGTGGTTATTTTTAATGGGATTTTACCAAAATCATCCTCTATTTGACCAGATAAACCAATAATATTTCATGGAGTTTTCCCCTTTGACCCATTACCTTACATGTTCATTAGTAGTGGTTCTTGGGTAGTTCTTCATCTTGACCAGGAGTTACGAGTCTCTCTTCTCTCTTTCTCTTTGTCTGACAATTTTCACCAATTCTCTCTAACCCTAGTGGACATATGTTCTACATTTATATGTGTCTGGGTTTTCCAAAATTGGATTTTTCATCCTATGGGTTTTGATCCCATATCATAGACTTAATCAATTAGATTTAATTGAATTAATTATGATTTCACCACATGTGGTATGGGTTTCTATTCATTTCATTTCATTCAATAGTTCAATCTATTCATAGCCTTCTAATTTAAATTTTATTCGTGATAATAATGGTGTGGGTTATCAAGGTTTTTTATATAAAGGTTTTCTATAATATAAAATGGTGTTTAGTTGTCTTCTTATTTGAATTTTTTGTTTAAGGGGAACATTGAAATAAATTGGGTTTTTGTGAATTTTATAATTATGGTAAATTTACAAGGATAATTCTATTTTAAAAAATAATATGTATTGACATATAATATTCTATATCTAGTTATAAAAATAATATATAATTTTTCTTTCAAAAATAAAATTTATTGAAAAATATAACTTCCAGAAAAACATCAGGGAACATTTCGGTCTAGGTTTTGCTGGATTTTGAAAAATCATTAAATCATATTAGAGTTTAATAAAAACAAATCTACAAGAAAATATTGTAATTTTCCTGATCTATCCCCTTAAGCGAAAACAAACACTGTTAAAATGGCTATTGAGAAAGTAAAATTCAATTTAAAACTTAGTGTAGCCCTAAAATTTCATAGTAAAGGGGTTTTATAAAATAGTGTAAAATCCTTTAATAAATAATATTAAAAAACAATTTCAAAATTATGTTTTTATCAGATATAAAATAATTGATATATATTTTTCAAAAATATAACTCTATGGTTGTAAAAATATATATCTATTGAAAATAATTTTCAAAGCCTTTAATATTACGTATCCCATTGGAAACCAAATTCCATTTCAAAATTCAATAACCATTGATAAAAATACATGGATTTCTAATTGATTTTTTAAACCTTAACTTTGAAAATATTAACCCTTATTTAGAATATAATGACATGTATAAATAATTAATATATACATGAGTTAACAAGTAGTATCAATTTTTGGAAAATTCCTCCTTAAGGCTGGGTTTACTCCCCATTCCAAATAAACCGCTTTGATAAAAAAGTTCTATAATTTTAAATAAAAAAAATTTCACCTTGATTAATGTTCTCTTTATTAGTCTTTTAAAATAAACTTTTGAAAACATTAAATTATTATTTATATATATAAAAATAATTTTTACATATCTTAAACAATAACAAAAACTTATTTTGAGAAAATAATTATTCATTCTTAGAAATCAGGATAAATATGAAAATAATAAAAAAAATTATAAATAATTCCTATAATGAAGGGATTAAATTTTTATTAATGATTTTGATAAAATATTTGGAAATTTCATCAATATATATAGTTCAAGAGAATACATATAATTATGAATGACTATTATAGAAATAAAATACAATGTTTGAAATAAAATTATTCTATTAAATATATACTCGAATAAAATAATTGTAAATAAATAAAAATTCTATAAATCGGTAATTTAAAAATAGTAAAAAAATTTATAAAGGTTTTATTAAAAATAATCCTCTTAAAAAGATGATATTTAAAATAAAAAATTTAATAATTGTTTTAAAACATTTCCCCTTATTTGAAGAGGGTTTGGAAATAAAATATAAAATCCTAATTTTTTTTCATTTCATAGGAAATAATGAAAATGGATAAGTCATTTAATATAGAATATTAAAAATAATAGAATTTTGTAAAATTACAGTTTTTGATATGGAATAATTTTTAAAAAAAATTCACTTATATAAAATGGTTTGTTAAAATCGTCAAATAAATTCATTTTAAACAAATCACCGTTACATAATATCATACCAAAAATAAAATTAATGATTTTACTAAAAATAATATATATATTTTTAGAAAATACTCCCTTACATGAAATTAAAAACAAAAAAAAACAGTAATTTGGTTTTCTCCATTGCTAAGTCTTGGAAATATAAATATGGGATAAGGAAAGAGATTGTACTTGGGTAGGGTTTATCTAGCGGGTGAAGAGATGTTTTCCCAATATGTATATTTATATAGAATTATATATGACAAATGATAATCATAAAAATGATAATAATTTATTTTTTTAAAAGCCCATAGCTATACACAAATTTTAATGAAGAATATAAACCATATTTTGAGGCATCAAATATTTTGGTGTTTAATTATTTATCTTTTAGAGAAAGATAGGAAATAATATTACAGTTTTAATTTGCATATTTATTTTTATATGTATAAAAACATCATTTGGGATAATCTTTTAATTTTATCATTTATATAGATACATACATTTATGTTTATTTTCATCCATGATAATCTTCATAGAGTTGTTTTTAAAATGATGAATTTCATTTGATTGTTTATCATTTTGGATCAAATAACTACGAAGTCTTCATCACCTTCATTTGATATACAGAGGGATATGGTTTTTCCCTAATGGAACATAATAGTTGAGATATGGGTATCTAGATGAAGTATTTATAGGTTTTACATATTGGTGATTATGTGTGTTGAATAGTGATTAGGAAGACAATGACGTCGAAATTAGAGGTTGAAGGTGATTAAAAAGGTAATAATGAGGATTATTTTTATATTTCAGGGGAAACAATTTTATTGGCTGATCAAATATCAATGATTTATATAATAATATGACACATGTAATAAGAATATGTTTTAAGAATATTTACAATGAACCATAATAACTTGTCCCACCTAAAAAATATTTGTAGTTTGGGCACTTGAATATATTAAAAACAATTCCACTGACAGCTTGATCCCCAACACTGGGGTTGGAACGCAAAACACATGAATGAAAATTCATGGGATGGGCTGACCCACCTACCTGTTATTCTACTTTGGGTTCACCATACCCCATACGTGTTCTATTTTTCCATCTTCTTGGATTATTCTAGTATCTGAGTTCTTCCCTGCCACAATGCAGGTTTTCTAGGCCTTCTCCGATGTGTGGGTCGAGCTTTCACCCCATAATTGTGTGGTTGATCTAGATTAGATAGAAATTAGGTTGGCCTATTTTAAATTATATATATACTAAGATAAATTTAATTTCCTAAGAAGATATATGTACTAATTTCTAAAAAATAAAAAATTTACATAATTATTTATCTTATTGTCTACGTAGATTAATTTTTTTATTATTATTCTACTATCCAAGAAATTTATATTAGTTTTACTAATAATTTTAAAACAATTTGATAAAATAACTAATATTAAATTATTTTATAAAAATCTAAAAAATTATTTTTCTTATAAAATATAGTGTATAATAATTCTAGTATATGTTTATTTAATTTTTTTAATTCTCATGAAATTATGGTACTATTATTTTATATTAACATTTTATAATGACTATTAATACAGATTATTAATATCATATATCATTACTAAATTAATAAAAATATCTGATAAATTAAATTAGACTTTTATAATGCTTATATATAATTTAAATTTCAAATAATATGGTATTAGGAACTAATAGTATTTTAAGAATAATAAATTTTACACATAAATATATGTCACTTTTAAAATAATTAATAATCACTTGTAATATTATCAAAAAAATATATTATGAAATATGTTTTAGGAGGGAATAATAAATTATAGTTTCTCAAAATAATACGTTAAGACATATTTGAGTTTTTCAAATTTAAAACATTTATAAATATATTAATAATTAAAGATATCACAATTTGGATAAAACAATAATTTTGTTTGAAAATATCATCATTTATATAAACTTATAACTCAATTTCATTTTGAGTATAGAAAATATATATATATTATATCAAAATTTAGATTGTTTTAATTATAAAATAACACATTTATGAAACATTTATTTAAAAGGAAAACATTGTTTAAATTTTTTTGATGTTACAAAAACACATGTCATTGGGTTTTATGAAAAATGGGATTTGAAAAATGGGTTTAACTTTTGTTTTATGGGGTTCCTAGATTTAAAAATGGTGATTATGTTTAATAATGTGAAATGAACATTCCCTTGGTATATTTGATTATGATTTTTTGTGATTATTATGTTCTTTTCATTTGTGGTTGGATAAAAATTTATTTTAAAAAGTATTTCAAATGTATATGTGATATGTGATATGATAATGGTGTTATTGTAACATTTTGATGTATTTATTGATTATTTTTTGTTATTAAATTTTAATGAGCATGGTGTTTTTTATTTTATTGTCAAATTTTTAACAACCCACGATTTTATAGTACGTTATCTTTTTAAAGTAATTCAATTGATTCTGCTACACACAACACTGAGTTCAAGCGCGTCACGGCCAATCAAACTAGTCATTTAAAAAGAAGTTATGAATAATGTTAACCATATTTTGAATTTTATATATATCCAATATAATTTTAACATTCATCTTTTTTGTTTCGTAGACATAATATAAGAACAAATTCAGTTTTTCCAATACTAGAAGTATTTTTTAAGAAATGAAATTTTACCATATTTTAATGGATATCAATTTTAAAATCCAATATTTGACACTTTTATATTATCAATTTGACAATATAAACTTGTTATATAAAATAGGGACATAAAAATTAGTATGGATATCTTTTTGGTGTTTTTCTAAAAACATTTATATTTTGATGAATAGTCAAAAATATTAAATTTTTAATTGAAAACAACATTCTTAATAAAAATAATTTATAGTGTTAAATTATATAATTAAATGGTTTTTAAGTATAATTAGATTATTTTTTTATCATTTAATACAATTTTTTTCATTGGAAGTTATTTTACATAAAAATTGGACCTAAACACTTGTCAATCATTGGATAGTTTTTTACTTCTCAAAAACCCGCTTTCTGGCTTTAACAATAAGAATTAATTTTAAATTAATTAATGAAACATCTATATTTTGAATTTTATAAAATAGTCACAATTTTTTAATTTGGAATATCAAATTTAGATTTGGGTAAATATTTGATATTTTTCTGAAAACATTTCATTTTTTATGAATAGTGAAAAACATTGCGTTATTGTTTAAAACTAACGTTTTATTTAAATAATTATTATTTTTATTTAAATTTATTTTAAAATTAAAATAGATACATAATACCTATATTAGTCACATTTAATTCATTGGAGTCATTTTATAATAATATTAGATGTATAAAATTTTATTATACTTTTTAATATCTTTTAACCACCGTCAACGTAGGTTTGAAAATTTGCATTAAACGTAGTTTTACCACTTTTGAGAATTGATTTTCAGAAATACAAGAGACACGGTTTCCAAAAGTATTTAAATTATGGATCAATAGGATGAGAATAATTTTGTGTGAATATTAACTTTTGATTTTTATTTACCATGGTTAAAAATAAATAGGGTAATTAAAGACAAAAAAGATATTATAATAACCCAAAAACATGTCCTAATTCTACTAGATACGTGTATTTTGACAAAAATAAACTCTTGGAATAATATATGACCCTTTTTTATTCACATTTATTAGATCAAAACATTTATTATATTTTTTTTAAAGAAGATTTGAATGTTTTAACTTCACATTTTCACAATTAAATCCTTTTTAATATTGAGTCATATAAAAGATAAATTCAACTATAAATATTCATTAAAAGGAAAAAAAGATTTAATATATCATTGTAATTTATTTATAATTTTTATACATCAAATAATTAAATTTATATACGACAAAATGATGTTTTATTAAATAACATATTAATGAAAGATAAAAATAGGTGATATTATAAATATTAATATCAATAAAATTGAAATTTTTTATTCCATACAAGAATTTTATAGATGAATATGACTTAGTAAAATTTATTCAATGTATTTTTTTAGAAAAAGTCATGTTTTTATGACTCTAACAAATAACCAATACTACATAGTGTCAATATATATATAAATGTGTTTTTAAAAAAAATACTATCATATTAAATGATATAATATTCCTAAAAATATATGTTTCAGAAAAACGAAATAAATAATGATATAAATTTCATTAATGAACTACTTTAGGTTCTATTGGCTTATTATAGTATTTTTATTAACCATGTAATATAAAAATACAAGAAGACATGGTAAAAGATAAATTATTTTACTAAAAGATATATCTAAATGATAAGTTTTATATGTCGACCTAAACTTGTATAAAACCAATTGTTATAGAGTTATTTGACCCATAATCACAATATCCTAGAAATAAATCTTTTTGAATTCATTATAAACCGAAAATTATTTTATAAAATAAATAATATTTCAAGATTTTCCTAAAGTGTCCCTAACCTCTCTTATAAAATGGTACTTCCCCTTCTCTTAATTTTTCACCTCCAAAGCCTTTTGTCTTAGCCAAAAACTACTCAAATATCCCCCAACTACACTCAATTCAACTTAGAGGACATACTTTTATCATAAAACCAACCAAAAGAGCCCTTTAGTTCAAATGAAAAGGGGGAACCCATTGAAGTGGTTATTATATCATCACCTCTTACAAAGTTCATTTCTTCTACCACTTCCTCTTTCATTGTTGTTTACATACCAAAATAAAAAATCCAGAACCTCATACATTATTTTATGTTATTATAAATATGGTACAACCATATTCATTATTCAATCCATCTTATCAATAAAAAAGTCACCATACGTACGTACGTACAGCTTACTATCTCCATGTTGTGGTGTAGTTTGTTTTTAAACACTTAATTATTTGGATGAGTATAATAATGCATTTAATTTATTTAAATAATAAATATAATATGTTAATGATTATATATATTGAATATTTCATCCAATTAACTACTATTTCACCACTAATATAATGATATTGTCACTCATGCGTATGTACGGTTTACCGTCTCCGCGACGTGATACGATTCTGTTCCCCAGTATAACCATTTATGAATAATATAAATTTTATGATTAAAAATAATTTTTAAAAACATATTATCCTTTTGGACATGAATAAAATACATTTTATCCGTAATAAACATGGCATACATAACAAAACAAAAATTGTAAAATGAATCAGTTAACACCCAAAACAATGATACTACTGAAATATTATTAACAAAACATTATTAGAAGATCATATATGATTTCATATTTATGTATTTGGTTATTGTAAAATATAATAACATTGATTTAACCATTAATATAGGAGTTTTACGTACCCTTGATTATGGAAATGTATAAGGTACGGGTTAACATTACAATTACTTTATTATCTGAGGTTGTTTATATGCAAGTATTTACTAGGACTTCTTATCATCCACATCCGTGTTTCTTAAAAATGTATTTCAATTTTTTTTACTATTTCCTAGACTACGGGTTAAAGCCATTAATACCATTTATTGAGTTATTATAAATTTTTTTGAAAGTAATATTTCCTTTGTTTTTGAAACAAGGTACCTTTTTACCTTTTCGAAAAATAAAGGAATGAATGTTTTTTTAATTTATATGGAAGGTGCATCTATTTTCTTCTGTTATAACACCTTAAAATATTCCCTTACAAGATTATAATAATATTTTGAAAATAAATTTTTTCTTTTATATTTACATGACTATTAAATGATTTCAAAAAATAAAGAGATATTTCCCTCAAATAGTTTTTATTTCATCTATGTCAACACCTTTTGTTGGATTATACACTTTTTCGAAGTTGATTTATTATAATACAATCTTTCATATTTTATTGAAGGTTTCATGATATGTTTGGTTGTGGATGGGATATTTTTATACTATTCTTGCTTTATTGATAAATTATTGACATTTAGTATGCTAGTTTTTATATGAATGTTTATGTTATGTTTAAACAATTTCATATGAGGAATGCATTGTGATTAGTAAGTGAAAGTTAGAGCCTATTATAGCTCCTTGATGCATCTGTAGGTCTCGTAAGAAAAAATTGTGTCTTGCCACAAGGCCTTGAAAAGATATTTACCTGTATTTTTGTCATGTGGCCTTGAATATGTGGTTATGATATCCGACATTATGCATTCCATCATTATAAAATTGTCTATTAATATTACATGTGATTATTTTACTAGTATAATGCCTATGTGACCAAGTAAATGGTATTATTTAATTAATCTTTTCCATATTATTCATAATTGTATGTTTAAAATGATTTTTTTATTCTTATTCATTTCCTTAAATGTTTATTATTATTTATGAATTTTTTCTCTATATTATAATCATTACTGAGAATCTGAGCTCACCGCTTTCTATAATTTATTTTTCATAGGATTCAAAAAAGTATATTATGACTGACTAGAAATAATAAGATTAGGGATATGATTGTGCTTAAAAGAGATGAAATGTTGTGTTTTTTCATTTCGTAATGGAATAGAAAAATTATGTATGAATCTATTACTTCCAAGTATACTAACCAAATCGGTATTTCGAGACATGATCACTTTTTATCAGGCCAATGTTATGTAATAATGAACCGAATCTGGGTATCTTGGGTCACGACCTTACAGTTGGTATCAGAGGATGTTTAGTACAATTCTTGGAAACTAGATTTATAAAATCTCTGATTAGATAACATTACCCTAATGCAAATATTGAAGACTAGTATAGAAGAACATCCAAAAATTTTGGTAGTTTAAATATTATGTGAGTTTTCCAAGAAAATACACCTCTGTCTGGATAGAGACAGGTATAGGTGGCCCTGACATAGATATTCCTAGGAGTGAAAACTATAGCTAGGAGTTTTGGGCATGACCTAGAGTATCCCAGTACCTGACAATAGGCCTTGATACACTCTTGGTATTAACAATCAAGGGGGATATGCTTAAGATAATTAAATTTTCTTTACAAACCATTATAAACTACTTATGAGAAAATACTTTCCAAAAGTGAACAGTTTTATGATTATGAATTATATGCATAAACTGTTCAATTTATGTTAGGTATTTTACTAGTTTGGAATTATGCACTGTGATTCATAAAATAACCCTATGTATTCCATTGGTTGGAAATGGAGACTAGAAGATGGAATGTGAACTCCAGCAATACACATGATCCAAAGAGTAAGAAGGATCATAACATTCATGGTATTAAGTCAAAAAATTTATGGTAAATAGTCTCCCACATATTCTCATCATATAAAGAAATAGTATAATTTTTTAATAATATATGTAATGAATATTCTGAGTTTTATGCATTTGAGGGGAATCCAGATAAGAAAATTATGGTAGATAGAAATATGGTTAAAGGGAAGAAGGGAAAGATAGGGTTTCCCCTATTTGATAACTCTGGAATGAATCACCTTGGTAAATGATTGAATGGAATGGGAGTTTTTATTTAGTGTGGAGAAAAATGAAACCAAGTACGTGATTGAAAGAGACAGAAAAAGTTATCATAGGTACAATGTTTCATCTACAAGGAGTTGGGACACTACACAAATCAATGTCCCAATCATTAGAGTATATCCCTAATGACTCTATTAGATAATAATCAAGTTATGATACAAAGATATATGAATATGAATAATTAGTGCTCATATATTTTTATTAATGAACTATGTCAATAGAGTGTTGTATCAACGTTGTACATGATATATTAATTTTGTAAATAAATAAGGATTGTACTTTAGTACTATTTCATTGAGGATTTTTGATTATATGGTACTAAGAAAAGTGACTCAACAACAAGTTAATTTTTTTTGTAAAATACATGGTTAAAGAATAGATAAACATTAATATGGTCCATATACTGAGGTAGTGATTTTTGGAATAAGAGATAGTTGATATGGATAAATTATATTGGATATTGGTGACTACCTTGGAACTGATTAATGGTTTGTTTATTCCATAATTGTTGGAGATTACCACATTTTTGGATTTATGGAGTATATCTAGAATTCAATGTTTTACATAAGGAATAACGATGTAAATACCTATTAAAATATGGTTTTCTGGTAATTCAGTTTATTATGCTGTCTTATGAGAATACATGATGAAGTCATTCACATGTATGTTTTATGACCTTCCTTATTAATTCTGGACTTTGAGTTTGGACACATGTATTTTTTATAAGTTTAAAGGTTGGAATGGATTAAGTAAGACATTGGATACTATTGTTTAAGGTTAAAACATTTCTTAATATTATTTTTGGATTTTTAAAGAAAGGAAAACCCAGAGGTCGAGCGACAACCTGTCGCGTCCGGCAAGGCTGTGAGACTTGAAACCGCAACCAATGAGTGACACAGATAAATCACCTACCAATAGCCTATGTGATGTCCTATTTTGTATAATGCAGTTTTTTAATTATTTGATATATTAATTATAAATTCATTTTTTAGAAACCCTATACAATTAGTTTAGAAGATTATTTTAGTGTTTTATTATCTTTTAGAGAGAAAGATGAAATTTTGGATGGAACTCTACATGACAAGTATATTTTTTTCTTATTATATGAATAAATTAATTCTTAAACATTTGGGAAAGGATATCAAAACTAAAATGTGTTGTCATAATACCTTATATTTTTTTGAACCAATGAAATTTTATATCATCATAGATTTATGGATTTTAGGCCCTCAATTTTCCATTTATTGTTCACTTGTTTGTGACGGATGACCTCAATCACTCCCTATAAATATTTATGTTTTTCTTCCAATTATATGTCTATAATTTACACCAATGTTCATCTATTTGATACCCTAATTTGGTGGTGACTTTTTCATTTCCCTTTCCCTATTATCAAGAATAAATTTTATTAACAATATTTCCGATGTGGGTTTTCCAAAAAAGTATTTTCTATATTCAACCTATTATTTTCGAAGAACAATTTAAAATTACAAGGACTCAATTTATTGAAGTAGGGGAGAATGTAACACACCTTGATTTCATTGTACGTTATCTCTTTAATGTAATTCAATAGCTCACCCTACACACAACACTCAGTTCAATCAAATCATGACCAATCAAACTAGCCATTTAAAAAGTAGTTATGAATAGTGTTAACATTGTTTTGAATTTTATATATATCCTATATGTTTTCAAAATTCATCTTTTGTGTTTTTTAGACAAAATATAAGAATAAATTCAACTTTTCAAATTCAAGATGTATTTTTCAAAAAAATGAAAATTTACCACCTTTTAATAGAGAACACATTTCAAACCCAATATTTGACACATTTATATATTCATTTTGATAAAATAATATTCTTCTTAAAATAGGACATAAAAAATTTAATTTGGATATATTTTTTGTGTTTTTCTCATAAATTTCATATTTTGAGGAATAGTGAAAAAATACTAAATTTTAATTGAAAACAAATTTTAAAAAAAAACAATTTATAGTGATAAATTATAAATTTTAATGGTTTTTAAGTTTAATAAGATTATATTTTTCTAATTTAATCAAATTTTGTTCATTGAAATTAATTTTATAGTTTAGACAAAAACACATGTGAATCTTTTGATAGTTTTTACTTCTCAAAAACCTGCTTTCAGGTTTTGACAATGGGAATTAATTTTAAAATAATTAATGGAAATTCTATGTTTTTAAATGTACAATATTTTTGAATTTTGAATATCAAATTTATCTTTGGTTGAATTTTTGAAATTTTTCAGAAAACGTTCAATTTTTTATGAATAGTGAAAAATACATAGTTATTGTCTAAAACCGACTTTTTAGTTAAATATTTATTATTTTTATTTAAAATTATTTTAAAGTTAAAATAAATACATAATACTTATATTAGTACAATTTAATAAATTCGAGTCATTTTATAATAGATTAGATATATAAAATTCTATTGAACTTCTTAACGTCTTTTACCATCATTCTACCCCCAATAAAACATTTGAATAAAACGTAATTTTACCACTTCTGTGAAATGAATTTCAAAAATGTGAGAGACAAAGTTTAAATCAGTAATTAAAATGTGGTTCAATTGGTTGATAATAATTTTTGGTGAAAAAAACTTTTGATTTTTATTTTCCATGGTTAAAAGTAAATATGATAATTAAATGTAAAAATGATTTTATAATTACCCCAAAACAAGTCCTAATTCTATTGGATAAGTGTATTTAAGCCAAAATCAACCATATTAATAAAATATTGTCCTTTTGATCAAATTGTATTAGATTAAAACATTTATTATATTTTATTTAGAGAACAGTTAAAAGTATTAAATTTACATTTTAATAACTAAAAATTTTTTAATATCGGGTTATACATAATATAAATTTGTCTATAAATATAATTTGGAGATATAAAATATTTCCTATATCATATTATTTTATTTATAATTTTTAGATATCAAATAATTAAATTTATTTATGACACCATGATGATGCTACAATTACCTTATTAATGAAATATTAAAATTATTGATATTATAAATATTAAAATAAATGTAAATTGAATCCTTTTATTCCATATACGAATTTTCTAGGTTATAATGACACGTTATTATTGATTCAACGTATTTTTTTGATTTATTAATTTTTTGAAGACTTTAACAGAAAACAAATACTAAAAACTGTCAAAATTGACATAAATTAGTTTTTAAAACAAATACTATTTTATTAAATGATATAATATTTGAAAAAGATCTAAGGTTCAGTAAAAGGACTTATATAATGATAGATACGTCATTAAGGGGAAACTTGAGGTTTTCCTAGCTTTTAATAGTATCTTTATTAACAATGTAATATAAAAATACAAGATAACATAGGAAAAGTTAAACTATTTAACTAAGAGATAAATCTAAAACATAATGTTAATATAGTGACATAAACTGTTCTAAACCTATTTTTTGAGAGTTTTTCGACCCATCCCCACCTCATCCTGGAAATAAATCATTTGTGAGCCCTTAGGAACCGAAGTATATTTTATAATAAAATAATATTTCAATCTTTTCATAAAGTGACCCTCACCTCTCTTATAAAAGTGTATTTCCCCTTCTCGTAATTTCACATCTCCAAATCCATTTGTCTCATCCAAACCCTTCTCAAATATCCTCCCAACTACCCTAAATTCATCTTAGAGGCCTTACAATGATCATAATGTCATATTCAGGAAGCCTTTTTTTAAATCAAAAGGACGAACTTGAAGAAGAGGTAATCATTTCATCACCTCTTTCAAAGTTCTTTTCTTCTAACACTTCCACTTTATTTTTGTTTCCATACCAAAATAATAAATCTACAACCTTATACATACTGTGATTTTATTATAAATATGGTACAACCATATTAATTATTCAATCTATCCTATGAATGAAAAAGTCACCATACATGTGTACGTCTGTCTTAACGTCTCTACGTTATAGAGTAGTTTTTTAGTCAACACTTCATTATATGGATGGGTATAATTATGAGTTTAATTTATGTAAATAAGAAAAATAACATTTCAACTATTCTGTATATATAATATATCATCCAATTACATACAATTTCACCACTAATAGAGTGATATTTTTGCTTTTGTGTATGTACGACTTACCGTCTCCACGATGCGATAGGATTTTGTTCCCCATTGTAAACATTCAAGAATAATTTCGATTTTATGATTAAAAGTAAATTTTAAGAAATTAATATTATTTTGGTTATGAATCAAATACATTCTATCTATAACAATAATGAATTACATAACAAAACATCTAAAGGAAAAGGAATCAGTTAACAGCCGAAACAATGATACTACTGAAATATTATAAACAAATAAATATTATAAGATCAAATAAGAAATCATATTTATGTTTTTTTGTTATTTTATAATATGATAAAAATTATTAAACCATTATACAAGTGGTTAATATACCCCATAATAAGGAAAAGTAGATGGTAAGGGTTAATTTAATAATCTCAATATTCTTTGGGGTTGTTTATACGTAAGTATATGCTGGGACTTCTTATCACCCACATCCGTGTTTCTTAAAAAAGTATTTCAAAACATTTTTACTATTTACTATACTATGGGTTAAAGTCATTTATACCATTTTTGACCTTTTATAAATTTTTTGAAAGGATCTTTCTATCAATTTCCAAACAAAGTATTTTATGACCTTTTCGAAAAATTAAGGGAAGAATGTTTTTTAACATATAAGGTGGGTGTGACAATTTTTTGATGTTATAACATCTTCGAAGATTTCCTTACAAGATTATAATAATATTTAAAAATTAAATGTTTTCTTTTATAATTACATGAATTTTAAATGATTTCAAAAATAGAAAGAGATATTTCTCTCAATTAGTATTGATTTCATTTATTTCAGCATACTTTATTGGATTTTAAGCTTACGTGATGTTTATTTTTTATAAAAAAATTATTCACATTGTATTAATGGTTTTTTGATATGTTAGACTATGGATATGCTACTTTTAGAACATTCATGGTTTATGGTTATTGTATAGAAATTTCTATGGATTGTTTTAAACAAATATTTATGATAGGTTTCAACATTTTCATATGAGGAATGTATTGGACATAATAAGTGACAGGTGGAGCCCACTATAGCCCCTCAATGAATTGGTAGGTCTCAGGAGACAAACTATTATCATGGAACAAGTCCTTGACAAAATATTTATTTTTATTATTGGCATGAGGCCTTGACTATGTGGATATGATGTTTGGAATTATGCATTCCATCATTATTAAATTGGATATTGTTATTACATGTCATTATTAGACTAGTATAATATCCATGATAACAAGTAAATTGAATTATTTGATTTACCATTTCCATATTATTCTGAATTTAATGTTTTAACGGCTTGGGTTTTATTCTTATAAATTTCCTTAAATGTTTATGATTATTTATGGAAGTTTCTGCTATATATTTATCCTTACAGATTACCTGAGCTCACCCCTTTCTATGTTTTATTTTTCATAGGATAAAAATAAGAGTATTATGTCTGACTTGTTTGGATAATCTAAGGGATATGAGTGTGTTGAAAGAATACAATTTTTTATCATTTCATAATGTTTTGTAAAACTTATGTTAGTATCAAATACATCCAAGGATACTAAACTAATCATTATTTCTATAATTTATCTCTTTTGATCATTCGAATGTTATGTAATAATGCATCAACTTTGTGTAACACCCCAATATTCTACGGTATGCTTCTCTTTGAATAATGTGATAGTGTGTGTTGTACGCAACACCGAGTTCTAACACACAATAACTAATCAAACTAGCCGTTATGAATAGTAATACCTAATTTTTGAAATTATATATATTCTCTATTTCAAAATGGAATTCATTATTGGATTCGGAATATCTAATTTATACTAAGGTGAAATTTTGGTACTTTTCGGATAACTTTAATATTTTGATGAATAGTGAAAATTACTAAATTTTAATTAAAAACATCTTTTTTAATTGAAATAATTTATCTTGATAAATTATGAATTTGAGTGGGTTTAAAGTATATTTAGAATATATTTTTACCATTTAAGACAATTTTGGTCATTGGACATAATTTCAATGTTTAACCAAACATAAACATGTATCAATCTTTTGATTGTTATCATATCTTAAAAACACGCTTTTTGTTTTGACAGCGGGAATTAATTTTAAATTAATTTCTGCCACTTCTGTGTTTTGAATTTTGAAAAATGGATTCCATATTTGGAATCAGGATACTCAAATTTTGTAAATAGGTAACTTTTATTTTTAGACATTTTGAATAATTACTTCGGTAAATATTTTATTTACCATGGTTAAAGGGTAAATCCGGTAAATAAGGGTTAAAAAATAATATTATAATAATAAAAAATTACCCTAAAACGTGTCCTAACCTTATTGGTTGATACATTTTCGACCATGGGAATCTTTGGTTTAATTTTTGTACCCCATGGTGCCACATGTAAGTGATAGGGACACTTTATTTTAATTAAGTTAAAATGAATACAAAAATGACACAGGCATATATATTTTAGAAAAAAAAATTTACATAGGGTTATATATGTTGGATTTTCGAGTATAAATATTTCTTAGAAAGATAATAAGATTTCTTACATAATTATAGTTTATTTATAATTTTATAGTTTATTTATAATTATAGTTTATTTATAATTATGGCACAATGATGATGCAGTAATTACCATAATAGTGAAAAATTAAAATAATTGATATTATAAAAACACAAATAAATATAATTTGAGACTTTTAATGAATTAAAATAATTTTGTAGGATAATAGGACATATTAGGATTGATTTAATTGACTTTTTTCGAAGTAATAATTCTGTTATGAGTTTTAAAAAAATCAACTATTGAATATTGTCAAAATTGACATAAAAGAGTTTTTTAAAACAAATATGATATTATTAATTGATATTAAATTTTAAAAATCTAAGTTTCAGCTAAGAGTATTATATTATGATAGGTGTATCATTAATTTACCATTTGGGGGTCGCTTGGATGTATATAGTAAGTTTATTTACTATATAATATAAAAATACAAAGTGACATGGTAAATGTCAAACTAATTAACTAAGAGTGAAAACTAAAAGATAAGGTTAATATAGTAACCCAAACCTATCTAAATTCTATTGGTTGAATTGTTTTCGACCTATCCCATCCTTAAACGTTGAATAATAAACTTTGGAACCGTTAGAAACCGAATATGAATTTATTATAAATTAATATTTCTAGCTTTTCCAAAGGTGCCCCTCACCCCTCTTATAAAAGGGCACTACCCCTTCTCAATACTTCACACCCTCAAAGCCTTTTGGTTCGGCCAAACTCTGCCCAAATACTCTCTCACCTTCCCTAAATACAACCTAGAAGCCTTAGTTTGATCATAAATCCATTCTATGGAGCCCTTTTGATTAAATCAAAAGGAAGAACCCGAAGAAGAGGTAATGTTTTCACCACCATTTTTCAAATTCATTTCTTCTTCCACTTCTTCTTTCTTTGTTATTACCATTATAAAATAATAACTCCAGTATATTATATATACTATGATGTTATTATAAATATGGTACAACCATATTCAGTATTCTATCCACCCTTTGAATAACATATCACAATACGTGCGTATGTACGGCTTATCGTCCCCACGTCGTGGTGTAATTGTTATTCCATATATTATTATTTGGATGGGTATAATAATGATGGGTAACTCATGTAAATAATAAATATAACATGTTATTTATTCTTTATATATGATATTACATTTATTTAGATATTATTTTAATATCAAAAGAATGATATTGTCGCTCGTGCGTACGTACGGACTACCGTCTCCACGAACGCAATGAGATTCATTCTCCATTGTATCCATTCAGGTATAATTATAATTTGATGATTCAAAAATGATGTTTAAGGACTTGATATCATTCTGGATATGAATAATATACAACCTATTCATTACAAACATGGCTTACATAACAAAAAATATAAAAGAAAACGAGTAAGTTAACACCGAAAACAACGATAATACTAAGATATTATTAACAAATCAATGTTAAAAGATCATATATGATATCATATTAATGTATATTATTCTTGTATAATTTAATAAAAATTATTTCACCATTATAAAAGAGGTTAACCTACCCTAACCAAGGAAAAGTACAAGGTAAGGGTTATTTCACAATCTCTTCATTATCTGAGGTTGTTTATACGTAATAATTTACTGGGATCTCTTTATCATCCACATCCATGTTTCTTAAAAATGTATTTCAAAACATTTTTACTATTTAAAAGAACATGGGTTAAAGTCATTTATACCCTTGTTTGACTTTTTATAAGAGTTTTATAAAGGAATCTTTCCGTCGTTTTCCAAACAAGGTGCTTTTAACCTTTTCGACAGAATTTAGGTAAGAATGTTTTTTTTGATTATACGGCAGGTGCGGTTATTTTCTGCCGTTATAAAATCATTGTAGCTTCCCTTACAAGCTTATAAGAATATTTTCAAAGAAAATGTTTTATTTTATAAATATATGACTCTTAAATGATTTCAAAAATAGAAAGAGATATTTCTCTAAAAAGAGTTTTGATTTCATCTATGTCAACATCCTTTGATGGATTTTACGCTTATTTGAAGTTTATTTATTATGATACAAAACTTATATATTTTATTGAAGGTTTTGTGATATGTTTGATTGTGGATGTGCTATTTTTATACCATTTATAGTTTATGGTGAAAGTATTGACATTTCGTATTCTAGTTTTAATACGAATGTTTATGTTATGTTTAAACCTTTTCATATGGGAATGAATTGGACTTAATATGTGACAGGTGGAGCTCGCTATAGCTCCTCGATGCATCAGTAGGTCTCACGAGACAAACTAGTGTCTTGGCACAAGGCCTTGACAAAATCTTATTTGTAGTCTTGGCATGAGGCCTTGGCTATGTAGTTATGATAGTCTGGCATTATGCATTCTATCATTATGAAAGTGGTTATTGATATTTCCTGTGATTATTAGATTAGTAGAATATCTATGAGAATAAATAAATGGAATTATTTCATTTTATTTTTTCCATACTATGTCTAAGTTCAAGTTTAAAAGGCTTTTGTTTTAGTTATACATTGCCTTAAATGTTTATTATTATTTATGAAAGTTTCCGCTATATTGTTATCCTTACTGGGCATTTGAGCTCACCCCTTTTCTATGTTTTATTTTTCCCAGGGTATGAAGAAGTAAATTATGAATGACCTACAGGGATAGTATGTGGGGATATGAGTGTAGAATATGAAGAAAATATGTTGTTGTAGTTTCCATTTTTATGATGTAATATAAGATTTATGAATATATCTAGTATTTTCAAGGCTACTAAACCAATCGGTCTTTCGAGATTTGATCCTTCTTGTGATCATGCCAATGTTATGTAATAATTCACCGACTCTAGGTAACTGGGGTCGGGGCATTACAGTTGGTATCAGAGGAAGTTTAGTACAAACATTGGAAGCTAGATTTAGATAAACTCTGATTAAAGCACGTATACCTAAGATGAACTTTGAGGATTAGTATAGAAGAACTTCCTAGAATATTGTTATTGTAGAGATTTTGTGAGTTTTCTGAGCAATACATCCCTGTCTGGATACAAGTAGGTAGAGGCAGCTCTGGCACAGATGTACCTAGGGGTAAAACTCAAAAACACTGCTTTCATCTAGACTCGAACGGGAACTGGTTCACGACAATGGGCCTTGCTGCACTCTTGGTTACGACACTCCCGGGGGACATTCTTAGCATAACTCTCATTTTCATTACAAATCATTATGATGAGTTTATGAGTATATACTTCCTCAAATAAAACATTTTTATGATTATGGATTATATCCATAAATAGTTCAATTTATGTTAAGTGTTTTATAAGTATGGGATTATGTATTTTGATTCATAAACTGATCTAGTTTATGCCATTGTTTAGAAATTGCGCCTAGTGGAAGAAATGGAAACCGTATCAATACACGCACTCCAGGTAGGGATTTCCCTCCTTCTCAAGATAATTATAGTGGAGCTGGTGATGCAACTAATGCCGATCAACTAATCACCATACTGGGACAACTTACTCAGTTTATGAATAATAACCTTACCCGTATGGAGCACCCTGATCCACATTGTGTAGGATCAATGTTAAATTGCTTAATGAGGCAACAACAACCAATGTTCAATGGGAGTACAAATCCCTTAGTAGCTGAGCAATGGATATTTTCCCTAGAGAAAATATTTTCAGCTTTGGGGAGTAGTGAAAGGGAAAAAGTGATCATGGCAATTTACCGCCTCACTAGAGATGCTGATCAATGGTGGTCATTGTTTCGAAATACAAAGGAAGATGATGAAGTATCAAATATGGAATAGAGGGAGTTCAAAGATCTGTTTTCAAAAAAATACTTTCCTCGTGACCATCGAGCAGATATGGAAAGGCAATTTCTGAGTCTGAGACAAAAGGTGGATGATAATGTCACAAAGTATGAGGGTAACTTTACAAGGCTATCAAGTTATACTGGAGATTATATACATAACCCAATATGTAAGATTTATCGTTTCTTTGATGGGTTAAAACCATTTCTCTGTCGAGCATTAGTATCACAATCCTTCTCATCATAAAAAGACATTGTCTCATGTGCTATCAAGACCAAAAAGGAATTGTTTAAGTCTTATGACATTAAAGAAGAGAAAAAGAAGAAGAGATCTGCTGGTCAATATGGGAATGGAAATAATCGAAAGAAGGGAAATGTTGAATATCCATCCTGTGGTAAATGTGGGAAGAAACACCCTGGTACTTCCTTGAAGGGAACGAGAGTGTGTTACAAGAGTGGTGAAAAAGGCCACAAAGCTCGTGATTACAAAGGGAAGAATGAAGATACCAATGTTCAGTGCTACAATTTTAGGGAGATGGGGAATTATGCAAATGAATGTTCTAAGCGTCAGGGGAACTTACCTTAGAAAATTCCAAGGGATCAAGGCCATGATTATGTTATCACTACTGCTGAGGTAGAAGCTCTGAATGATGTGGTGGCAGGTAATTTAATGGTTTCCTCAAGTTTAGTAAATGAATTATTTGATTCTGGATCATCGCATTGTTTATTATCATCCCACTTTGCTATGAAAATTAGATATTTTCAATTTTATTTAACAAGGGAGTTGTTAGTTAAAACTCATAAGGGAAGTATCATTACAACAAAGTTTTGTGAATCAGTCCCCATTAGAGCACATAAATGTTCTTTATCTACTGATCTCATCGTCATACCTATGATTGAGTTTGATATAATCCTTGGTATGGAGTGGATTTCGGACTATGATGCGAAGATTTATTATAAGAATAAAGAGGTTACGTTTCTTGATGATGATGATAAGGAACACCTTATCTTTAGAGCAGAATCGTCACCACCTAATTCTTATCTAGATCCACCCCCAGTAGCTCAACTAAATTCAATTCTTGGGGAGGATGAGAATGAAATGACTATGGATGAGGAAAGGAATGTTCAAATAGAGGATGTACCCGTTGTTAAAGAATATGTAGATGTGTTTCCGGACGATTTACCTGGGCATCCTCCAGAACGAGAAGTTGAGTTTTCCATTGATTTAATTCCTGGATCAAGGCCTATATCGAAGACCCCTTATAGAATGGCCACTATAGAATTATTCGAACTAAAGAAATAACTGGAGGAATTGAGTAATAAGGGATTTATTCACCCTAGTTTTTCTCCATGGGGAGCCCCTGTTCTTTTTGATAAAAAGAAAGACGGATCTATGAGGTTATGTATCGACTACAGGGAGATCAATGGTATAATAATAAATAACAAGTATCCCCTACCACACATTGATGATTTATTTGACCAACTGCTTGGAGGTCAATAATTTTCAAATATTGACCTTCGATTTGGATACCATCAGTTATGTGTGAAGAAGGAATACATTATGAAGACAGCATTTCGAACCAGGTACGGGCATTACGAGTTTACTGTAATGCCTTTTGGATTGACTAATGCACCCTCTGTATTCATGGATCTGATGAATAGAGTTTTCAAGGAGTATCTCGATGAAATTGTGGTTGTATTTATTGATGATATCTTGGTATACTCAAAAAGCTACAAAGATCATGAAAATCACTTGCGCATTATCTTGAAGACTCTAAGAAGGCATGAATTATATTGGAAGTTTAGCAAGTGTGAATTATGGCTTCAGGAGATTTCTTTTCTTGGCCATATTGTCTCTAAAGATAGAATCTCTGTTGATCCTTCTAAGACCATGGCAATCCATGAATGACCAGCACCTACGAGTATAACTGAGGTACATAGTTTTATTGGTTTGGCAGGTTATTATCGACGTTTCGTCCAGAATTTTGCCCGATTGGCTAACCCATTAACGAAGCTCACACGTAAAGGGGTTAAATTTGTTTGGACAAAATAGTGTGAAGAATGTTTCGAAGAACTGAAGAGAAGATTAGTCAATGCTCCTATATTGACCCTACCATCGGGGAATGATGGGTTCGTTATTTATAGTGATGCATCGATGAAAGGACTTGGTTGTGTCCTTATGCAAAATGATAGAGTTATTTCCTATGCATCACGATAGTTGAAAATTCATGAACAAAACTATCCTATACATCATCTTGAGTTAGCAGCTGTGATCTTTGCATTGGAGATATGGAGGCACTTCCTCTATGGTGAAAAATGTGAGATTTATACTGACCATAAGAGTTTGAAGTATATTTTCTCACAAAAAGAACTCAACATGAGGCAAAGGAGATGGCTTGAATTACTCAAGGATTATGATTTTATGATACACCACCACCCGGAGAAGGCAAACAAGGTGGTAGATGCTTTGAGAAGAAAAAACCATGATGTTTTGAACAATATGAGAATTGAAAGAGATCCAATTTTCATGGATCTAAGATGGACATGGGAATAACCAGGGAAGGTGAAACAACAATTCTTTTTCAAATGGTTGCCAAACAATCTTTACTAGAAAGAATTAAGAGTTCTTAGACTTATGATGAATAATTTCAAAAGAATATTAAAGCTGTGAATGATGGGAGATTGAGATACGTTGTGTATGAAGATGGAATTTTGAAATTCGGGAAGAGGCTTTGTGTTCCCAATATACCTGATCTAAAAAGGGAATTGTTGGATGAGGTTCATAGTTACAATTTCTCTATACACCCTGGGAGGACCAAAATGTATAGAGATTTGAAGGAACATTTTTGGTGGGACAACATGAAGAGGGAGATTGCCGATTTTGTGTCAAGATGTAAGGTTTTTCAACAAGTGAAAGCTGGAAGGAAACAGCCTGGTGGAGTATTGCAACCTCTTCCCATACCGGAGTGGAAATGGGACAATATTACGATGGACTTTGTCATGGGGCTACCAAAGAATCGTAGATGGAATGATGAAATATGGGTTATTGTTGATCGTCTTACCAAGTCAGCACATTTTCTTGCTATAAGAGAAGATCTACCACTAGAACGTCTAGCAAGACCATATATTAATGAAGTTGTGAGACTTCATGGAGTACCCCTATCAATTGTTTCTAATCGTGATCCCCATTTTACTTCAAGATTTTGGAAATGTCTTCCGAAATCCCAAGGTACTGAACTTCATTTGAGCACTGCCTACCACCCTCAGAGAGACGGAAAATTAGAACAGACTATTCAAACCACAGTAGACATGCTGATATCTTGTTCACTTGACTTTCAGGGCATGTGCGATCAATATTTACCATTGGTAGAATTTTCCTATAACAATAGCTTCCATTCGAGTATTCAGATGGCAATATATGAAGCGTTATACAGAAAGAGATGTCTCACACCAACCTTTTGGGATGACGTTGGTGAAACAAAACTTGTAGGTCCAAAGCTGGTGGAGGAAACGACGGAAAAGGTGAAGGTAATTCAAAATCACATCAAAGCAGCTCAAAGTAGGCAAAAGAGCTATGCCGATAATCGATGGAAGGATTTGGAATTTCAAGTCGGTGATCATGTTTTTGTGAAGGTATCTCCTTGGAAGGGAGTCATACGTTTTGGTAAGAAATGTAAATTGAGTCCCAGGTACATCAGACCTTTCGAAATTATAGAACGAATTGGGGTTGTAGCTTACCGATTGGAAATGTCGCCAAGTCTCTCCAAAGTTCACGATGTGTTCCACGCATCTCTGTTGAGGAAATACATGCCTGACCCAATGCATGTACTCACCTATGAAGAATTAGTACTGGAACCTGATCTGTCTTATTGTGAAGATCCTGTCAGGATTCTTGATACAAGAGAACAATTACTGAGAAACTGGATGACACGCCTGGTAAAAGTTTTGTGGAGAAACCACAATATGGAAGAGGCAACGTGGGAACCCGAGGAACTTATGATGAAGAACCACCCGAGTCTTTTCATGCGATAATATTCTCGAAATATCGAGGACGAAATTAATTGAAGGAGGGGAGAATGTAACACCCCAAGCTTCAATGGTATGCTTCTCTTTGAATAATGTGATAGGGTGTGTTGTACGCAACACCGAGTTCTAACACACCATAACTAATCAAACTAGCCGTTATGAATAGTGATACCTACTTTTTGAAATTATATATATTTTATATTTCAAAATGGAATTAATTTTTGGATTCAGAATATCGAATTTAGCCTAAGGTGAAATTTTGGTACTTTTCGGATAACATTAATATTTTGATGAATAGTGAAAATTACTAAATTTTAATTAAAAACAACTTTTTCAATCGAAATAATTTATATTGATAAATTATGAATTTGAGTGGTTTTAAAGTATATTTAGAATATATTATTACCATTTAATACAATTTTGGTCATTGGACATAATTTCACAATTAAACCGAACATAAACAAGTATCAATCTTTTGGTAGTTATTATATCTTAAAAACACGCTTTTTGTTTTGACAACGGGAATTAATTTTAAATTAATTTCTGCCACTTTTGTGTTTTGAATTTGGAAAAATGGATTCCATATTTGGAATTAGGATTTTCAAATTGTGTAAATAGTTAACTTTTATTTTTAGACATTTTGAATAATTACTTCGGTAAATATTTTATTTTCCATGGTTAAAGGGTAAATCCTGTAAATAAGGGTTAAAAAATAATATTATAATAATAAGAAATTACCCTAAAATGTGTTCTAACCTTATTTTTTGATACATGTTCGACCATGGACATCTTTGGGACAATTTTGGGACCCCATGGTGCCACATGTAAGGATAGGGACACTTTATTTTAATTAAGTTAAAATGAATACAAAAATGACACAAGCATATATCTTTTAGAAAAAAAAACTTTACATAGGGTTATATATGTTGGATTTTAGACTATAAATATTCATTAGAAATATAAAAAGATTTCCTACATAATAATATTTTATTTATAATTTTTAGATATTAAATAATTTAATTTATTTATGACACAATGATGATGCAGTAATTAGCATAATAGTGAAAAAAATAAAATAATTGATATTATAAATACCCAAATAAATAAAATTTCAGACTTTTAATGAATTACATTCATTTTAGAGGATAATATGACATATTAGGATTTTATTTGATTGACTTTGTTCGATGTAATAATTCTGTTATGTGTTTTCCAAAAATCAACTATTGAATATTGTCAAAATTGACATAAAAGAGTTTTTTAAAACAAATATTATACTATTAATTGATATTAAATTTCTAACAATCTAAGGATCGGCCAAGAGACTTATACCATGATAGGTGTATCATTAATGGACCATTTTGGGGTCTCTTCGATGTATATAGTACGTTTATTAACTATATGATATAAAAATACAAAGTGACATGGTAAATGTCAATCTAATTAACTAAGAGTTAAAACTAAAAGATAAGGTTAATATAGCAACCCAAACCTGTCTAAATTCTATTGGTTGAATGGTTTTCAACCTATCCCCACCTTAACCTTTTAATAATTATCTTTGGACCCATTAGAAACCGAATATGAATTTATTATAAATTAATATTTCTAGCTTTTCCAAAGGTGCCCCTCACCCCTCTTATAAAAGGTCACTCCCCCTTCTAATTACATCACACCTTGAAAGCCTTTTGGGTGGGCCAAAATCTGACCAAATACTATCTAAACTTCCCTCACTATAACCTAGAGGACTTAGTTTTATCATAAATCCATTCTAAGGAGCCATTTTGATCAAATCAGAAGGAAGAACCTGAAGAAGAGGTAATGGTTTCACCACCCTTTTTCAAATTCATTTCTTCTTCCACTTCTTCTTTCTTTGTTATTAACATTCTAAAATAATAACTCCAGTATCTTATATATAATGTTATGTTATTATAAATATGGTAAAACCATATTCAGTAGTCTATCCACCATTTGAATAACATGTCACCATACGTGCGTACATACAGCTTACCCTCTCCACGTCGTGGTGTAATTGTTATTCAATATATTATTATTTGGATGGGTATAATAATGATGTGTAACTAATGTAAATAATAAATATAACATGTTAAGTATTCTTTATATATGATATACCATCCATTTATATATTATTTTAATATCAAAAGAATGATATTGTCGCTCGTGCGTACGTACGGACTATCGTCTCCACGAACGTGATGAGATTCATTCTCCACCGTATCCATTCAGGTATAATTATCATTTGATGATTTAAAAATGATATTTAGGGACTTGATATCATTTTGGATATTAATAAAATACAACCTATCCATTACAAGCATGTCTTACATAAAAAAACATATAAAATAAAACGAGTAAGTTTACACCCGAAACAACGATAATACTAAGATATTATTAACAAATCAATGAGAAAAGATCATATATGATATCATATTAATGTATATGATTCTTGTATAATTTAATAACAATTATTTAACCATTATACAGGAGGTTAACCTACCCCAACCAAGGAAAAGTACAAGGTAAGGGTTATTTCACAATCTCTTCATTATTCGAGGTTGGTTATACGTAATAATCTACTGGGATCTCTTTATCATCCGCATCCATGTTTCTTAAAAATGTATTTTAAAACATTTTTACTATTTAAAATAACATGGGTTAAAGTAATTTATACCCTTGTTTGACTTTTTATAATAGTTTTATAAAGGAATCTTTCCGTCGTTTTCCAAACAAGGTTCTTTTAACCTTTTCGACAGAATTAAGGTAAGAATGTTTTTTTAACTTATATGGCGGGTGCGGTTATTTTCTGCCGTTATAAAATCCTCGAAGAATCCCTTACAAGATTATAAGAATATTTTCAAAGAAAATTTTTTATTTTATAAATATATTACTCTTAAATGATTTCAAAAATAGAAAGAGGTATTTCCCTAAAAATAGTTTTGATTTCATCTATGTCAACATCATTTGATGGATTTTACGCTTATTTGAAGTTGATTTATTATGATACAAAAATTCTATATTATATTGAGGTTTTGTGATATGTTTGACTGTGGATGTGCTATTTTTATACCATTCATGTTTTATGGTGAATGTATTGACATTTCGTATGCTAGTTTTAATAAGAATGTTTATGTTATGTTTAAACCTTTTCATATGGGAATGCATTGGACTTAATATGTGACAAGTGGAGCCCGCTATAGATCCTCGATGAATCAGTAGGTCTCATTAGAAAAACTAGTGTCTTGGCACAAGGCTTTGACAAAATCTTATTTTAAGTCTTGGAACGGGGCTTTGGCTATGTGGTTATGATAGTCTGGCATTATGCATTCCATCATTATGAAAGTGGTTATTGATATTGCTTGTGATTATTCGATTAGTAGAATATCCATGTGAATATGTATATGGCATTATTTCATTTTATTTTTTCCATACTATGTTTAAGTTCAAGTTTAAAAGGCTTTTGTTTTAGTTATACCTTGCCTTAAATGTTTATTCTTTTTATGAAAGTTTCCGCCTTATTGTTATACTTACTGGGAATTTGAGCTCACCCATTTTCTATGCTTTATTTTTCCCAGGGTATGAAGAAGTAAATTATTAATGACCTACAGGGATAGTATGTGGGGATACGAGTGAGGAATATGAAGAAAAGATGTTGTTGTAGTATTCATTTTTATGATGTAATGTAAGAATGATGAATATATCTAGTGTTTCCAAGGCTACTAAACCAATCGGTCTTTCGATATTTGATCCTTCTTGTGATCATGCCAATGTTATGTAATAATGCACCAACTCTAGGTAACTGGGGTTGGGGCGTTACACTCTGGGTTTCTAGGGTTGGGGCATTAAATAATTTAATGTGAAGAATTTTGTGATATGATTAATTCCATGCCTATTTATTGGGGATCTTCCTATGGGATACATGTGAGGTTAGAAGGACGTGATTGTGGTATTATCCTTTGTGACTTTTTTTATATTATTGTGATGACATTTGATTTGTTTGTATCCCACCTCATTTTATTATTCATTTAGAATAAAATGTTTAATATGTTTGAAGTAGTTAGATTTTTCTTGGCTAGTTGACATGTATAACTAGGATTGAACCCTAATTGTAAATAAGACCTGATTGAAAATAAAATTTATTATTTAAAAATTTATTTTAAGGATAAAGTGGGAAACCAAACAATTTTAACATTAAGGATCAATGAGCACAATAGGAAATATCAAAATATTTAAATATTAGAGTAATTAGAGTGATCAAATTGATGGATGGGAGACTGTGAACCAGCCAACAATATGTTAAACATTCATGTATTATATTGTTTCATTAGTCCCTATGATTTTTCCTTATTATATATATCATATGTTGTTCCGTTAATTATCTATTTCCATTCATGATTATTATTTTTTGGAAGGAATGTTTGGATATGTTGATCCACTCGTGTTTTTTCCTTTATGATTGATAGTTTACTATATCCTTGTGTGGGAATTATTTATGATCTACTAGGGATGTGTTTTCATTAATTTTATGATGATTCTTTTATTACAATAGACTTTGGTGTGTGAAATATTATAATGGAAATGAGGGAAATTGTATTAATGTTATTATTTTTTGGAAATTCTTTTGAAAATTTTTAAACTATTTAAGGGCATGTATCTAAATATGTTATGTTTTAAATATAATGGAGGGGTATGGAAATGGATTTTTTTATAGTAAAACACATTTATGGAATGTTTTACATGTGGTTTGATTTGATAAAGTACATGTTCCATGTCAGATTTGTCTCTATAACATTTAAAATAGAAATTAAATCCTATTTGACTATCTTAATATCAAAGTATAATTTTTTGTTTCTTTTTTAAAAGGAATAAAATTGAATCATAGTGGTATCCTAATGGATTTGGCTCACTCTTACATACTAATTTTTGGGGTTTTGTAGTCTTCATCACTTATGGAGGATTCATTAGGATTGAACACTCATGTTTGATGTGGTTTCATCTTCCTTGGAAATTACATAGTCTCTTGGGATCGTGGTGGTGGCTTGTGAGTCACATGGAGATGGTGATAAAATATTCGATTTTATAGAAGTAGTCAGCTCGAGTTTTTGTTTCTGTATCACTGTTATTCTATTATAATTTTTCATCTTATCTTGTATTTTTATAATCTTATAATAAATGTTTATGTATATGACATTTCATTTGTAATTTATATTTTTATATTTATTTTTATCTAATTTTTATATTATTTTATTTGGTTTCTTTTGGGTGTAACCATCCCTTATAGTTCTATTAGATACCCTTTACACTTTCTGTCAGCCAAGGGGAATCAGGATTCTCCTTCAATGTGTGATGGTTTAGAATTGTGATTTATTTGTTAGGCATCACAATTATGTTCTTTAAAACATCCTAATAGAGTCATACACGATCTTTCTATTCTTATGTAGAATTGAGATGATATTATAGTGGAAATTCCCACCATATTTCAAAATACTCCAATAAGAAATGATTTCTTGTGGGATGTTGTTGATAAACACTCCATGTCAACACATTTCATTACTACAATGGAGGATTTAACTCTTGAGTTCACTATATCAATTAAGTATTGATACATTATAATGAATCCCTCTCAATTTCAAATATTTGTGACCCACATTTTACATCAAATTTATGGAGTCGTATTGATAGGTATCTCAACACCATGCTATATTTGAGAACTTATTATCTTTATCAGATAGATGGAAAATATAAAAGGACGAATCAAACATTATAATAAATTATGAGGGAGTTCTCCAATTATATTCATAGTATATGGGATCAGTATTTAACATTTGAATAATTTTTATAATATCTATAATAATAGAAATTTATTGGAAAAAAGAGTTAAGGGGGAAATAATGTGGAACCCAAGAATCAGTTATAGTAATCTTTTCATTTTAAAGAAACTATATCATAATGCACATACCATTATATAGGATTGTGATTGAAGCCTAAATTATGAAATTTTATAAATATTAATTTAATGAAATGAATTTAATTTTATAATTCATCATGTAAAATTTATTTTGCTAGTAATGTTTGAAATTTTTCAAAAATATTAGATTTCTCGGTCAATAGTTTCAAATTCCAATTTTACAAATATGATTACTTTTATGACATTTTTAGGATATAATAATTTCTTGAATTCTAACAAACCCTTTTTATAGAACTCATATATATTTAATAACAAATATAATTCATTCAAAAATATAATTATGAACATTGATATCTATTTTTATCATTTTGGAAATCTATATATATTTTTATTCAAATGAGAACTATTTTTGGTTGTTCTCTTTTAATCAAATATTAATATGATTTATTTCAGTTTTATTTTATTCCAAAAGAATAATAATTACACATTAAACTAAAATAATATAATTAATTCCATGTGAATCAAATTTATACATGATATTGGAATAAAATTATTTTTATACTTCTGAGATCATTTTTATAAAAATGGGTTCTCATTGAATTTTGTTAAATTATATTAAAAATAATTTTTTACACTCATATAAATATAATCAATTAAAATATATTCACTAGTGTCATAATAATAATTATTAATTAATAAAGTCAACATAATCTTTAGTGATATGAGTAGTAACCACGACGAATATTTATAACCTTGGTTATTGGAAAATGAATTAAAAGTGTTAAAATAAATTAATAACAATTAAATATGAGAAAAAAAACCCTTAAATATATTTGATTTGTAATATTTAAAACATAAAACATTAATATTATAAACTATTACAATTTATATCCACTTTACTTGGGTAATACAAATATTTTTTTCTAAATATTCAAGTATTTACAAGTTTTTCACCGCTGTAACTTTTAAAAGATCACCTCCCATCCTCATTTAACCACACATAATGAGATAAATATCTCAACCGAAAGCTATAAAAATATCTTACCAAAACTATTATCTTCACCCAATAGGTTTTTTACTTTCAAAAATTCCACTTCATGTGGGATTCAGGATTAATCTAAAGGATATTATCAAAATAAGAGGTATATGATTTTATTGAGTTTTTAAAAAACATTTCTTATTAAAAATACAAAAAATATTCATTAAACATCATTAAATAGTCTAATTAATATATTTAAAATAATGATATGTTTTATGTTTATGTTAAATTCATTTTGTGCGTCACTTAAATTCGAGGAAAAATGAAAACATAACTTATGTGTGCGTATAGACTGTCGTCTCCATGTGGCAGTGTAATTAGTTTTACAACACAACTTAACCTATATTATTTTAAATATGTAATTAATGATTACATATGATGTTTATGATATAATTATGTTTCTCTAATTATAATTTATCGTCAATATTTTACCTTTTATCCATTGGAAGGTGATAAGTTGTATAATTTATATGTTTTGACAACCACCCCTCACGAATAGATGAGATTAATTTTTTTATTACCACCATGATTGTATGATACTAAAAATTTATGTAAGGAATAAAAATAATATTCCATAAATTTATTAAAAATCATGATATTATAGAAACATTTCCTAAAACCTTTATCCTAGGTTAACATACAAAAATAATTTTGGAGAAATTGACTGAACAACCTTTATTAGTCGACATAAACAAGAACTATACAATGAATGGATATAAAATTATTATAAAATGACATTAATATTTTAATATAGATTAAATATAAAATTAATAAATTATTTAAGTAATAATAATTTTTTATTATTTATGATATAAAACATCCTACCAAGAAGTAATCCAAGGTAAGGGTCATTTATCTCAATTCCACTTCATTGGGAATACTTTATATTTGGTACCTAATATAATTTATATGGTTTATATAATTAACCATTGACATATCATGTCTTTATTAAATATATATTCTTGTATTTAATGTTTCAATACATGTTTTCTCATTTAAGGGGCCTTGTTTCAAAATTTATTTGAGTAGCAAGGGTTTATTTTAGATTTTTTTATTTAAATGTACATTTTTAGAATTATATGATCTTTATATTATTAAAAATATTCTATATTTTTATCATATGTTTATTTCTATGGTTTTAATTTTTTATCCCATCTTTTTCTTTCTTTAGTACTCAAATACAAAAATAATTTTTTTAAACAACAAAACTTATTTACATTTTTTGTTGTGGAATCGTTCTCATTAATATAATATTTCTTCTAATTATTTTATATATTTTTTTATTTAATTATTAATGATTAGTTATATTTTTTTTCAATTACCTTTTTTTGAATTTTATATAAAATTAATAATATTAAATTATTCAGAACATTTTATTTTAGAATTTTAAAAAAGTGTGAGTTTATTTAAACATATACTTTGTAAATAGAATATTGAGCCTCCATAACCATTATTTTCAATTGAAATAACTTTAAAATTATCAATTGTTTTTAATGGAAATAATTATTCATTACTCTATAAATTTTTTAGGTTTTATATAAAATTAAATCGGAATTATTTTGAATAGGTAGAAAAATAATTTTTGTTATTATTTATAACAATTTTACAACAATTTTTTGAATGTTTAAAGGAATGTATTTTTTTAAATTTTTTCATCCATTTCCTCTATAATTCTTAAAATGAATTCCTATATTTAAAACCTTTTTATTATTAATCTATGGCCTTTTATCATCCTTTACTAAATTTTTTGTTGTACCTTATTTTGAGATCACTCACTTTCTTCTGATCCTCTTCCCAATCACCCTCCATTATTTGTATGAAATTATTTTTCTCCTTCATCTCCATAGTTTTTTTATCATGGATATATTCAATATCATTTATACTACTTTAATATTATCATAATAATATTCCATTACGATATATATTGTAATTTTAATAAATCATAAAATGAAAGTTATTTAATTTAATTATGAAATACTGATGCTTCATATTATTGATTCATTATTAATAAATATTTATTGATAAGGAATATTAAATATGTATTATTTTGATGATTCAATATATAAAAAATTAACTAGAGGTATGTAATTGAAGAGTGGGGACTAGTTATAGATATTCCCTCGATGCATCGATTGGTCTAACGAGATAAAAATGTCACAAAAATTATTTAGTTAATTGGATTATTGCTACCCATTCATTGAAATTTTTGGGATCAAGGCCTTAATGGAGAGGTCCATTATGTCTTGGACTGTGTCCTTGATATAAAGATCATTACATATGAAATTTTACATTTCATTAAATAAAATTTCATTTATTAATATCCATCTGTGTATTTTTTTATATTTTCCATGGATATATTTTAAAGATCAAGTTTTTAATTAAATGGAATATGGATTGATTATTGAATTTGTCATATTTTTTATGCCTTGTATACACAAGACAGATTCCATTGCATTCTTTCCCTTACTGAGAATCTAAGATCACCCTTTATTTGTATTCCTTTCCTTAGGATATAAGGAAAAAATATTTGAATTATTTTCAAGGATAGAATAATGTTTTTCATGATATATATTATTTTTCAATTTAATATAGAAATTATGAATATATATATTTTCCCAATATTAATAAACCAACCACTCCTTGGTTTTTGATATGTGGTATCTTATACCAGTGTAATAATGTAAACACTGGATTTGTGTTACCAGATTCGATTTTTTTATTCAGAAATGGCCATTCTAGAAAGGAATTTCAATTTAAAAACATTGTTCTTTTAGAAATAATTAAATCACTTTATAAATTTGTGTTTGTATGATTCAAGGATTAAATTAAAATTACTATATTTTATCGAATTATGGATGGTCTATCTATGTTGAATTTTTTTCTATGTATTTTGTAAAAAATAATCACTATTTTATGATGATTTTGACCTTAAAAATACCCTTTATTGTTTTTAATGATTATTTTGAGTGATTTATACAGGAATTCACATTCTATTTTAAAGGAATTTATCATTACACTGATATATGAAATGCTTCCATATGGTATCAACCCTACATTACAGTGAGAATTGAAATTATTGTGAATGGTATCCACCCTATGTTTCACTAAAAGTGTTTGTATTTGGATCAGCATCCTTACATTCCAAGAATCATTTGACATATAAATCAACAACCCTATATTGGAGTATAGATTTACTCTTCGTTCCCTATGTGTGGTAAGGTTGAATGTATGGTTAATCAATTCTATATTCTAAATTTTAGGTCAACAATGAATAATGTATGGATTATCAACCTTTCGCTACACAATGGAACCCTAACTTACACAAAGGAACCATATGATACATAAAGGAACTCTATACTAAAAAATTGAACCATACACTATCAAAAGAAACCCTATGTAGTGAAAAAGAAACCTACACTATGATAGGGAACCCTATTCTATGAAAAGGAACCATATTCTAGGAAAATGAATCATAATCTTTGAAAATGAATCATACGCTACTCATATCAACCCTACATTGTGTTCTAACAAGTGATGTTTTTCAAAGCCGTGTTGTCAATATTAAATTGCTACAATGGTCAAGTCATAATAAATAACAATTCAAGGATCTTTTAGATTATTTAAAAGATCAATTTCTATTAGACAAAATCACTTCTATTTATATAGGATGTTATGACTCATCTGGTAATTTGTAATTTGAATTCTATTGATCAATCAGGCTGTTATATTAGATTTGGAATACTAAAGAAATATTTATATTTTATATATTCTTCTTGTGTAACTATTAAAATATTTATGTATGTGATATGAAATTCCCATATGTGGAAATATTATTGAATTTTTCTTTTATAGTGCTACTACAACAAATGATCAATTTTGAGATAAGCTATACAATGGAAATATACATGGTCAATCTTTTACAACTGCATGATAACTATTACTATTTCATTTTCAACCTTATTAAACATAGTTTTACAACAAGAATCATTTAAGACTATTTCAATCATGAAAATATTCATTACAAAACCAAAAGATCCACCATTTTTATGATTCATTCTGATGAAACTGTGATGATCAATCTAAAAGTTTCAAATCAATCTGTATTGATTTATTGGTGTTTCAACTGCTCATACTCAATTGTGGGGGATTATCTGCTTCTTGATATAAGTTGTGGATATCTAGTTCTCTTTTAAATAACTAAAAGAGTTTTTTAGACTTTTTGTAAATGTGTTAACTACCTTTACATGATTGTGGATTCGTAGTTTTCAAATATTAGGACAATTCTAGTGCGATTTACCATGCTCGTAGAGAGAGTAAATGATTAGGTGGACTAGGGTATCTTTTTTCCTTGAACCACTATAAAGGTTATGTTATTTATTTATATTTATCCATGACATATATTTATATATAATAAAAACACTACATATCTTCATAAATCACAGCAGGTGTAAAAATCCCAAATTTTGATCGATTTTGAAAAGAAACAATTCATCACTCTCTTGTATGATACTTTTTACTTTCCAACCAAACAATTGGTATGAAAATATTTCCTTTTTATAAATCTATAGAAATCTAAAAATATATGGTCTAAACAGATATGACAATGGATGATCCTAGATAAGGAATGTCAATGGTACGTGCTCCATATTTTAATGGTAAAAATTATGGATGATGTAAATATCAAATTATTTTATATGTGAGGAATCATAGATTCATTGTTAACTAGAAAAATTATTACTCCTAATAATATTACCAAAAAACTAGAAACTTGGGATTCCACAAAAAATCCAAATTTGATATAAATTCAATTGAAATGAATTATATTATTTTGGATGATAGATCAGATGAATTAAATCATGTATCACAATGTCCAATAGCCTATAAAATGATGAAAACTATTACAGTTTCTATTGATGGAAAAGATAATGTCAGACAGATTTGATATGCTAATACTAAGCTAAATTTTTACACATTTATAATGTTTGATAGTTAAAGAAACACACATATGAATGGAAGGATTATAAATATTTTCTACAATATTACATACTTAGTTGAACCCAGCAAACAATCAGATTAAAATTTAAAAGTGCTCAGAGTACTACCTTCAAAATGGAATGGCATATATGCTTCTATTCACCAATCATCACCTGTCAATGTTCCTATAATGGTTGAATGAACTCGGATACTGATAATGTATGAATAAAAAATGATGTATGATGTAGAAGATTATAATATTATAGTAAATAAATAATGTAATTCTTTGTATGTGACATCTCATAAACAAAGAATAATATCAAAGAAATAATTTAAAATAGATAAGAATTCAGATTCACCTGATTCTGAAATGGAACTAGATCAACTATCCAGAATGATTAGATAGTTTAATAATATGAAAATAAGATTCATGAAATCCTTTTATAAGGATGACTAATACTCATGAAAAATAATATGTTATGAGTGAAAGCAATTTGGTCATATCAGACCTAATTGTCCACGGTTCAAATATTATAGAAAGAGATGACAAAAGAGATATCATAATAATGCATATTATGAGAACTAATGAAAAAGATAAATGAAAGGTACATGGAGTGTATCTAAAGAATCCAACACCCATTTAAATTATTATTCACAGAAATAGAAATATAATCTAAATGCTAATATATTTTTAGGGAAAATTGGAAAGGATACAAACTTATTACACTTCTGATCTTGATAATAGATATTTCTTAAATGTTAAATTGGAAGCCGATTGTTCTATTCTAGAAGAAAAAATGACTCCTTGTTAAAAAACACAAGTCTTTCAAAAACATTCATAATGAAATTTTATGTTAAATAGGCAATATATTAAAAAATATCAAGAGTTGACTAAAAAAACAACTCTTCCACTACAAACTATATTGATCATGAAAGATGAATAAAAATATTATTGCATAAAGTATAATCCTATAAGAGTGTTTCACTTGATTTTTTTAAAGGAGAAAAAATTGTATATGAAATTATTTTAAATAATTTCATTATAATGGAATGATTTGGAATAGGATGTAAGGATGATAAGTGAAAATTTTACAAAAACTAAATTATTCCCAATTCTAAAAATGTAATATGTTATCATTTTGGTACAATATTCATGTCATTAATAATTTTTATTTGATAAATCCATAAATTATGGGTATTAAAATATCCCTTATTTCTAAATGCATTTAAAAATAATATAATATAAGTTGTGGAAATATAAATCACTTGTTGATTCCCAAATCATTGCTAGTTACCACTAATGGACCCAAAAAATATGTGTACCAAAAAAAATTTGATTAAAATAATTTTGTAGGAAACACGCCACAAGAAAAAAATTATACATGGTATATGGACAATAGATTCTCTTGGAATATGAGTGGAGATCCAAAAAATTTTCAAAATTTTTCATACAATAACAAGAAAGGAAGGAGGTCTTGTCTCATTTGGTGATAATTCCAAAGGAAAAATAGTTGGTGTTGGAATTGTTGGAGGTCCGAAACCTATCTCAATCAAAAAAAACTATATGTTCAAGGGTTAAATCAGAATCTGATAAGTATCTCTCAACTTTGTGATGATGATTTTTATGTTCATTTTTAAAACAATTAATTCTATGTGATTAATGACATGTTAGTTAAATATAGAGCACCGAGAAGTGACAATATTTATTCTTTGGATTTAAATTCATTATTTAATGAAAATTTATTTATTTAACAGCTATGAAAAGTGAATCAAGGATTTGGAATAAATGATTTGGACACTGTAATATCTATTAATTACATAAAGTATCTACGAAATAATTAGTTTGGTATTTTCCTACTCTTATGTAAGATAATGAATGATTCTGTGATGCATACCAAATTGGAAAGAAAAAAAATATTCTTCCAAATCTATTAAAACAATTACTACATCTAAAACTTTAGTAATTTTCTATATGGATTTTTTGGACCATCAAGGGTAGAAAATTTAGCCGGTAAATTATATGTTTATGTTTTAGTAAATAATTATTCTAGATTTACTTGGGTTTATTTTATAAAATGAAAATGTGAACATTTCATTGTTTTTGATTGTTTTGTAAAATTGTTCAAAATGAAAATGTTTTTCAAATAATTTCATTAAGGAGTGATCATGGTGGAAAATTTTAGAATAAAGATCTCAATTATTTTTTCTCAAATCTAGGTATTAAACACACTTTTAATACACCAAGAACACCTTAACAAAACGGAATTATTGAATGAATAAATAGTACTATTTAAGAAAGAAAAAAGGACTATACTGAAAAAATAAAATCTTCCTACCTATCTTTGGGAAGACGTTTTATGCATAGCCTGCTAAATAATGTATAGAGTTTTAATAAAGACTATTTTAAATAAAAATACCTTATGAAATTTGGAATAATATAATTCCTAAAACAATGTACTTAAATATTTTTAGATGCGAGGTGTATATATTGAATACTAGACAAAAATGGCTCTACACTCCCATGTCCCCCTCCTCTTCCCCGCTTGCTTGCCCTCAAATCTTCGGCACTAGGGTTTCTGGATGAGTCCTTCTCTGCTCTTGGGTTCTTCTCACAGTTCGTCTCTTCATCTTTCTCTGTTACGTCTATGGATTATCCTAAGGTTCATCCCACTAGTTTCGTTCACGGCCGGTCCGCTACTGGTCTTCCATAGGTTCCACCCTTCTCTTCGGCTTCGACTAAGATGATTTAGATTTACCTTAGAGCGCCGCTATCATTCTCTGACCTTTCCTTCTATTACTCCTCTCTAGGTCGGATATGGAGTGATAGTTTCACATTGGTTTTGGGCTTGAGGTTCGGTGGCAGTCATTCTGCTGGGTTTCTTCCCTATTTCCCCCACTATTTTCTTTAGTCTTGTCTTGATTTGGGTTTCATCATAAGTTTCTTTTAAGTTCTATCCCAGTTTTATTCTTGCTTGGGTTACCTCTATGGGTTTATCCTTGTTGTTCTTCTTTCTCTTTTGGTTGATTTTTCTGTCGTTTTTTTCTTTCGGATTTTCAGTGTCTCTTCTAGGCCTGTTTGTCTCCTGTCTCACCAGAGGTCTAAAGGTGAGTTCATGTCGGGGTCTCTGGATACCCACCCTGTCATGGCTCCAGGTCTCATCCACTATCTCTGAGGTAGATTGGTGTGGGTCTTCCAAGTGCTTTGGGAGGTGGGTTTGAGCAGTCTCTGGCATCTAGATGTGGATTCAGCTTCAAGGGATCTGGGAGGGAGAGGATGATGGCTTCGGTGGTTCTGCTCGTCAATCTGAGGGTTTCTGTTCGTTGTTCTTCTCGAAGTTCGTTCGTGGATGTGCGTTGAGTTCTTCGAGTGGCTCTCTGGTTTTTGTGTGGGTCGTTTCCTCCAAGGGAGATTCTCGATGGGGATGTAGGGTTTTAGTTGTATCACAAAGCACTAGTGGGTTTTCTGGCTTGGTGTTGATGGCAATGGTGAGTCAGGGTGTGCTTTCTATGAGACTCTACACTTGTTTCTTCCGATGGTCTTCTTCAACGGAGTGGCGACGAAGATGCTGATGGTTCCATGGTGACTTAGATGCAGATGTCTTTCTCTAGTTTTCCTCTCCGATGGGGTGCACGACGACGTTCATGGGCCTCACGACAGTGGTGGTTTGATGTGACTGGTTTTCTAGGTTCAAGGTTGATCTTCAATGGAGGGCTGAACTTGGCCTATATGGCTCGATTGCTTGGTTTTCTGTGTGATTTTGCAGGCTTGGCGATGGTGCGATGATGCTGGTCTCGGTTTGATGATTTTTTGAAACTTTAATTTTGAAAATTTGATTCTAGTGCTGCATTTGAGTTTGTTTTGTCTTCTTTTAATAGATGGGGGTTCATGTATTGAGGTTGTTTTTCTCATGGTTCCAAGTGGTTTTGGAGTTTTATTGATTTTTGGAAATTTGAATGCGGTGTGTCTGGTTTTAAGGAATGTGGGATTTCTGTAAACCGGTGGATCATGTATGGTTCCCACTTACCCATAAAGTGATTTTTCAAATAATACAAAAAATGGATTGTGGTGGTATATATTGAATACTAAGTAAAAAATGGTATTTTCATTCCAAAATCCGGTAAAATATTATTTTTGTGATATTCTCCTACCTCTAAAGATTATTGAGTGTTTAATAAAAATTCAAGGATTTTTGAAGAATCATATCATGTCATGTTTAATGAAACTAACCCTTTTATTAAATTTAATGATTAATATGATGAAGTTATAGACTATTTTTATAACATAACAATTGAAACATTTAAAAATAATTTTAAAAATGATATTAATAAAAATCAGTCTAGTTCAGAAAAACAAGATATTAATGAACCTGGAAGATTCATTCCTAGACAGTCTAGAAGTATAACAAACCATAATTTAGAAACTATCATAGAATACCTAGAAACATGAATTATAAATAGAAGAAATATATGATACATAGAATAATTTTCTACCTTTCTATCCTATTTAGAAACAAATACTATTGAATATGACTTAGAAGATGAGGGATGGATATTAGAAATGCAAGAAGGGGTAAGATGGTTCACAATGAATGATGTTTGGGATCTAGTATAGAGACAAACAAATTATCCATCTATAGGAACCATGTTGGTCTTTATAAATAAATACAATGACCAAGGGTTCGTAACCTGAAATAAAGATTGATTAATAGCTAAAGGATATAATTTGAGAGAAGGTATAGATTATGATGAGACCTTTACTCCTATACTTAAATTAGAATCCATTAAAATCCTTATAGGTTATGCATATTATTTAGATATTAAATTATATCAGATAGATGTTATGTCTGAATTTTTAAATAGTTATTTAATGGAAGTTGTTTTTTTTAACAACCCCATGGTTTTGAAAATGATAAAAAACTCAAATTGAATTTTTAAACATATAAAATCTCTCAATGGCCTTAAATATGAACGTAGATCTTGGTAAGAATGATTATGTTCATTGTTTTAAAAAATGTATTTACTATTGGATTATAGGATCCAACAATTTTTAAGAAAAGTAGTTGTTATAATATTTTATTAGTTCAAATTTATGTTGATGATGTTATTTTTTTCAATTAATAAATTCATTTTTCATGATTTTTCAATTTTAATGAAAAAAAGAATTTTATATGAGTATGATGTGAGAACTGAATTTTGGTTTATGATATTAGATTTACCAAAAACTTATTTGAAATGTTCGGACTTGAGAACAACAAGGGATATACATCTCTTATGTGTACCAATATAAATCTCTATTTGAATGAAGCTAGAAATCTATTTGACAATAGGTTATATAGGGGTATAATTTGTAACTTGTTATATCTTACAGATTGAAGACCACACATTATGTTATATGTATGTATTTGTGTTAGATTTCAATCAAATCCAAAATAGTACCATATTACTGATGTTAAAATAATATTTTTAAAAGTTATACAGAACTTTTTTTTAATCTATTCTTTACCCTAATCCTTTTAATTTGAATTTGATTTTATATGTTGACTTTTAGGTTTTAGATTAGATAGAAAACATTACTTAAAGAACCTATATGTTTTTAGGAAAATATATAGTTTAATGGTCTAGTATGAAATAATACTCAATTTACCTATCAACCGCTAAGGCAGAATAAGTTTCTACCGGCAGTTGTTGTGAAAAAGTATTGTGGATGCAAAACACTCTTATAGACATTAGAATAATATTTAATATTATTCTTACTTTATGAGATAATACTAATGCAATAAATTTTTCAAATTAATTCTATAAATCATTATAGGACTATGAACATTGATATACATCATCATTTTCGAAGATTTTATGTCCTTAAAAAGGATATTTCTTTATAATTTATTAATATGAAATATCAATTCATTGATATTTTTTCTAAACCACTTCCTAGTTCTAGTTTTGATTTTATAAGGGAGGGTTAGCATTATTTGGGTTTAAGTGATTGTATATTAATTTATTTTCAGTCTCTCTATTTCATTATTTTAATAATCATAAATTAATATGTCTTATTTGATTTCATTTTAATTTGTTTTGTAAAGAATTTAATTTTGAGTTTATTTTATTTTTTTTAAAAAAATTTAAAACATAATGAGTACATCATCAAACAACCTGAGAAAAATGTTTTTCTTCTCCCGCTCTCTTTCTCCTACCCTATACATCCTCTTGGATTACAGGGTATCTCTCTATCTTCATATTCCCATGTGCTAAAACCATAAACCTTCAATTACTTCAGACATAAAATATTTTGAGGGGGAAACCTTACGATGATACTTAGATGCTGAGTTAGACAATAATGTATATGATTCTGATAAATCTATAAAGGCGTTGCAAGGAAAGGAAATTGATTTTGATTATTTATATTCATAAAATATTTATCTTAAGAAATATATTTGATTTCATGGTTTGTTTTACTCATTTGGAGTAGATAAAATTTTGATGGTATATAAAATTGAAGTAAATGAATTTTTCATAAAATCATTGTTTAGTCTTGGATTTGAAAAAGACAACAATTTTTCAAAAATTAATTATTATTAGTTTTATTTGTCATATGTGTAAATGGATAAGATTATAGGTTGTCCCCATGAGAAGAGTTTCAATTTCATTTAAGTAATATTGGTAATTTAATACATAAGTATGAAGATATTATGTTTTCGTTGTTTGGAACAAGAACTTTCATAAAGGTATTGACCAAAACCAATCTTCTGATTGTCAATTGTTGTTGATGTTTATTCAATATATGATTTTACCTATAATTGAATATATTTAGAATGTACTTTATCCACACATGTATGTCAGGTTTTTTTATTTTTAACAATTTTATGTTTAATTAATATCAACTTATGATATGATATATAAACCCTTGATTCCATGAAGATGTGAAGATGAGATATCGTACCTATGAAATAATTATTTCTTTTTTGATGAGAACGAAAGGAAATATTTTCAACATGTTTTTTGGAAGATATTGTCACCACAAAAACTCATTTAATTTTGGGACTATGAAGAATGTTGGATTTATTTTGGAGCAAATCATGAAACAGTATTCTACTAGTTAGTGCAGAAAAACAATAGAGGTTTATGGAATACTCTCAGGGGGAGAAAAAGAATATTCCTTCAGTTGGATATGTTTGATATAGGCTTGAAGAAGAAGAAACTTCAATGATTGAATAATATCTTTTTCAAAAAATAATTCAATTTTTATTTTATATTCATGAGTCTATCTCAGATGTAATTCTTAGAGGTGGGCATGGGAATCCAGTGGATGAGTAAGTTGATAAATAGGATCAAAGTCACATATTTATTAGAGAATATGTCCCCAATACTGGAACTCTTATTATTCACTATTTTGATGTTTTTGTAATTTTTTCCTTAAGAGATAGACCAGCTGATAATGAATATCAATGTATTACCTTGGTAGAAGTTCATCGTGGGAAGATATTCATGACCTTGACACTCTGTCTTCTGAATCGTCTGATTCCCCTTTTGAAGCCTTAGTTATGAAAGTAAAACTGTTGGAGGCTCAGAACATGTTTCTTAGTGAAAATTTGGTTGCTGACAATAATAACTTTGAAGAATACATGGTTTATTGTGTGGAAATATCATATTTTGAATCAGAAAACATTTATTTAAGATAATTCAAGGAAAATATAATTTATATTGGAGACCTTAAAGAGCTTATAGCCAAAATGTCAAGTGTATTTTGTTTGTTAAAGGATGAGTCATTCAAGAAGACATAGTTTAATGATTTTTCATTGATGATAGGAAAATAATTTCCTTCTCTCAAGAAATGTAATCAAGCATCAACCTATTCTCAACACACCCCGCCAAAACTGCATAGAAAGTTTGAATCTAATACCTCTATATTAGTTGAGTTCACTAATAGGATACAAAATATTTAGTGTCATATAATTCCTTTAAATGTTATGTTGGACAATAAAAGGCATCTGATAAGTCGACTGACTTCATGTGAATATTGGTAGGGAAAAGTTGTTAGTCAAGTTAAATAATTGTTTACATCATTCATTCCGTTAGCAGATGCTATGAATGAGTTTGTGAAGGTCAGTCTGGATGGGAATTTGATGGTTGGAAATGATTCATGGAAGCTACTTCATCAATGGTCAGAAGAATTCAAAAACCATTTCTAGAGCCTACGGTTGAAGCTCCTTGATATTAGTGGTGCAGTTTAAGCACTTCTTCACTCATATTATCCCACTTTCTCTGCCATTTCAGACCAAATCCCTTCATTTTTAAGACCCTTTAGTTGATATAGTTTTTTACTTTAGTTGTCAAAAAATTTGAAATCATTTTTATTTCAATTTAATTTCATCTATTGTTTTTTAGTATCATTTAATTTATTTCAATTTTTAAACTGATGATCATGGAATTTTTTTCCTTATGCCTATATTTGTAACAATTCATAGTAGTTTAGTTCTATATAAAATGTTGTTTATATCAGTTATTCAAAAAAATCGTATTTTTTATATCACAAAAGGGGGAGAAAATATATAGTGGGAGAAGGGATAATATCTATGAATACCTGTTTGGGAGAATATATGCAAACCACAACATTTCATTAGAGAAATATTTAATTTATAAGTATCTATTTTTCATTATTAGAGAAAATATTTAATTTAGAAGTATATATTTTTCTTTATCCGAGAAATTTTTTAATTTAAAAGTATCTGTTTTTATTTATTAGATAAAATATTTATTTTATATGTATCTATCTTTTTTATCAAAATAAATGTATGAAATCAATATATCAAAATATATTCTATATCTATTTTTTTATGTTTAAAAATAATACACTCTATTTAATTTTTTTAATTTTGTTATGGTTATTGTGGTCATCAAAAAGGGGGTGCTTGTTTGGAATGGATTGTCTCAACAATAATCTATAATTTATGATAAATTTTCCATTCAAAAATACCGTTGTTTGTTTTCTAATGATGTTTTATTAGGTGATTTCCATATAAATTTATATTCTATTTTAACAGAATTTTTTCATTACGTTGAGAAGTGAAATAATTTCTTATTGTATCAATCATACATTACACTGAGAAGTGTAATGATTATGTATGGTATCAACCCTATGATACACTAAAATAATTTGTGTTTGGATCAACAACCTCACATTCAAAGAATCCTAAAATAAATGGATCAACAACTCTATATTGGAGTTTATATTTAATGTTTATAACCAACATGTGGAAATGTTGAACATATGATTAATCATTGATCTATTCAGTAATTTATGCTGACAAGGATAAACGTATAGATTATCAACCCTATGCTACACAAAGGAACCTTGCGCTACACAAAGGAACCCTATACTATAGAAAAGAACCCTATTCTATGAAAAGTAATCCTACACTACATAAAGGAACCCTACTCTACGCATATCAACCCTACGTCGTGTTCTCAATGATTAAGTTTTTTATGCAGAGTTTTCAATCCGAGATTCCTACAATGGTGAAGTCAGAATTAAAAACCAATTCAAGGATCATTTTGATTATTACAAAGAACCATGTTCTTCGGATAAAATCACTCATATTTCTATGGGTAGTTAGGAATCCCCTTGTCATTTGGATCTTAATTTATATGATCAATTAGGCTATTCTTTTGGATCTGAAATACCCAAGAATCTTTTCTATTCTATATATTCATTCAGAATATCTCTTAAAATATATCTCTGTATGGTATGAAATTTATATATGAAACGTTATTTTATGAAATTATCTTTTACAGTGCTACTACAATGAATGATCAAAAATAATAGATGAAAATCTATTGAGATATACCAGTTCAATTTTTTACTACTTTAAGACTACTACTTCCATTATAGATGATACCTTATTGAAGATCCTTTTCCATCATGAATCAAATCAGTTTATTTCATTATAAAATTTATTCTTTTCTAAGTAAAAAGATATATTTTTTGAAAGATTCTTATTACTACAGATGTGAAGATAAACCTAAACTGTCTAATAAAAACTATATTTACTTACAATAGTTTGTACTCCTCGTACTATGTTGTGGTGAAGTATCAGCTTCTTCAATCTATGTTTTGGATTACCGGTTCTTCATTAAAAAAATTGAAGCCTTTTTTGGATCTTTGTAAAGTTTTAACTTCATGAATTCAATTGTGGATTAATTGTATTGTGATAAGAGAACCATTATAGTAGAATTTACCATGCTCATAGTGGGATTGATTGGCAGAGAGGTCTATGGGATCTTTGTGCCCCGAATCACTATAAAAATATATGTAATTTATTTATGTTAATCTACTACATATTTTATTATATAATAAAAACACTAAATATTCTCATAAATCATAGTGGGAGTAAAAATCCATAATTGTAGAAGATTTTTAAAGGACACAATTCACCCCCTCTTGTGTGTTACTTTGTATATTCTGACCTAATAGTCTTTCTCTAGTGAAATTGACATTCGTGAATCATAATTAACAGATATTAACTAGAATCTTATTATTAACCCATTTTTGTCAAAAAATCAGTATGTGGAATGTCATAAAATCTGGGTCCCATATGTTTATATTCTATCAGAGTATGACATATTTATATAAATTATATATATATATTTGGAAACATAAACAAGATTCACTTCCACTACAAGATTATTGCCACTATTTTCATCATTTGATGGTCATCATGTCCCTTTAAATAAAACATGTAACTGTTAATTACATAAATGTAATAAAATAATACATGTAAACATATCACTTTGGCTATAATTAAAGCCATTATGAAATTTAATTTGGATTTATAGATGACTACATAAAAAAAGGTATCAAACTATTTTATAGATATTGGTTATTTTTATTTGATTTATAATTTCTCCCCTTGAAGGATTCAACTACCTAAAAATTAATTTGTTTATTTCATCGTATATAATAAACTCAAAACAATTATGTAAATAATAGAGGATATATTTCCCCATTGTAACTGAAATTATGATAATATCTATTCTGCAAATTCCTTCATCCATAAGTTTCACACTATTAAAATATTTTTGGAGACCAATGCTATGTGCATCAAATTGTTGAGTGGTATAAAATTCAATGAATTTCTCATCAATATATCACTCTATAATACAACCTTTTAGTTAAATTCCATTTTTGATATACTCTATAAAAATATTCATATACTATTCATTAGGTTACTTATATCTGTAATGTTAATGAACACAATGATGGATCTCTCTATCCACATAATAAATTGTTTAAAACTATTATCTAGGAAGATAATATCTAATTCACATAATATGATATCAATTTATATTTCCATGGTTGGAAAAACCCCTTGATATATAACATCATTGCATATTTATTTTAAAAATAAGTATATTCTAATTAATAAGCCTTGTATTTTTTTCCATAAAATTAAACATATATCTATCAACATTAAATATGTTATCAAAACTTTCTAGTCATGAGAATGTGAGATATTTAACATGAAATCAACCATCGATACAATATTCTTGATACATAATGAATTCCCATTGTGAACAGTGACATAATTTAGTAAATTTAAAAAATAATATATATTTATTATTAATAAAATTTAATCCAATTTAGGAATAAAATTCTATTTTAACCCTTCCTTGGTTCCAACTATTCACATACAATCATATCAATCTTGTCTAATTTATCCTTAATTCCATATTTTATTTTTTTAACTTCATTTAGAAACATTCCAATAACACTATCACATGAATTTTTTCTTCATGAATGAAATCAATAGATCATAATACATATAAGAAATTATAATAAATAAATTTAAAAAACTAATAACAATTTTCATCAATTTTTACAAGGTTTCGTGAAATGGGTTTTTCGAAACTTCTAACAATATCCTTTATATTACAAAATTGTTCATCAACAATTAATGGAGGATGATTTGTACATTATTTTGAAATACCATAAAATAATTTTTTACATGATTGGTATTTATGGTTTCTATCTAAAAACATATTGTGTATTATAAACATTGCATTCATTGAATGTTTCCATTTAACCAAGAGTATACCATCATCACAAATGAGACACCCTAAAAATCATGTAATGTTTTCTCCGGATAAATAAAAAAAAAGTAATTTATCATCCTCAACAACAAGGATCCAAAGTTGAACTCATCATTTATATGAGTATCATAAAATGTAACTCATGATTCCTATATTTAATTTATTTATTTGATTAAGGTATAAAAATAAACCTCAATACAATTTCAATGTTATTTTTTTCCAAATTTATTTAGACACGACATAATGTATTTAAGCTTCATGAATAACCATGGAAGAAACTTAAAATTTTACAACACAGCCTGTAATATAATATGATCTCTACTCTATATACTAAATTGATTCATTCAATCTATAGTTAGTGAAATACAATGGTTTCTTTTTTTTCATATTAAGGATTGTTATGATTAATTTTCTTCCATTTATGAGAATTTATAAGGTAATGAAGCTTCCCATATTCAATTATTATAATTGTGTGCTATTCAATTACCTTGAAGTATTTTAATATATATAAATATACATTCCACTTATCATTTGAATGATCTTAATGTACTATATATCTTTTATAGGATGTGTTTCAAACATTCTTATATCAAATTGTTCCAAACATATTGAGTTTTTTAAGATATTAATGGTCCAATCATTTAGATATTATTGTATTAATTGAGATATCACACCAATTAAAATATAATATTCATTTAGTATCATATGTTCTAAAAATGTAGGATTATCTTCTTATAACATATCATTCAAGAGATAATGTAGTTCTATAAATCTGGTGTCACTTCACCTGTTGATTACTACTAAATTTTATAGTTTAAACATGGATGAAAATGATGAATTTTTTTCAACCAATATATATTGATATATTTCTAATGCTCTAAAATTTTAAATATATTTATAAAATAATAAAGTTCACCTTTATTTTCCATTTCCATTTCCTCAATACAATCTCCATCATCATTTATGGTTTTGCAAACATAATATGATCCATAAATAATTGTGTTATCCAAATCACTAGATACATTTACATATTCCCAGTGTTCAGTCAATCATTTATAAATTTGATATATTTTTATGATAGATTAACTATTCATTTGGCTGGCATGGTAAAATCATTCATGAATAAAATAAATATAAAAAAAATAAATTATTTGGTAAGGGTAATTTCCATTATTTTTTGAAAAGTCTAATAACTCTTTAAACACATCCCCAAACATTACCATCATATGATTTGTATAAATCCCTTTTTTATTCATATTAATCCAATTTTGTTAAACAATATTCATATTTAACAACAAATAAATTAATAAACACAATAAATTTATATATTGTATCATTTTTCACTTGTGTAGATTATATATAGTATATATTTTAAAATTATATTTATAAATAATAATACATACTGATTTAATGTATATAAATGTTTTGATTTGTTTAATTTATTTAATATTATATTTCTGAATATTTATATTTAATATATATTATATATGTTCGGGATAAAAATAAAATCATTTTAAAATATAATACACATTATAGTGTTAATATATAAATTCTTTAGTTACAAGAATGATTTATATATTCATTGAAAAATGTATAATGTTGTTTTAAAATACATTACTATATTACAATATCAACATGAGATTAATCAACAAAAACTACACAAAAAATTGACCAAATGTGTAAATCCACACCCCTTATTTGAGGTATAAAACAATAATTTTCTACTAAAACTCTTTTTTATACTATTAAAAAGGTTTTTGAGGGGATTCATTGGCTATACGGTTTGTTTGGGATGCCCAGAAATAAGAGTAGGGACTACACCCTACTATTACAGATCCACTAGCTAGCCAGTTAAATCACACCAGCTAGTTAGTGGCCTTCTAGTAGGACTGTAAGTTTGTTGAGCACTCATTGGCTGGTTAGTGAGAGTTGGGTAAGCGTTTTTAAAGTTGATGATTAGTTTTTTCACCACATTTAAACCATATTATATTAATTTAATTTCCCACTCATATTTTATAATAACCCATTTGTTGAGTTCTCATCTCCTCTTTCTTAACCATGAGGGTAATCATTGTATTATTTTCCATTTCTTCTTTAATATGATGTAACTAATGGCTATCAACAAAGCTATATTTACACTTTCCTCCCTTATTATTTATTTTCTCTAATATTTTATTTATTTCCATTAAAATATAATATTCCATGTTTTAGTGTTTTTATCTAGTTCTTTGATCCATATACTTTTATTCTTGAACCAAAGGATGATGCTAGGAAAATTCATATATACTGAACTAAGGTTGGTTGTTATTGAGAAATTTCATAATTTTTTTCTATTTTTATATTATATGAAATGTATTCCATCATGTATTTTTTCCATGCATTGAACTTATTAATTAAATGTAATTATATTATTTCATAATACTGTTCATGAAAATGTTTATAATTATCAATTAACCATTGATAACTTTAAATTGTGTTATTATCCACCCCTTTGAGTTTAGGTATGTTTATGTAATTATTGGTTAATATTCAACATACACCTAAGGGTTGTCAAACACATTATAATAGAACTTTGATATAAGGGGAGGCTGCCTAAGATATTCATTTAGACCACACTGATTTTAATTAACATTTAAATTCCTTATAAATGCTTCAATTGGATAAAAATACTTATGTTTACTTAATTAATGGAATACATGAATGCGATGATTGATATCAATTACTATTTTTTATAATAAAATGAATTTTCCATGAAATTGTATATAATAGAGGCTTCATTACATGTACTTGGGACTAATGATGTATTAGTGTAATACATGTCTATCTATTAGAGACTTTTAAAAATAGGGAATGATGGGAAGAATTTCATGGATTCTAGTATTTATATGATTCTAAACAACTGTGAATGTCCAGATGATAACCTTGGATCATATACGACACACAATTCTAAATAAATAAGAATGATCATATGGGATCCTTTGATTTTATATGGTATTTTGGTTTAGAATTCCATGATGATATCATCGGATTCCACAAGATAATTTATGTTGGGAATCATAGGAAGAGGACCTAGATTCTCTATGATACATAATTCTTTGGAATTTAGGATGAGTTCTTGGATTTCATGTGGTTATTATGGTTGAAACTGTCATCATTACTTCCATATAGTCATTTGGATGTTGACGAAGAAGGTATGTTATAACCAATTTTTATCATGTATTCAAATATTCACAATTATTTTTATTTTAATAATTTTGTTAAATTGTTGACCTTATTAATGGAATATATTATAATTTACTATATTTTTTCAAATAAATAATCTTTTATACACCATTTTTACCTACCAAATGAGTTGTACTCACACCATACATGGGTCTTTAGTAGGTTCCCTAGATGACTTCCTGAACGTAGGTTTAAAAAATGGATAGTGACTTACTGAATAAGCTTGATTAAGGGTGGGATAGTTATTGGAGATGGAGTCCAAGCTAGTACTCAAACCTCTTGGGGGTGTTTTTTTAGTTTTTCATATATTTTTTTTAATTTACATTTAACAGTAATACATGTATGACTAATTTATGGACGCATGACACATATTATTAGCATGAGTTATATTTTTATATTTTACCTTGTTTATGCCTTTATTTATTTAAATTTTTCTAGAATATATATTCTAGATTTACTTCCAAGTTTCACACTATGGTAATGAGGGAATAGTATCCCCATAGTAACCCAATAAGAGTTTGTTGCTAGTTTGAAATATCTGGTGTATGGGGAGACATGAATATGGAAATTTGGCTACGTGGTGTTGTTTCTTTTCATAGTGAACCTAGGTGGTGACACTATAGATTCATATTAGATCCCTTTTTCTCTACCATACATTTTGGAGGTATGTAGTTATTATGTTTTGTCTTCGATGCTTGTTTTCTGAATATTTTATTATATTAATAACTGGTCAGATATGTTTCTTCTGGCTACACTTTCTGGGTAATGGAGAATTAGATTTGACAGGGATCTGTAATGAACCCATAACTAAGAGTAGCTAACCTATGTATGGGGTGAAGTCCTTGTGTTCTAGAATGGGAATTATTATTCTTTATTTAATCTTTTATGATATATTTATTTCCATCCAGAGTGGATCATATGGGTGTGATGTTTATGAGTTTTTAGTATTTTTACTCTTAGGACAATGTGGAAATTGGTTTGAATTCATGCATCATTCATGAATATATGAATTCATTTTATTATCAGGATATATTGAAATTATTTATAATACAATAGTGTGTGGGTCTATTATTTAAATTTTATACCTCAATTTAATTGGTGATATATATAAATTCATGGTGTAATTATATATATCAAATTCATTAACCCGGTAATGATTTTACTATGAGAATATTAAATACTATAAGTAAAATTTTGGTGATATTTAATTAGGGAACTAATCAAAATTTAGAATGTTTTGACCCTTATAACTTGTGGCCAACACTGTATATAACTACACCATTGCTATGAAAAATCTATAATTATTTAATTAAAATTAAATCCGTTAAAATAATATATAGATAAAATTATATGAATCCAAAATTCTTTTGAATTGAATCTAGTGTAAGTCGATGGGGATGGGGAAGGGTCTTGGTTTATAGATGTCTGATGATGTGAGATGTATTGAATAATATCGAATTGTGAATCGTAGTACTTTCTAAAAACTGTGATATCGATAAATGTTATCCTATTGTACTCTTATATGTGTGTTTTCTTTGTAGTTATATACCTCCATGTGGTCCCTAAGTTGGGCGCTTGGAGGGTGTATATGAGCATGCACCGAGGGTGTCAGGATAGATCCTCTTGATGTTTTGGGTGTTGTTTCATACGATGTACATTGAATGAGTTTTTTGGGTGTAGTCCAATGAATGGATAGGGAGGCTCCATGAATTGTATATTCTATTTCAAAATTGTCCTGAGAGTTTTTTCTCCAGGATCCACTAAAATTTATCAGGTTGGAGGACCATCATGAGGATGAGTTCTGTATTGAGTCTATTCAGAGTACCATTGACAATCTAAAGACTCCTCGTGATATGTGGGTAACGTTAATAGACAATATGATTTTGGGATTAGTGAGATAATGGAGGGAAATTTGGGACTAGGATGAGTTGCAAATTTTAATTTCCGGGAAAGTGTTCAAGGCCCAATTCTTCATTCATTTCTTCCCAGTGACCATGAGGGATGATAATGTAATGATTTTTTTTATGTATTGAGTAGGGGAGTATGTTAGTAATCGATTATGATAATATATTAAAATACTTATATTGTTTTTCTCTTCAATAATAGATGATTACGTAACACATTAAAGGAAGATTGAGGATGGGCTGAGGTATGTCATCCTTGTCAGCGTGAATATTTTCGGTCTTACCGCTTTTTCTTCTGCTGTAAGATACATACTTATTACTGAATGTAACATGAGTGATGAGAATAGATCATTGTAGAATATTTTATTAGGGATTATTTGTGGGTCTTATGTAAGCTAAAATTTATGATATGATGCGACATTATAGGGAAGTAGTAGATAGGGCAGCCAGAGTGGTGAGTTGGTATAGGTTCACCAGTTTTGTAGATGGGGATATACTCACCACTAATGTACTTGAGTAGTAGTAGAGTTTTATGCCTATTAAATGATGGGTCACCTATAGTGGGGTTAATGTAATGTACAACAATTTCCTAGTGAAAAGGATCATGAAAAATTTACGATTCTAAGTTCATCGTGAAAACACTGTGGATAGTGGATAGATGGAGCACTGCTAGCAAGTTAGGGAAATGCAGAGACCATGGAACATAGGGAAAAGATCTATAATTACAATAGGGAGGTGTTTGGTATGGATTTTAGGCTAGATCATATGGAAAATATTCAAGTAAGGTACATGTTTTTTTGTCCACTCTTGGAGATCAGGACATCTTATCATCTACAACCAATGATATGATCTTGGAAACCTCCATTCTATCATATGCATTATTTGACACCAGGTATTCTCATTCCCTCCTAATTAAATGTCTTGTGGAAGTATTGGTTTTATTCATGGAGTACCTATATGTTGTATTGTATATCAACACTCAATTTCATGTGCTTTTATAGGTGATTCACCATTGTCAAGAGTGTGCCTAACATATTGGGGGTTATCAATTTTTATGAGATTGATTTATCTCAGATATGAATTCCTTTTACCTATTCCATTATATGTATTATGTTTTGGAATCAATATCATACTGGAATCTTTCATAGGTTTGTGAAATTCACATCTCTTTGTGGTCATAAATATGTACATGTTAGGGAGTGGGATATTCATGTAGAACATGGCAGGACTAGATTTCAAGTAGTTAGGTGAGGTGACCACCCAGGCTATTGGTATTGTATTATATGGTTAAGGGATTCATTAAAATGTTTTTCCTTTCATAGTGTATATGTTTTAGTATTTTTTTATTGATTTATCGACGGGGCTACGACTATATAGGTTGATCTATTTCATGATCAAGCTTATTTAATGAATTAAATATATTTCTATTCCACCGTATAAGATAGATCCTATAAGGCTATTGGAACATAAGATTCAACTCGATAACTTATAATCCAAGAGCTTCGTCGTGTCCATCCCCTATATTTTGCGATCCTGAATAATGTTTGCTAAAAATAAATATGGTTCCTTGAATTTTTGGGTTTTATTATAATCCGTTGAATCAATGTTTGGCTATTAAAAAGTATCCCCTTGGATCAATGAATTCATTGAGTATTTGAGAGGATCTTAGATGTTCTAAAAAGTTTATTTTATATCAAGATATTACTAAGTGAGGTTGATACCATCAAATGTACATCATAATTAATTTTGAAGAAGATATGGTTTTTATGAGTACATGGATATACCGTTCATCATGAAGAACATGCTAGCTGTTTTCAAGGACCTAGTGAACCAGTTCATTCACATATTTTTAAATTCATTAATGGATCTTTTTGTGGAATATATCCTGATTTACTCAATTACATATTAATATTATATGATATTGGACGTTTTATTAGGTATTTTGAGGGAGCATATAGGTTATGAAAAGATTTATATGGGTCATTTATTGAAATAAATTGTCTAATTTTGGGGGCATGTTATCTCTATGGTCTTTGTATCTCTTTATTGAGAGAAAGTTAGAGTTTTGGTTTCTTGGGTGTGACCCATTACTCTGTTTTATATTCATATCTACATGAGATTATACTAATATGGTCAGAGGTTTAGTGAGGAATTATCATTCTTGGAGGTTCATTTTATGGTCCTAATAAGAAAAGAGTGGAATATTATGTTTTCTAACTCTTGCAATGATGTATTTCTTGAAATAAAGAAAAGGATAACGGCAACATAGGCCCTGGCCCTTCCTAATTTAGGTAGGGAGTATAATATTTACTGTAATGCAGTGTGGGTAGATCTTGGAGCAGTTTCTAAGTAGAGAGGTTATGTGATAGATTATGGGTCTTGAATATTGGGGCCACATAAATAAAATTCTCATACAAAATATCATGTGCTGATAGTATCAATCCATTATCGAATATACTAGAAACATTATGTAATGAGTGAGAGGTTCTTATTTTACACATTCAATTAATGTATGAAATATATATAAATATATATTTATTTATTTATTTAAATTTAAATATGATATTGTGAAGGTGGGATAGATACTTATAATTTTTAAACATTGATATGGAATACACCACTATAAATGGACTCATGGTTGTTAATACTTTATGTAGTAAGAAATGGGTTTAGGTAGTTTGGGAGTGTAGTAGTGAATGAAAGTTTATGTATATGTTCACTAACATGTATCTCAATGCGATGGAAGATCAATAAAATAAAAATATTAGTTCAATATATATTATTTCTTCAATTCCATATCAGATTAACTGTAGGGAATTATCTAATATAATGTTAATGAGTTCGAGGGATAGAATTTATGCTTGGGCACCACAACCAAGATAGATTATTGATGAGGAAAATGTTATTAATATTCATGGGAATGTCTTGGTTCATTCAAGATTATAGGATGATACAATGATGAAGTCTCCCTCTTTGAAATAGGTGGCTCACCCTGGCCTAACCAAAATATATCGTGCCTTAAAAAGAAAGTACTAGTGGTTATGAGCGAAGAAGGAGATAGTTGGTTGTGTCACTATATACACTACATTATAAGAGGTGAATGATAAGAGCTCTTGACCCACTAGTTACCTGTAGTTATTTCTTATTCCTAATTTTTGGTGGCTTTACATTACAATATATTATTTGGTGGTGTTTTCTAAGACACCCTAGGGTATTGATGTCGTATGGGAAGTCATGGATCACTTGACTAGGGTGACTCATTTATTTCTAATTTGGGATAGCTTCTAGTTCTTGATAATTTGAATATTTATGTCAATATATTTTTTTGTTTCATGGGGTTCCACATTCCATTATCTAAGATATATTCACTCCATCCTCTTCTCAAATCAGGGAGGGGTTATAGAAATTATTGGTACATAGGTGTTTCTGAGCACTACCAATCACCATCTAACTGACATGCAATCATAGAATATAATAAATATACATGAGAATATAATACATATATGCATCCTTGATTTTAGGGGATCATGGGAAAATTTCATGGACTTGGAATAAATTTCATATAATTATATCTATCATGTGACCTTTCATATGGAACCTTACATAGATTTACATGAGATTCCATGTTGTTCACCATTGTGATGGATAGTGGTAGATAAAGCAACTATGGTTCAACCAAGTAATTTATTGGATATTTCTGAGTATATTTAGCTAGTTCCGAAGGTAATGGAGACTATTTATATAATTAAAAAATAATATGAATATGTACATCCTTGACCTATTGTGTTTGATACAGGTGACCAAGTATTGTATCATGTGTCACCCAGATTTGGACACCATCATTTATAGAGCTAGGGGAAATTGGAACTCAGGTTCTCGGGCCATTTTACAATTTGAAGAGATTCTTCATAGGGGTATACCATCTAGAAATATGAAAATATATCATTATCATTCACAATTATATTCATATATCTTGGATTCATAATTACTCTTCCTATCCTCTAAATAAGATTGATTTTAGGTCAATAATCATCAGGAGGATTCATACATTGAGGAGCACTTAGATTGTTTTATGGATCAAAGTTAGAATATACTTCATGGAAATATTGTTCCTTTTGTTAATTTATTATGGAAACAGGGATGTGTTTAGATGGAAAGAAGGGATTTGGAATTGGTCATGTGGGATCCATGACCATTATTGTTTGTCAAGGTGGATGATGATCTTCAATTGAGAAAATATAGGAAGAAATACTTTATAGAGGGTTTATTTTGAATAATATATCATTCCATGAGGTATATACCATTATATTTAAAACCAAAACTACACTTTTTCAAGTAATGGTGTTTTTGAGGGGGTTCAGGTGATCTCAAGTGTTTTTGGGAGGCCCCTATGTGGGATTCAGGATTGTATCATGCTATTGTTGTCCCATTGATTAGTCGGTACAAAACCACTTGCTTTACAGAGTCCTCCAAGATGTCTAAATGGTATGTTTTCCACACACCTAATGGGTCGAGAGACCCAATATATATTAAGTGGTATTCAGAAAGGATTTATTATATGGTGGATATTTTATCCAATTCACCTCTTTTCACCTTAAAATCATTCAAGAATCTCTCCACCACCATTTTCATAATGGCCCCTCCTTTGAGTTTTCTTATTCCCTATAAAATAAATTATTGAAATCCTCTAATTATATTCTTTTTCTTATTCCTTATGAGAATATTATTTTCTCTATGTAAGGAAACAAATCCACTTTCATAAATTTTTCTTTTGATTCAATACTAAAATAGATCATTCGATTTAATGATAATATGACCTATTATATGGGATTTTTTATGGTTTTTTTATTCCATTAATTTCTAATTTAACTGAATATCGATATATGACAAGTGAAAGGATAAAAACCTAATGTTGGTGGTTATCAATATTTCCTATAATGTTTCACAAATTTATAGTGTATAAAATGTATTTTTAATACTGATTTATCATTCATTCAACCAAGAAACTTAACAAAATTAGTTTCCTCCCTAAAATTGGTAATATACCATTTTAAGACCTTCAATTGACCATAGGAGACTTTAAATTTAATTCATGTACACCCCTTTAAGGTGAGAATACATTATGAAATACTTGGATAATATTAAATGGGAACTTGAGGGGTGTCATATGCATTATTATGAACCTTGGGTTTGAAGAAAGGGTGGCTAGGTTTTTCGTAATAACTATGTGGATTTTAATTAACCTATAAAACAATTTTAAATGAATTAATTGGGTAAAGTGTTTACTGATTTATTAAATATTGAAATCCTATAATGGTATTATTATTATCCGTTCCTGTTTTTAATAATATGATGAGTCTTTCTTGAAATTATAAAAAATGAAAATTGTCTTGCCTTGGCCTTCATCCTATTCATATTAAACAAGAATACATGGATACCAATAAGACAATTTAAAAAACTAAGAGTGTTGGGATGATATACTAGGGGTTTAAATAATATAGTATACCTAAAAAAGGAATTTATGAGATGATCACCTTTGATTCAATGTGTCACATGATTCCAAATACGTGGGATTGTCTAGATGATATCATTGTATTCCACATAGTTCATGATTTATGAATTATAGGATGGGCACTTTGGATTCCACATTATACCCGATGTTGAGAAGGTTTGGATGAGAAGATGGATTCCATGTGATACATGATTCTCAATAATCCTTGGAGGATCTACTAGATCCATTGTTTTGACTATGGTTGGCATAGAAATCGTGACATGCTTAGAGACATCCGGCAATGGCTAAAGCAGGTATGTCTAACCATGGTGTCATCACAGAGCATCAGTTTCGAGGGAAATATTTATTTTATTTATTTATTTTAGGTTGTGAAACTTCTTTGAGTTATACATCAGCATGTCCTATATTATTTTAAATTCAATAATCATTTAGACACCATTAGTGGAGTCTTACTAATCCATACATGGTGGTCTAGGTAGGATAAAATAGAAATGGGTGAAATTCTCCTTTAAAAACAAATGGAAAATATTAAAGTCTTAAATACTAAAAAATTGAAATATTAAATATTATTTAAATATTATGAAGAATTAACAATAATAATTGATCAAATATGAAAGTGAACCAATTTAAAAATATAATTATATAGGTAGAGGAATAAAATAACGAGAAAAATAATATATAAAAAGATTAATTATTTTGATTAATTATTTTTTTTAATTGATCACAAGAAAATGATAATTAAATTAATGTACTAAAAGTAAATAAGGCACAATATTTGGAAATAATGTTTGAAAAATGATCAATAATAACACCAAAATTTATTACACCAATTTCATAAAAATGTAATATATTATTCACATTTCATTAATGGTTACTAAGAAAGCAAAACATAATTAGTTTATAGGTTGTAGAATGAAACTATAATTATAATTTTTACTAGATTTTTAATTTGTAATTTTATAATTGTCTAAGATAATAGTACCTTTTATTATAAAGTTTTGAATATGAATTCCAAAATCCATTAGTTTCATTTTAGTGATAATTTATAATATAACAATATGGGAGAAATAGAGAGGATATATTAAGAGAAATATCATTTTATCATTGTATTGATTATTTCTAAATAATATTAATAAACCATCAAGGAGTATTAATATTATGATAGTGAGAAGATAATACAATAAGGACACACTCTAAAAAAGTAATGGGAACACATTAATAAAGAGATAAACATGATAGATTTTTTTTATATCATTGCATGTTGATGTTGTGGAATCGATGAAATGGTAGAAATATATGTTTCCAAGGCACCCTTGTATCCAATTTATAACTTCCTAAAACACTGGTAACCATAATGAATTCACTGGGAGGAATGAATCCACTAAAGTCCACAATTATGTTCATTTCTACCATAATGAGTGATGGATATGAATACGTAACATAACAAGACTCGTTTCCCAATAGCCTCCAATAGATACATGGTGGAAAACATAGAACTCCATGCTCCATGTCTACTACCACTGGTATGTTTATTTTCCTCCATTGGTTAACTAGTGGACATTTACTCCTCAATAATGCTACTTACTTCACAACCAGTTAACTAGTGGGTCAACAACACATCAAGAACTATTTTATCTTGTCATTGATAAGTTGGTTCTCAAAACATGCTAGCTAATTATTATTGTTGATGTACATACATTTTTTTTAAAATTTATTGATTCTTCTTTATGTTTAAATGGTAAAAAAATATTTCACAAATAGTTAAAAAATATTTTTAAAATTTACCAAAGGATCCTTTAAAAGGATGTCATGAAGAAAAATTTATAATCATATAAATGATGTTTCTATACATTATAAAGAGTGATACTATTAAAAATAAGGATGGTGAGAATCACAATAATATACTTTTTATAGATTATCACAAATAATAAATTAATAAATAAAATAAATCAAGAGAATAAAAATTATTTCAATATAAGCATAATAATGTCAAAAATATTTCATACCAGAATATCTTGAGTACCCCCCCTTTGATGATAGAAACTTCTCCTCATTAATATAAAACTTATCCAACAAAAACTAATATCACCCCATCAACATAAAAATTATCCCTATTTGGGATTATAAAAAATGGGTCGTTGATGGGGATATTGTAAAAAAAGAGAAATGTTTTGTAACATTATGTTTATCATCATTAATGTTATTTTTAGAGACATAAAAAATATAAATTTATGAGAAAATGAAAATTCTAAATAAGGATTTTTATTAAAGTGAAATATATAAAAAGAAAACATTTTTTATTTTAAAAAATTCAATAAAATAAATATTTAATAAAATATTTCAATGAAGATCAAGAGTTTAATTAAAATTTTGAGAAAAAATATAAGGAAAATGGTGTCTCTTCTATGATAATTTATTTAGTAAAAATATTAAATCCCCCTGAAATTCATATGTTGAGATAAACAGATCTTATCCAATAAGAAAAGGGAAATAATAAAATAAATAATAATAAAATAATTTATAAAATATCATTGCATTGTTAAATTTTAGTAAATATTGTGTCAATAAAGCAAAATATATTCCTTGTGAGTTTCAAACCAATTGTAGGTTTAAGATTAAATTAAAATCCAACAAACCATATTCAAGATGATTAAATCATGGTTAATAATTTCTAGAATGAAATCTATTTGATTGTATCTTAGCCAAAATAATTTCTTGGATTTTTATACTAACTATAAATTAATAATATTAATAAATGATTGAAAACAATTTTTTCAAAAAAAAATAGGAAATATTTTTTTTAAGTAAAAAATTTTAATCTTTGTAATATTAATAGATAAGTATAAAAAGATAATAATACCTAACATACAATTAATATAGTCAATGTGATCATGATAATGTGTTTTATTGAAGATATCAACTTGTTAATGGTTTTTGAAATTAATGTCATAAATGTATGATCATTCTGAAACTGATCATGAATAAAATTATGGCATATATCATTGTTCATAGTATGAGAGTGTAATGTTTTTTTTAAAGATACTAATAAAACTATTGTTTTCACACTTTATAGTAGGATTATAATATGTTAAAACTAAAATTTAGATATTATGTTATACAAAATTAATTTTAGTGAAAAAACAATCAATAGATTTGTATTCCACTTTAGCTGTAGAAAGAGAAAACTAGTTTTTAGACATAATACTACATAAGAATAGGGAATTTAATAATATGTGGAAATTTCTACTAGTATTATCCCTATATATTTGGAATCATCCAAAATAAGTATCATAAAAATAGTCATGTTCATAATAAGTTTCCATTAGATAAAATAGTCCAATTTTTTCAGTTCATTTAAAATTACTGAAAATTATTTTTGAGTATTCAAAATGTGATTACATTGGATTGGATTAAAATAAAGCATAGAGTAATAAATTAAACAGGATTTGTGGTTTTTATACAATGATGAAGTATAATTTCAATCGTACATCAATAAATCTTATTATTGACTGATTTAACCACTTCAATAAATTTTTTCTTACAAGTTATACTCATGGGAATTCCTATTTCATTTGCATGATCTGTTCCCTACCAATATTGATGTTCATTATTTAATAAACATTATTTTTAAATGGTTCTATCTAAATTAAATGTAATTATAAAACTATGAATGAATTTTTTTTCTATCATAAAAATCATTTCTAAAAATTTATTATTTTAATTAGAAAATTCTTTACCAAAATTATTAGGATCCATTGGAAGCTAACCCTATAAAAAATTTATTTGAAAGTAGAAAGATAAGATAATATTCATGATAGATTGTTACAAAAGTGTGTTTAAATTACAACATCCATATAATAATTCATTATTGAAAACAATATTCATGATCCCGGAAGGACCACATCATATGCATCTGAATAATCGCCTTATTTGAGAGGGAATCCGAAACATTATTTTCATCTTGAGAAGCATATGATATGACCAGATTAAGGTAGGTAATACACCATAGACATTAAATCCAATGAGGAATAATTTTCTATAGAAAATTCCATGTTATTTCTTATAAGGTGTTAACAGTAATTTCTGAGTCATACTAAATATATAAAAAACACCAATTATATTGAATGGAATACTAGACATCATACATAATATCCCATAATCCTGTTTCATGGGCCACTCCAAATCTAATGTAATGGTAGAATCATCCTTCGAAAAAACTAGGATAGGATAAGAAAACCCCTCCACAACCTGATGGTCCCAGCATGACCGAATCATCTCCATCCACATTATCCTAGATTCATGAATCAATGGGTGAGATCCATTTTATATATTTGATAAGATTGGGTTTCTTCAGCTATCATAAGACTCCCAAGTGCCACATTATTTTCATTGCCACATATTAGTTGGGATTCCCTCTTATATAAACCCCCAAAACCAGTATAAAACTCCATGTGTAGAGAAATCATTCCACGATGAATAAAGGGATCAACATTGTTAAACATATTATAATTTCATGCATTCCTCATAGTAGAAAATAATTCTACAATAGAATCCAATAGTAGGTTCCGTACTTTATAAATTCATCCGGTAATAGAAATCATCTTAAGCTGTTTGGGTACCTATAATGGATTATGAAAACTCATCTCAAACAAGTATCCAAAATAACACAATAATTACTTAGAGAAAACACACTTCCATAATAAGTGTTGGACATCCTCTACATCCTTCAAGAAAAGAGAGTAGGCTGACACAATTTATTGCACAATTCTTTTAATCTGGTCATGTCTGGGGATCTAATTTCTAAAGATTCTCTATTCGAGAAAAAAACTAGAGGATTGACGGAATGGTTCTCTGAAATTAATAAACAATTTAGATGTTCTAATTGAGCTACTGCAACACATCCTATAGTTGTCTTTGATGTTGAACTTCCCACTCTGGTTGTATTTCCATATGATGGTTTCACAGTCCATAAACATATAATTCAGAATTTCTAGATTAGTGTGTTGATCCAGAAGTATCTCATATGTTTGATTTTTTGGAATAAAATCAGAAATGGTAATGTGAACTTACTCCGAGTGTATACAAACAAAATAATTTAATGAACATCCTATCTAGTAATTCTTCCTACAGTTGAGGTTGAATTCTCTACTTACCATTCACAAGTTGTCACACATGACTCAATTAATGTAGTTATTAATAATTGGCCAAAATAAGATGTAAAATATAATTTGTATCCACTAAGAAGTCTCCTTTTGAATCTAGTGGAAGGAAAATCATTTATGTCAACATTGGAAATTATTCTCTATGTGAATTTACCAATGAGACCATCATTAAATATTTATAGATATTTTATCCCAATTCCTCCCATGTTTTAATGTTTAATACACTGCTTACATTAAACAATAGTAAATTTCCTTTCATAAGTTGATGCAGTCCAAATAAAGTTTCCGGTCATGCCTTGAAGTTCGTTGATTTAGCCTCTAGGCCATCTATAGATCAAGAAGGAGTACAATAATTTGGATGTGATCACATAATTGACATGAAAAATCTTTCTAGCCATGGACTAGATTTTTTCTTTCAGTCTAGACATTTTATTCACAATACATTATAATATTCCATCAAAATAATTTCTCTTAACCTAACCCCATAATAGGGGAACACCAAGATAAATAATCTGATGATACCCCTTCTTAACACCCTGTCAGGTCATGATTCTATTTTATTTTCCAATAGTATATTAATCAACAAAATCAATAAATTATTTGTACTAACTTTTGGCTTCACTAGATACCTATTCATAATGAGTGAAAAGTGATTTGATAAAGGATATGGTATTCTTTGATGTTTCCCCCAATAAGAGGATGTCATCATCATAAAAGAAGATTTGATGGAACATCTCCATCACTTCAAGACATTATTGGTCAATAAAGGCCAAAATGAGTGAGATGATTAAGACAATGATGAAAATGATCATCTACAATTTATTGAAGAATACATGACAATGGTTTACCCTATATAAACCCATTTTATAATTACGAAATCCTCTAGGGAGTCCATTAATGATGATGTACAACCTTGAAAACTTTAGAATAACATTAACAGGTATAATGAATTCCTTTGAGAATACATATCTTTTTAGGAAGCCAGAAGTAAAGATCGAGTTTATCATATCAAAGGCCTTGAAGATACCATTTTTAAGACCAAAATTTCCTTATTTTTTCCTCCTCTTCATAAGATTCACATTTATGATGTTGTAAAAAGGTAGTTCTACATATTCCTCCCTAGTAAAAAACCAAACTTATTTGGGGTAATAAAATGCTTAATATTATCACCCATCCCATTCATGATAATTTTGTATATATGATTTGGAATACTATTTCATAGGGATACTGACCAGAAATATTTGATGTTAAGGTCATTTTTCTCTTAGGGATTAAATCATTGAAATATCAGTTAACCCCATGCATCATGGAGGAGTGGGAGAAAAATGCCTTTATTACCTGATATATTTCATCTAGAAAAATTTCCCAATAAAACATAGATAATTTGTTAGTAAAACCATCATTGATTGGAGGAATCTCCAAATTAAGAGGTAAAATAGACACTTTGATCTCTTCCATGGATGGAGACATCACAAGTATTCGATTTTGGTGGTCTTCCACGCTAACAGTAGAGTTTTTTTATCATTTTATGAGTGTTGGTCTACCCACTATCTGTGTAATTATCACTAAAATAGTCCCACAATACTTGGGAGATTTAATTTATAGTATTTTATGGAATACTATTTATGTTATTTCTCTTGGTTCTAACATTTACTCTCCTCTCTTTGTGAAATATATGATGGAATTTTGAATTCGTATCTCCATCTGTTATCCATTAAATGTTAAATTTATTCTTATTAAGCTATTACTATATCATATAAATATCATCCAATATTTTAGGATATTTTATTTATTCTCTAGAAGGTGTGTCTTGATGATAGTTTTTATTTTGAAAGAAAGCAACATGGTCTTTAGCAGATTTAATTTCTATAACAAGATTGTAAAAGTATTTTTTTCTCCACTCTCAATGGAAACCCTTAGAATGCTTCAGTTTCAAAACTAGAAGTTTAAAAGGACATCCAATGGGGTCATGATTCTAGGCCTAAAACGTGGATTCCCTATATTCAGGGGTCATAATCCATTCATTATTAAATCTAAATGAAATGGGATTCAGTCCTATAAAATTATTTGAGACTTCCACTATAATGGGTTAATGATTCTAATGATGTCCAGGTAAAGTGCAACTGGAGAATCATCTTTAAAATTTCCTATCATTGATTTGAATGATGCATCTACCAATCATTCTTTCTTGTCTTCCATTCATTTTATTTCTACTCCACGTGAAATCAGATCTAAATATTGGTACCTCAATGAGGTTTCAATGATTAGTTTAATAGGTGAATTTCGTGGAAGCAACCCGATTAAATTTTTATCCATTTTCATCCTTTGGTGAAAAAATGGAATTGATGTCCCTAGTAAAAACCCATTTATGATAAATGGATTTAGATTAAATTACCAATTTCATTCCAATTTTCTATCTGCTTAACATAAGATGTGGATGTATAAGCAAAGGAAACTGAAATATCACAACATGTCATATCAAATGAGACTACGATGCTCTGAGATTTCATGCAACATGTCGAAATATAAATTATATCATTAGTGAAAACCCACAGAGGATCCATGATTCAATTATGCATGTTCTATGAATCAAACATTTAACCCATAGATTCCAATATAAAATCTTTTCAATTATCAAATAAAAGCATTAGAACATCAATGGAAATTAGCATGGGGTTTGGTTCATGATAAGGTGTGTATGTTCATTATAAATTAGGGAATTTCATAGACCCCAGAAATGCCAATAATTTATCTTTATTTTTTAGGGTATTTCCCCTTATATAAGCCCCCTTGGAGTTCTATTTTAGTCTGAACCTTCTTTTTCTTCAATTTTTTTCTTTTTCCTTACATTTGAACTGTTACATGAAGCTAAATCCCTTACAGATTCCTTTAATAAATATTTATCACTTTTTCCCTAAATTGGAAAACTATTAGTCTACTCCTATTGATGCATATCCTCAGCCACATTAGAAAAAAATATAAAATTCAATGGAATGAATTTATTCACAAGCTTCCCATGGTCAGAAGAATTTTCTATGGTTGTTTTTCTCCTGGCATTTTTTGATTCAAGGAACTATGTGAACTCCCCATTGATTTCCTATGCATACTTTTGGTTTATCCCAACCTGTAGTGGATTCATAGAAACTTCAGATGATATATTGTCATATTGAGTCCACATTTTAACCATAGGGGGTTCTAGAGTTTGTTCGGTAGAAATTAGTGTTCTTCTCTGATCCTTAATCATCCCCATATTAAATACCAATAATTGTGTAGTAGTGTTCCTTGATCCTACAAGCTTTAAAGTGGAACCTGTATCCTTTAACAAGGGATTACATACTATTTCCATTGAGAAGACTATAATCATATTTTTTTTCAAAATGATTGACCAGATGGTTATAAACAATATAACTAGGGTATTCTTTAGTTTCATAAGTTCATATCACATTACATGGAGATACTTCCTCATAAATTTCTCTAATAGAGTTATCAGTAAGCACACCAATATTACAGTTCTTAGTAAATTCAATATGTTTAATGTTACCTGTATCATTGATGAGAACAACAGTTCTAGAATGAGGTGGTTGCTCTATTGATTTGTAGTGAAGTGTATCATCATGGTGATTCCCCATGGGATTCAATAGAATCTTAGTAGTTTTTTTGTGATCATGATCCATTTGGGAAGTCTCCATTTCATCTCTATCATTCACCCCTATAATAACCTCAATATGAGAATAATCAGAGGGTACATATAGTTTTGAGCATGTTCCGCACTATTTTATCCATTCAAATTCATGTTCACCTTGCACGGGCCAGTTTGAGTGATACCACTGTCCAAAACTGGGGGATTTTGTTCCTTACCATTCTTCTTTCAGTGATTAGATTCATCATAACCATTCATGTTACAAGTTGAGAATTATTATTTTTTGATGAATTCAGATAATATAGTCCCAAAATGAAAAAAATTAGGTAGAATTTTGGCTTCTTATCATATTCAATTTTAAAATTAATGATATCATCTATTGTGGTTAAAAACACTTATTCAACCAAAATACATTTCTTATCCACTTCAACTAGGATTCCTTCATAATTTATATATATTGGGTTGTCCATTTTCTTATCCATTCTAATGGGGTTCCCCACTATAAAAGAAAAATCATAGAGAAGGCTCGAATGCCAATATAGATAATTAACCCTGCATATGCGAATCCAAACATGAGTATGAGAATTTTTCACTGAATACAGATCAAATTTCCTATCCAACTCTTAGATATGTGGGAATCCAAGACTCAAGGGTATCGATTTGAAGCTCTAAGTCCCCTATTTTCTATCATCTGATTAAAACAGTCCACTATTTTATCCCCTACCTGTGTAAATTATTTTCTTATTTAAGAAATACTGATATCTCAACAGTCAACCTCATATGTTCATAAATTTCAATAATTTCTCACCCTTTTAGACAATGACTCTCTCAATTATTTAATACCGATAAAATTTGACCCTATCCTCCACCACTTCTTGGTTTGTGGATAAATTTTAAACCTTTCCTTTCATGATGATGTGTCTTGGAAGAGGTAAATCTTATTCATAAAATAATGGGTCGAACACTGATTTTACTACTCGAAAAAGATCTTATTCATACCAAAAATAGAATTAGGGACCTTCAACATTCCTATCAAAAATTGGAACAACTCTTTATGCCAGACATGATCTGACAAAGAAGAAGATAATGAATTTCGAATGGGGTTTGAATTCTCACCGACATAGTGATTAGTTGATTTATTGTTTTATTCATTCTCCATTTTCTCAAAAATCTCCCCTCCATTAAAACACACATTAAATTTATTTTTTCATTCAATAAATAATGTATTGAAAATAATTTTTAAATATTAATAAATCATTTGAAAATTTATAGAATTTAAATGAATGGTGAATGTTAATAATATTTTAATTAATTATATTCATGAAATTGGTAAAAATGTCTCCCTACAATCAATGCCTACTTATTGATTATATCTATTTGATATAAGCCACTCCTTTTTATGAATAATAATTCATTTATCATTATTTTTTTAAAACCAGTATTAGTGAAGATAATTTTATGATTGTTGAGATATTCCGTGAGTAAAAAATTATTACTTTGGAACTGTTTCAACTATTATTTATTAGAATGTATAAAAGTATCAATAATATTATAATTTTTAATTGATTGAAGTTCATTATGAGATAGAAAATCATGGTTATCATCCTAATTTATGACTGATAATCTTGTAAAATTTATAGATTGCAATTCAATAATAACATTTTTAGGGGATGGACTTGTGATTCAACCCATGAATTTAGTAAAGGAGTGGAAGGGGGTTCTTTAACATCTTAAATTATTGTATAATATAGTTTTTTAGGTAACACAAAACTAGATAGGTCAACATAATAATCACTCTAGGGAGGTTTTTTGGAATATTCTCATCAAATATTATGCGAATTGACTCTTTTTTAAGGTATTGGTCCTCTTATTGATGACTCTAGAGGAAGTACATAGGTTTGAGTACACATGGAAGATTCCTTATACAAATTTTGAGGCAAACCTTCCTATTTAATAATTGATATTATGTATGAAATATTTAAAACTATAGTTTTAAATAATCCAACGTTTGGAATTTTTCCATTCCAAATTTCCTAGATGTTTTTCCTAAGATGGGTCTTATGAGAACATATTTATCATTAAAGAAGTTTATGTTGAATTCCTCAGTCAAAAAACCAGGACGAAGGTTAATATAATTTAGGAGAGCTTTAAGCATTTATTTGAGGGTCCAAATTTATATTATGAAAATCCCATTTTTTTGAGGAATTGCAGGAGAGGAAAAAGGGTGATGATATCCTTGAGATGCACCAAACTCATCAAATTTTTTATTATCATATTTTCTAATAAGGTTACTTATAAGGAAAATGAGTTTCTTTTTTAAGTTTCATTTTTTCTCTCCTTTGAAATATGATAAGGACATTTAAAGCCTCATTTTTATAACATAACAAGATAAGACATGTAAACCTCGTATATTTTATGAATGCTAGAGATATATAATATTTAACTCTAAAAATAGAAACATGAGTCGGTCCAAAATGATCATGTTGGACTATTTATATGGCTTTATAAGAGGAAAGAAAATTTAATATTTGAATAATGATTTGTGTTTCTTTCCAAGTTTGAAATGTTCATAAACCATGTTTTCTTTGAATGAAAATTTCGTTAAATATCACACTAGTCATTTGTGGTAAGGTTTGAAAAGAGTTTGAATACTAGAATGACATAGGTGTCGATTCCAAAGCCGATATTTATTAACTTTTGAAGTTAATCACATAATTTTATTATGAGAATGATATTTTAAATTAAAAATTTATTAATTTTGAAAATGATATGGGGTAACAAAGTATATCTCTTTGAATTATTTACTTTACAAAAAATATTTTTACTAGTTGTTTTAAAACCATTAATATATAATTGATTAATAGTATGTAAATTTTTACCATCCATTAATATATAAAATATAATTTTTTAATGTGGAGTTAGAGAAACCAATCATAAATATAATAATAATTTAACTACTAAGTCTTCACAAGAAGTGATATTTCATCCATTAAATTCATGAAGATGATTGATTTTAGAAGGATCAACACAAATTTTCTTTAATAACCCTCTGTTCATATAACATGTAGATTATCATGTTTTCATCTTGAGAAAAATATCTTATAAAATATTAAAAGGATAATACTTTTGGAACCCGTATCTTTGGTATACACTAGCTATCTAATAAAGACTTTGGAAGCGACTCTAATTTAGAAGAATATTTTACATCAGAATAATGAGAAGAGATTTGACTACTCTTTGGTCTACCATATCTATAATTTTCATAATTTCATTTATAAATAAGAATACAGAATTTCTTATTATAATTTCCAAAATTTATTTTGGAATGATCCTTTCAGAAAACTAGTCTCTTTATAGTTTTTTAGAAAACGTTATTTTTTTTAAAAAATAATTCTAGAATAAATTTTATTAACACATGGATATCCTAAAAATATATTCAAGGTTTCATCACCATGTGTAAATTATGGATGAGTTTTTTGAGACTGTTAAATTGATTCTACAAATTATCGATATTTTTTTATCTTATATTTTTAAAATAAAATCTTATTTTTCTATTAAAAGTTGATTGTTTTCAAAAATAATGAGAATTTACTTTCTTTCAGGTTCCATAAATTTTAAAACATGTTCAAAAAACCATCTAGGAGTTAATATTAAGAATACATAATAACATTAGGGATATAATAAGATATAAAATAAATATAATAATATGAAGTACAATGTGCATAATTTTTTTATAGCCATACAACAAGATTAGATATGAGGAATTTATGACTTTTGTCATGTGATTTTTAAGTTGAATGGGTGTCCTCTCTAGAACTCCAAGTAGAAATAATTATATATTTATTAACATGATTATTTTTTTGGTCATGGGAAAATCTACACTGATGTGGCCATTATTTTTACAACCTAAGAAAGGAACATAAATTAATTTACTTTCTATTTTGAATAATTAATTAGATATTTTTTTGTTCATGTAAAACATATCCCTTTTGAAAATAAAATAAATCTCAGTTTCACATTATAATGAGCCATTTTCAATTTTGTTGCATGTGATTGTCTTTTAATTTTCATTAACCCCTCGTGCCTCCTTTTTAAATTGAATTTTCATTATAATATCATATGGCATGATAGAATCAATGAGCCACTCAACTACCATTTTATTTAGGACTTTAGATTCTTCGATTGTAGTGAATATAGGTTCCAAATTTTATATTAACCCTAAAATAAAATTCATTACTCACATTAACATATAAATATAATAACCAAGAGTATTTTATCAATAGCATTTTAATTAAAGTGTGCAATCATTTTAGTGATATATGTTCTAGAATACATAGAGAAGCGTTCAAAGTCTTGTCTGAACATATCTCATCAGGTATCTTTCTCTTTATTTATTCCTTAATGAGTTAATTTGATTAATTTCATGATTTAATTTGATTTTTTTGTATAGAAATTGGATTAAATTCAATTTGATTAAAACCAAAATAAAGGTATTTTCTCTATTACCCATCCAATTAAAAAGGAAAAACATCATCATGATTCAAATGGTATTCTTTTATTGTATTAAAAGTATAATCATGCATAACTATATTCTGTATATGAAAACCAAAAGACCTAAGGAAAGTAGACATGCATGTTTCAAAAAACCGTAATTATTAAAATAAAAAACAGTATAGTCTATAGAGTTTTTTTTCAAGAACACTATTTTTCATTTAAAAATACACCTGAAAAAAAACATTTGTTGAAAATTTGGTTAAGTATTTTTGAAAATAAAATAAGATTTATATGAATTTAAAGATAAAAAATTTATAAATCAACTCCATCTTTGATACCAAATTTTTGTTGAAGTATGGTAAAATGGAAAGAGGGGGGGTTAATTTCCCTTAAAAAAGGAAAAGATTAATTTATTCATCAATGAAAAGAACTATTTTAATGATTGAAGATAATTAAAATGTTTAGATGAATTTAAAAGAACAATTAGTCAATTATGAAATTGAAAAATATAAAAATATATTTATAAAAAAATAATAAGAAAAAAATAATCAATTCATAAATAAAATTATTATGTGTTTTTATGTATTAAGAAATTTTTTAATTGAAACATTGAAAGTGATAAATTAATAAATGTAAAGAATGTAAATAAGATATGATACTTTGTAAGTAAGTTTGGAAATATCTCAACAATAACCTCTATATATAAGAACTAATTTTTTTGGATTTAATAAAAGTGTCCCTTGGAAATAATGGTATACAAGATTAAAAAACTCCAATGATTTTGTAGTTTGTAGTAAGAAATTATAATTCAAATGAATAGTAAAGTATTTAATTGGTGTAGCTAGAAACCTCCATGAGAATAATATAATTACTTCTATGGTTTATGTGACAAAAACCTGAATCCCTCACTTTAAATGTAGAGTGAAATGATAAAATAATTATGGAGTAGGAATAGAATGGATTTCTTATGATAAATCTCCTTTTATCGTAGTATCAATTAACTACATATAATATAAAGAACATTAGGGGAGAATGGGTATATAATCTGAGATGGAATCTAATACAATACGAACATAGATTAAAAATAATTAAGAAGCACTTGATATGTTGATCACTTTGAGAGTTACTCTATGATCAAAGCATGTTGGTGTTAAAGAATGGATGAGAAGGTATAAAATTATGTTTCCAAGGAATCCAAGGAGCCTGTTTATAACTATAAAAATGCTTGGTACAATCTAAAATTTTCTGAGAGGAATTGATCCATTGAAGAATGTAATTATGATATTTTGGGAATAATTAATACTTCTTAAGAAGAACCACCTAGATTTAATCGAGTATTAAGTAGCCTCCCTTGGGTAGCCAATATACACCATCAAAATCCATGATATCTATCAACAACGACCATGTAGTTGGTGGAAATTTGATGTTTAAGGAGGAAACTACCTTCACCACTAGATATAGGGTAGGTCGTTTCATATTAGGAACTACTACCTCATGTAACTGATTTGAAAGTGTTTCCTTTTGATGTCTGAACAACTTTATGGCCTCATAGACTAATATTATCAGCACAAAAGTTCTAAAAAAACCGATCCATGAGTTCTAAAAGTGTATTTGTTCTTATAAATGGATTTATTAACATTATTTTAGAAATAATAATCGATAATCACATAAATAAAATTATTAAACAGGTTGAAGAGTGTTTTTGATCATTAAAACTAAGGACTGTGAGAAAAACATTAATACTCATATATTACTAGGGATGTATGTTGTTACCCAAGAAGACTTTGTTGATGAATGTATAGAGAAGGGAAATATCCCCATAGATTATTTTTAAAATTGGATTTTATGAAGCTTAGATACGGGGAACATTTAGTTAATTAGACCTCTTATGGTGTTTTAATGTTTTCTACCTTTTAAAATTTTGATTAATTTGAACCTATAAATATGATCAATAACCATGAATGAATCACTGATTGGTGTAAATCACATGTTTTTATATGATGAGTTATATGTTTATCATCTACATGTTTTATTCCTTGACCTATTTATTTATGCCCGAGTGGATAATAATTTATGATTTACCCCCACCTTTTTCATTCTGTTAATGTGGTCACGGTATCCCCATGGTAAACTCACACGCCATCGTCACTATTAGAGAGCCTCCCTATAGAGTGGTGTGCTTTAATCTATATCGACAACCAATACTATTACTATTCACAGTGAACCAGGTGGTGACACTATAAAAATAATGTTTTAAAAAACCACATAATAACATTTGAAAATTTTAGTTAAAAAAATAAAAAATAAATCACTATATATTACTAGTGAACCATAATGATAGCCACAACAAATCAAATAAATCATTTATTATTGATCGGTATCACTGTGATATAAAAGGGTGTCCAAATAATCATTATTGAAAGTTAAAGAGAATGAAAATATAAAAAGTATTGAAAATATATATGATGAATTTGAAAAAGGGATGAGGCATCTACACTTTCAATATGTGATTTGTTTATTTTAAAAAACAATGTTTCACTGTAGATATTTTTTCTATTTATACTCTCTAATTAATCATTATTTGTGTTTCTATATATATTATTTTTAATATAATTATTATTGTGAATTACATTGTATGTGACCTTGATTCAGTATAAATGTGATTTTTAATTTTTTTTAAACAAATTTTTAATGACAATATGCTAAATGGATTAAAAATTTATGAAATAGTGACACATAAAAACGTAAAAATATTTTATATTATAACATAAATTTAATTTTCATTAGAATATTGGATGATAATTATTACTAAAATTAGTAAAAAATTGGTAGTGACTATTGATAAAATGTGGTGGTATGAGGTCAAATGAAATAAATAGTCTAATATATATATGATATAGTCTGAAAACTTCTCTAATTGATTTCATGTCACCAAATAAGAGTATTTATTTTATTAATCGATCAAAAAATTTCACATCATGGTGATAAATGATTAACAGTATGGATGAAGAATAATTTTTCCTAAAGGGTAATAACTATAAATGTGAGAATATATGTTGATGAAAAAATTTATTTGTAAACATGATGTTTTTACTTATTACAATATCATTTAGAATAAAAGATTAAGAATGAAAGAATGTGTAATTTTTAATCATAAGAAAAAAAACATTCTTTTATATGATGTTGGTAAAAGTCAGCATTAACATTGATAAAAATACAAAATAGTTTATATATTTATATATATCATATTAGTGATAAATTTTTTACCATATTTTTTATGAAAAATTGTTAAAAATATGTAATAAATAATTTTTTTAAATTATATGATAATTTTTAGTTTGTAAGGAGAATAGTGTTATCCCTATCAATTCATCCACTAATAATGGAATACATGGAATTAATTTAATGTGTTATAATATGTATGGAAATATAAAAAACATGAAATTTTTAGGCATACATTACCTTGTCACCTTTTTTATGATAACTATAAAAATGCATCCCGTATTGAAAATCAAGGATTATGAGTTTGATGTTATCAATTGATTGCATGTGATGGTGGAGATATAGAATGGAAAAATATGTACACAGAATTAATATGAAATATATATACAAAAATAAATTTAAATAAATAAAATATAAACAAATAAGTTCTATGTAATCATAAAATAATTTCATAATATAAAAACATTATTCACAACGAAAATATTTTGCGCTTCAAAAAAAACAATGAAAACAAATAAATTATAATATATTTTTATATATACCTAAATATATATAAAAATATTTTTTTACACATACAGAAACACAAACACAAACACAAAGACAAATATATATATATATATTTATTAAACTCAATCACATTCTTGTGTGTTTGTGTACATAAAATATAAATTAATATGGGAATTTATTTACATACAATGACACAAAAAATGATTGATATATATATATATAGTGAGGATATAGGGAAAATGTTTAGAATGGATAAATGGTCAAAAATAAATGTATACATGAAGAATAATCCAAAAAAATCCCCAAAAACCACATCACGATCAGAGTATGTATTATTAAAAAAGTTCCCTTTGAATTACATACTTATTGTTTCGTAATTGTAAAAATTAAAAAAGCAATGTGATAGGGATATGGAATAGTGAAACAGACATAATATATTTATCAAAAGAGTCACTGGGTGGTGTAAATAGGTTTCTATTAAATATAATGTTGGGGAAATTTTAGCACTTACTAAAAAAAGTTATAAAATAATCAATCATTTATGGTAAAATTATATGAACTGATAATTCAATATTTTATTTATGTTACTTTTAGAGTTTATAAAGATCAATTTTTATAAGTTATATATTTAGAACTAAAAAATTATAATTTAATCTTATACTTCATTTAAAAATATAATTTATTATTTTATAACATTTTTTCAATAATATATAGATATAGTTTTCAATACTAATTTTAACACTGTGATAAGTAGTTTTATTAGCACTAAAATGAGAACTGGTAGTGGTCCCTGTGTAATATTAAATAGATATTAAGTAATAATATCTCTAAATTTATCATGTTGTGTATTATAACACTCGGAATTATTAGTGCTAAATTATGTGTTAATATTGGTAGTTTTATCATTGCGAAAATTAGAATTAATAAATTTTAAAGAAAAAATACTAGATTAATTAAAAATTGTATACATTATTAATTATGTAAAAAATTGGTTGTTAAAATATATATTTTAATGTGACTAATTTTATTTAAATATTATTATTGATTACATAAATGTGCAAATATGTTTTCTGTGAATATTTTTTTAAACAAGTTGAGGTCTAGGAACCATTATAACACAAACAAATAAATATTTAATATTATAAAAATGTATACTAATATATAAAGATATTAAAAAATTTACTTAAATTTATATAAGATTACTTTCATTATATTAGAAATTAATATTTTATTAATTATATAATATAATTAAAATAATTATAATTTATTACTATTAAAGGAAAATATATATTAATTACATATATAATCTTAATTTTTTTATCAACTATAAGAAATATATAAATGTATAAATATTTTCTCTCATATATAATCAATTATAAAATTGTTAAATTAATAGTAAAAAAGCTGGAAATTATTTATAAATTGATTTTAAATTACTATAATATATTTTCCTTATAATTAAATATGAATACATATTATATTCCTTTTTTATAAGGAAATATTATTTATTATTAAATATATTTTAAAATTATTAAAAAATTAAATATTGTAATTTATATAAATTAATTTTTTTTTTAAAAATATCAATTATTATATAATTAATGTATAATTTTATTTAAATATAATTATATGTTTATAAATAAAAATATATTTCCCAAAGATAAAAAATGCAATAATAATTAAAAGAAATATTTATTAGTTATATAAAAAATTTATAGTTAATAGTTATATTAAAACATGAGTAATTTTATTATCAAATTTTATTTGTTATATAGATTTTTAAATATTTTTTTATATAAATATATATATAAATAAATAATATTTTTAATAATATTTAATAAAAATATAAAAAAAGTACTAATTATAGAAATGTAAAAAATATTTATTATTTATATATAATATTAATAATAATTGTATTCATTTATTTTTAATGGTATTTCTTAAAAAAAATTAATTTCACAAATGAATGAATATTTAATATTCATATCGAGAATAGTGTAGTGTTTGAAGGCATTAACATAATTTCATTAAAAATGAAATGTGTAACATTTTATGGGGTTGAAGTCAGACATGAAAAACAACCCTCATCTATACGTACGTTATGTTTCAGCAGAAAAAAAGGCAGACTGATTAGAACCTCCTTCATCATGATCATAATTACTACATTGTTTTAGTATCCCATGTGAAACCATAATACATTTAATACATTCCCTTTATACTATGGTAGTTTTCTCATCTTTAGTGTCAAACTCATAGCTGTCTATTGAAACCACAATACAACTCATGCTACAGAACTAGGCATTACTAATGTAGTGTAACTACTAGAGATTTTGTAAGAGATTGTTTCAAAAAAATAAACATTTCAATATTTTGGGTTACATGAAAAATCTTTTTTTTATTTTATTACACACAACATTATTTATAGATTAAATTACATGTAAAACTAAGGTTTTCTTCATTAGATGCAATACTGAGTTTAGCTTGTGTTACATGCAACATTATTTTTAGCTTCCATTACATGAAAGTTCGAGTTTTAATGAAACATAACTTATATAAAGAATTTATTATTTAATATGATAGTTATATAATACCAATTAGAATGGTCAGTATGAATAGTATTAACTAAATAATAAAAACAGTTGTTTTTAACATATATATATAATGAATACTTTAGTGACAAATTAATTATAAATGAAAATAAGGACCATTTGAAAATAAAGGGAAAATTTTCCCAAAAGATATTTTTATGCGAAAAAACGTTTTCTCTTGATAAATTAAATAAATTAATTTTGGTGAATTCTTATAATAAAAATTTTATATTATTTATTCAATAATGTTTTTAACATTTATCTTATGCGCTTTTTAAATAAGAGATAAGAATAAATCTAATTTTACCCATAGAAATATATTTTTCTAAAATGTTGTTTTCTCCCATTTAGCGAAAAAATTATAAACCTGATCGTTTCCACTTTTAAAAAATGTATTTTATAAAATAAAATTTGGTTTGTAATTCTAAATTGTGTATCTATCTTTGATTGAATATTTTTTTATTTTATGGAAAAGACAAAATTTTTATTTATTAGTAAAAAATACACATTTTATTTAAGAAATTCCAATAATTTTAAATTTTTTAAAAACATCAAAGTTGATTTATAATGGATTTAAATGTAATGTATAACTCATTATATATCTATAAATAAAATTTATTTCATTAAAATTTATTTCATATTTAATTTTCATACTAAAACGTTGTAATAATTTGAACAGTTCTTCTTTAAAATCCCACTTTCTCATCGTGTCTTTGGGGTTTATTTTAAATTAAAATTTTCCTCTAATGTAAATTAAAATTTTATTTTTTAAATATTTATAATCATATTAATTTAAATTATATAGTAATTTTAAATTTATTTTTGACCATAATTAATTGTAAAATCAGTAAAAATTATTTACCATGGTTAATGTAACTACTGGTTCACTGAATGGTTAAACTAAAACAAAAAGGGTTTAAAATTTCCCAATACAATAAAACATACATTTTATGGCCATATTTAGAACTAATATCGTCTGTTATTGATAATGGTTCATTTTGGATCCTTTTTTATGAGAATAATATGGGTACACCTATTTCTCTTAAAAAAATTACAAATGTGCCACTCCCCTTTCTTTTAAAAAGATTCCTCCTATCCTCTCTTATTCAAAGTTCTAAATCACATTTGGATTAGAAAATTCCTTCCAAAATAACATCATAACTTCCATAATATTTTATTATGAACCCTATTCTAGCCTAACATCCAACCTATAAATCCTTTTTGTTGAAATTAAAAGAAGTAGTTTGAAAAAGGGGTAATGTCTCTAACTAAGCAGTTACATTTTTATCTTTATTAAAATTATTAAATTCATGGTAAAAAATAATGATATAGTATCCTAAGTATCTTAAAATATCTTATATGTATTTATCTTAAGTTTAGGACCTTCAACCATATCCTTTTTCAACAAATGGGATACGAAATCACCATTCCAGGCTCTGGTGAACTACAACCTCGTGAACTAATGTTATAAGATTTCCATTACCAGCTGTTAAAAATAAAAAAATGATGGATTATTTTTATATATATGATATTTAAGATATTATTATGATAATATAATCCAGATATTCTATATTATTTCTTACTACCGATTTTATGGAAATACGATTACATCATTCATGTGCATAGTCGAATACCACCTCGAAAAGTCATGTGATTCGTCCATGCTTTTTAGGGAAAGTAATAAGAATTTTCTAATGAATATATGTGATAAATATTAAATTAAAATCGATATTTAATTTTAATATATTTTTATCCTTATTTTATTCTATCCTTAAAGAAAATTGAAACAACATGCATTCACATGTATGACCTACCGTCTCTTTGAAGGGTGTATTTCCATTTATATCCATACCATTTATAAATAACTATAAGTAAATGTATAATTAATACATATATATATATATCTTTGTGTGATATTAATATCATGGTTAACATTTTAGATATAATGGAATCATGATGAAAGTTATAGGAAAAAATAAAATGTCAAAACAAACATGAAAAATAAAGGAATTAATAACCAAGATGTGACTATAACGTGGAATTTATAGTAAAAATATAATAAAAGGTCATAAGTAAATCATATATGAGATTATATATATATATATATATATATTCTTATGTAATATATGTTTAGTACATATTTATTTTTTTATAAATTACGTTCGAACCTGTATACAATAAGACAAGGATTATGGAAATTGATTTTAAGTAACTCTTTTATTTCTGGGAAACTAATGAAAATTCAGGACACGTTTATTTAATATGGTTCATATAATACCCTTGTTAAATTTAATATCATGAATATTCTTCATTTCATGTTAATTAATTTCTCATTTTTTATTCTTTATTAGGTCTTATGATTCAAAATATAAGTAAAGTGGTAAGGTATTTATGTCATACTTTTTACTTTTGTGAGACACCATCCATACTCAACACATATTTCTTTTATGTAGAGTATATGATTCCCATTAATTTATTATAATTTTATTATCCTGAATAATATTTTTATTTACATATCTATTTTTGGAACTTTTTTTCAATGGGTGTATAGTAAAAAATCTACTGAATCGTTATAGGGTTTTTATATCAGTTTTACTTTCTTGAGACATATGTTATGTTATGAACATATCTTCTTATATGAGGTGTCTATAGATCTCATTTGAAAATTTATATCATGAATGTATATATTTTAGTGATATTCTACATTTCACATTATTTTATTCCTTCATTTGGCTTACAATTCAATATTACCAAAGTGTTAAATATTTTATGCTACAATCTCAATGTTTATTGGGATTAGATAACTATGTTTTTGATGATGTAATATTATGATCCAACTCTCAAGAAACTCTTGATATTTATTCTATTGTTTTTATTTCATAATAATACAATTTTTCTTTAAATTTATTCTCTAAATGTACCATAAAGTTCAAAATAACTCATTTATGAAAAATCGCCTTTATTTATCTCATTGATTAAAAACTGTATTTCATCTAAAACATGGTCATATAAAAATTCTTTAAAAATTGTTATAACATTATTAAATGACTTATTAAATTTTTTTACCTAGATCTAAATAATTATTATTACTTTTCAATGAAATATTAATTTCATTTTATAAACAATGTCCATTTGGATTTTACTAAAAATTTTATGGGATTATTTGTTTTAACATGTAAGTCAGGGGTAGAATTTCACACCATCATGACCATTATTTTATTTGAATAATCTTTTATAAGTTATCGTGTTTATTTTAAAAGTAAATTATATTCAAAATGATATATGTTATAATTTTTTATAAAAGAGTAAATGGTATTTCCCTCCAAAAAAATTGTACTTGGGTTTTAAGGATTAAAATATATATTTTTAATCTTATTTAAAAAGAATTGGATTTTCAAATAAAAATATTTATTTCAAAAAAAATAACGATGAAAGGAAATTTTCACCAATAATGATTTAAAGGATTTTTAATAAATCCATTATATGTTTTCATGGTTATTTTCAATGAAAATAAATTTAAAAATATTTTATACCTTTTTATTTTCAAAAAGAAATTTTTAATTAAATTCCTTTTTCTTAAAGAAATGTTTTTAGTGATATTTCGAAATAATTTTCCATATAAGACTATTTTTTATGTAACCTAAGACGTACTGGTTACATTAACTAATGATGCAAATTTTATTCTTTCTTTGAATGTTTTATATTAATGATTGATTAATGTTTATGAAACCTATTTATCTCTCATGGGTTATACAATGAAGGAATGATTATGAAACCCACACATTTTTATGGATTATGCTATGATTTAATGATTAAATGATTATAAAACCTATACAGTTTCCCCAGATTATGATATGATGATATATTTATGAATCAAATTTCACATCATGGTTTATTAAATGATTAATGCTTAACAATGTCATGGCACACATATGAATTTTATTCATTGTATAATGGGTGGGACATATATGTACCTCCAATTCATTGGATAATGATATATATCTCATGAGATATACATGAGTAGAATGAGGAGGGAACACCCATTAAGTTTGGGATCCATTCCGTTATTATATTGTTGGGAATGAACCATGACAACAAACTCATTCCACAATAATAGCCTTGGTAGTGATCCCTGGAAATAATGGAAATTATTTTCTATACTTATGTGTATATCACAATTTTGTGTATTATTAAAAATTTATGATCTCATAGATCACTATCTTTGATTTCTCTATATTTTATTTCTTATGAACTACTAATATTTATTTCATGAATCTAATCTTGATCTTTGATATGCAATGTATGTTTTTCGCATGTTATTATCTTGTTCTCATGCCCCTATACTTGTTTTATTTTTACATATTTCCCTTATTTACCATTATTTAGAATTGGTGGTCACCCTTTCTTATATTTACTTTATCCATGTTATAAATAAAGGTATTATTTAATAACTTTCTACAAATAATACATAGTCCAAATATTATTTGGGGTGACATTCAAGATAATTCATGAAATAATAAGATAATGTATCTAGTTTATAAGGAAAATAAACTAATATGTTCCACATAAGTGTGTTTTTGTGTTGTAATGGATATTTATCAACAAATATAAAATATTTATGTATGAGAAACCTGTATTAATACATTTTTAATCACTGGTAGGATTAGTTAACCATTGGAAATAATGATATGAAATCTATTGTGGGAAATGTAATTAAATATCAGAGGATAAATCTAAGGATATGTTATAGTATTTGAAAAAGGAATAGGATTTTGTTAAAGGATAGATCATGTGGTTTCTGAGAAATTACATCCCAATATAGATAATTTATGTTGATGTTTCTCTAGGACAAATGTTCTTAAAAGAAATACCTCTTAAATGGTACATTTATCTTGGCTATATTTTCCCTAGGTGCATGACAACTGGCCATATTGCACACCTGGTAAGATAGTCTCGAGGGATATGCCTTGGGAATTAAAAAAAGTTATTAAAAATAATGAAGGATTAGAATAATGAATATGAATGTAAATGTTTATACAGAATGGATCATATATTTTAATGCATAATTCATAATATAGACATCCATCATGTTATTTTTCCACTACTATGTTATTTCAATCAATGGTTATTATTTCTAAAACTATTCTTTTTGGTAATTATTAATAGATGGAACTTGAAGGAATCATGTTATCCACAAATCTTATGGACAATTTAAAATATACAAGAAACCAAATTAGATGATGAATAGAGAGATAGATATTGTTATTATTCATAACCATATATCATGATATATGATTAACAATGTGAACTTTGGTGGTATTCATAAAGCATCAAATAAGAGGATGATTATGTTTTATGAGTGTTTGTGTCGAAATGAACTACGTGGAAAGAAGGTTAATCTTTCAATATGTCATAATGGATGGAATAAAAACCTAGAAGAATATCTCTAATCTATAAAAAAATGTTATATTCAGGTAAAATAAGGTAATAAACTGAAAAATTATTAATGAATTCGAGGTATTTTATTTGGAGAACATGGACATTATTCGAGTTAATTTTTTAAAATAATGGTTATCCCCAATAACATTGAAATATATATGCTAATATAAACAATTACGTGAAAGGATTGAAGTTTATATGTATTTTGATTCATGAATTATGCAACAAAATTATTTCAATAATGGTATTTTAGTTATAAAAATCAGGAAAATTCTTAGTATTTCATTAATTTTTGAATAATATATATATTAGTGTAAGATTAAATTAAGTTAGATTCATTTATTGTTTTATGAGTTTACGGTTGATCATAATATCAATGTCCTTGACAATAATTTTTAGGGTTTACATAATTGTAGTTTATCATGATTGAGGAAGCCTTGTGAGACATATATAGTAATAAAACCCAATTTTATTCTATATGTTTTAGTGATAAAATTATTTGAAGAGGAATGTATTAACTCTTTATGGACATATAATTAATGTTGCTGGTAACCTATAGGGTGTGTCTTATCCTTGATATTGTGATAATTATGGGTTTCAATAAATCACCTTATGAATTAATCACACTTTTTTATGTGATAGTTGATTTATTTTAAGATATACTATCCAAAATATAAATTAAGAAATTGGTAAGGTTACATGGATTGCACCATTAAATTTTATCAAATATGTATCTGATGGTTAACTTGATGAATGGAATAAGACTCTATAAATACCATGATATAGTGGTGATTTTCATCACATTGTGTAATCCTCAACCATATGGATATTATTAGAGAATAATTGTAACCCTAGAGGATATGATAAGTTATTGTTCTATGGATTTAATACGTGGTTGGAATCAAAACCTTCTTAATGTTGAGCTTCATTACAATAATATCTTTAACTTGAGTAATCATTTGTATCCTTATAAATCCATATTTGGAAATAAATGTAGATATCCAATGTACTATATTTGAGTTGAAGAGAAGATTCTATTGAGACCTGAGCTAGTTTTTGAGATGGAAGACAAGATTAAACTAGTCAAAAACATTCAAGGGAACCAAATAGTTTACAAAAATGTTATGATGATAATCGTCAATGTGATATAGAATTTGAAGTTGGAGAGAAGTTATTTCTATGACATTCACCATGGAATAAAGTAAGAGAAACTAAACAATAGGTATATCAGTCCCTTTGAAATAATCTATCATATTTGAACAATATCTTATACTTTGGTGCTTACAAAATACCACTATCATGTTCATGACGTGTTCTATGTACCAATATTGAGGATGTAAATACATGATCTATCACATGCAATGATCTAAAAGATCGTTCCACTCAGGAATGACCTTTCATATAAAGAACAATAAATTGAGATTCTATATCTTATAGAGAATGTACTACTGAATAAGACCACTGACCTGTTTAATTTTTTTTGTAGAAACCACCATCTTGGGTAAGCTACAAGTGAACTTGAGGATTTAATGATGCCTAATTATCCCAATTTTTTTTATTGTGAAGTGATTAATTTTGAGGGTGAAAATCATTTTAAGTGGGGTATAAAGTAACACCTTGATATTTCGTGAAATATTTCATTACGAAATTTTAATGTTTTCAGTATTTTGAATTACATACAAAACCCTGATTAGATTATGTTACATGAAACTATATATTTATATTTCATTACATGGAATATCATGTTTATCATGAATTACATGAAACCATGATTTTATCTTGTGTTGAAAAAAACATTGACTTTATCTTGTGTTATACACAATACAGAGTTTAGACAAATTGTGAGTTACTATTAAAAATTATGATTTAATGTAATAGTTATCACATGGACATTATAATGGATAATATGAAAATGATTAAATAAGTTTAAAAAATACATGGTTCTCACATTTCTTTATAATAAATTCTTTTTTGACAAATTAATTATAAATGAAAGTAATAAATCATTTGAAAATTTTGGGAATCTTTTTTTGAAAAACTATTTTTATGCGCATAATCATTTTTCATCTAATAAAATTAAATGATTCAATTTTGGGAAATTATTTTACTTAAATTTATATATTATATATTTATTTTATTTTATATTTTTATTATTTTATTCCAAAACAATAGATAATAATAAATAAAATTTTACACTAAAACATTATTTTTATAAAAAAAGATATTTTTCCTACTATTGGGTAATTAGCTTAAAATTAATCTTTTCTAATTTTCCAAAATTTTATTAAAAAATAAATTTCATTTTTGACATTAAATTTATAAATAATATTTCAGTTAATTTCTTGTAATTTTATGAAATGATATATTTTCTAGTGAATAGTGAAAATAAGGCTTTTTATTAAAAATTATCATTTCCCTTAAACCATTTAAAAATATAATTTTTTGATATGGATTTAATGGTACGATTAATTAAGTTATATGTAAATTATCCAATTTATGTAATTTGAATCAATTTAATAATTAATTTTCATATAACAACATTGTAATCATTTGAGCAGTTTCTATTTGAAAAATCACATTCTCGTCGCATCTAAGACATTAATATTAAATTAATATTTTACAATAATGTGAATGAAAGTTTTAAAAAGTATAATATATTTGGAAGAATTATATTTTATATTATTGAATATGTTAAACTTAATTTTTTTACCATAATGAAGATTATAAAAATAAAGTATTATTTACCATGACTAAGGTAAAAAATGTTTTACTTGGGGTGGTATGTTAAACTAAAAATATAAAGGTTAAAAATATCCCAAAAAAATTAAAAATCAATTTTTTTGGAAATATTTTGAACTTATATATTATGGTTTCAATAATGGTTCAATTTTTTCATTGTTTCATGGAAAAAATGTGGGTACAACTTTTTATTTTTAGAAAACCATAAGTATTCAACTCACCTCACTTATAAAAGAAAACCCCTTATCCTCTCCTATAAGCACTTCCAAAAACCATTGGTTGATCCAAAACCAACCAAAATAATTTAATTAATTCCCTAATCACATAATATAATCTATATATTGATCAGAAATGAAAATAAATAAGACATTTAGTACAAAACTATAGTTTTTTAAGAAGTTTAAATTTCCCTAACTGAGCATTATATTTTATTTCATCCTAAAACTCATTAAATTTTATTTTAACCCTTATGATATAATTACCACTATATATTACATGTAATTGAACTTTTTTATGTTAAATTAATGGCATAGTTATTTCTTCTCTTCCATCAAATGGGATGTGAAATCAGCATTTCTGTGTATGTCATACTACAACCAAGTGAACCGATGTTATTCACTTTACATCACCATGTACCTCAAATGGATATAATGACGAAATAAATATTTATATATGATATTTATTATATTATTATGGTTATTTAATCATTATATCACATGTTCCTTCTAACTTTCCATTCCATGGGAATATGATAACATCGTTCACTTGAGTAATAGAATAGCACCTCACAAAGTGATGTGAATCCTTCATGCTTCACATTGGTAATATTGTTTGGTTTAATGAAAATATGTGATATATATTTATATGAATTAAAACTGACTTTTCAATTCTAATATAATAATGAAATTTCATTATTTATTTCCATTTAGAAAATGGAAACAAGGTTCATGCATATGTACGACATATGGTATCCATAAATGGTGTACTTTATTATATATATATATAATGTTTATATATCCCTCCAAATAAATTAATAATTAATATATATTATATTTATATCATTGGTAAAATTATTTATTTTTTGTAACTATGGTAATTTTAAGATAAAGAAGAATAAAAAAATTAAAAAAGTTTTTATACCCTGAAATATGTTATTAACATTGAATTAGTAATAAATAGCCAATCAATAGTCCTATGTAAATAATTTGTGGTATCATATAAATATATGTTTGGTTATGGAATATATTTATAATAATATTATCTTAAATATACCATAGGTTCGCATGTGTAAAAAAGAAGCTGAGACTTATAGTAATGGATTACTAGTATATCATTTAGTTCACCTAAAGGACTTCATGAAACCCCAAGGCCTTTGGGCCACCTCATTAATATCGTTATGTGAAGATAAAATAATATAGACCAAAGGAACTAGCTCTGGTTGAGGACTCAGAGAATATAATTTCACTAGAATAGAGCTATCCAGATATGGAATAATGAGAGGGTATTGTTATTTCTCTTAGGATCAAGCCCATACACCTTTACATAGTTAATGCAAGTAGAATAATCAATGTGAATATGGGAAAATGACTACATGAAATTGGTGTTGTGGAGGGCCATTTCCATGTAGTCATGTCTGAGATGAATTTATCTATGACCTTCGGGTCATGTTATCCACTAAGCATATGGTCCTTGTAAGGGTTCCCCATCAACCCTTGAAATGAGGATTATAAAAAATAAATCAAAAGAAGGACTTAGGGATATTTCTGAGATATGTTATGTTATACACATATCATCTGTTGGATCCTCTATGATAATGTGTTTTTCATAATCACAAATAATGTTGATATACAAATTATACTCTTTCCTTTCATTTTAATATCTTTATGTAAGTCAATTAAGTCATACAAAAAAATATACTTATATAAGACAATAACATATATTCATGAATCAATATGCTTACAAGTGTATTTATACATGTATTTTTGGATAACACTTAGTCTTATAAGGATTCGTGTAAGACCGATGTTCGACACACCGATGTTCAACACACCAAAGTAGACACACCGAAGATGACACATCGAATTTGATAGACCGAAGTTGACACACCGAAGATGGCACACCGAAGTCGACAGACCGAATTCGACACACTGATGATGACTCACCGAAGTTTACATACCGAAGTCGACACACCGAAGTCGACACACCGAAGATGACACACCGAGGTTGAGAGACCGAATTCGACACACTAAAGTCGACACACCAATGATGGGACAATGAAGTTGACAGAACAATGCCTATAGACTAAAGATGACACACCAAAGTTGACAAACCAAAGTCGATAGACCATAGTCGACAGACCAATGTTGACAGAATGAAGTTGAGACACCGAAGATGACACCCCAAAGATGACACACTTAATATGACACACCGAATATGACACACCAATGTTACCAAACAGAAGACAATAGACTAAAGATTACTCACTGATAGTCATAAATAATTGTTTCCATTTTATTAATTAATATTTATTTCTAACGGTCCAATATTGAAAAATTAATGTTTCTGACATCATTTAATGTTGTCTATTGGACTATCTGTAGACAGTAAAAGGTACATGCACTTGCGGAGAACTTCTGGCCTAGTGGACCCTGGTGTATATATGGACTTCAATCAAAGTCTTAAATGAAAGAATATACATAAAGATATATGGGTAAGAACACACAAAAATGATAGATTGTGAGAATATGAAAAAAAGGATGTAAAATCCTAAGATTACAAGAAGTTTCTAACAAGAAACATTGAACTGAAGCTCACTATAAATCGAGATATTGAAGAGCTGAACCTTTTCACACCTGGAAGATAATTACGATACTTTGTTCTGAAGACAAATTCCAGAAGAGGACTCAAATAACATTTTCTCAACATCCATTAAGTCCAAAACATTACTGCACAACACATATAGAATTCTTAACTCTATTCTCTTTAATAACTATGTTGTGTTTTATCATTTCTATTTGAGATGTGTATTTATCTGTTTTGTATCACCCAAATTGTCTCCTGATCATAACTAGAGGATATTAAAATATCCTCACTCTCAATCCCTTCTTACACTTGTATCCCATGTAGAAATGTTGAAGAGATCCTATGTGATCTATTTTTTTCATGAAAATTGTGTTAGAGGTCAAGTGTGACTTGGGAAGCCCTATGTGCTTTTGTGAACCATGATCCAGGGTGTGGATCACAAGCTTATTATATAATCTGCTCGGTGGCAGGTGATCCCCAAGTGTAGAGGACCAAGTCTCAGCTTGAGACTGAACCTCTTGTTCAAGACTTTTATAAATTCACTACAAACTGAATTTGTGTTTATTTTAATAGTGGGATATGATTTTGTAAAGAAACTTTTTACCAGAAAGTTTTATAGACATTCAATTCACCCACCTCTTTTGTCATTTACTCTGTCCTACATTTCGTATCAAAGAAATTTTGAAAGTTATTATTATTTTTCAAATAGTATCAACTGTGATTATATTTGTGTTTCAAAGATCTTAATATTTGTGTTATTTCTAAATTTTTATCTCTTTAATATTATTTTACAACCATTATCAAGGAAAATAGATTAGAAGGGGCTGCTACCAATAGACCACCTTTCTTTAATGGAACTGAGTATGCTAAGTGGAATCTTAAAATTAAAATACATCTAGAATGTATTGGATTTGAAATCTGGACTACTATTGAAAGTAAATATACAATACCTATAACTACTAGAAGCATTGGGGATGGACTTACCAAATATACCTATAACAATAATTGTAAAGAAACGAATGAATTGTACTGTTCACTAGGAGATGAATAGTTTACCCATATCTATTCTTGTAAAACTACACATAAAATTTTGGATACTCTCTCCGTTTCACATGAATGAACATCTAATGATAAGGAAATTTGATTAAATACATATACTCTTAAATATGGAAATTTTAGACTGAAGCCCGATGAATCAATTTATGATGTGTACCTTCGGTTCAATGAAATCATGAATACTATGTTTTCTCTAGGAAGAGAAGTTGCTGCCAAAGAGAATATCATGCAGATTATGAAATGCTAACCAAAAAGATGTCATGGAACGTCTATATCTATTAGATAATCGTGCGATATTGATAAAATTCCAGTGAAGGAATTGATTGGAAAGTTAATGATGAATGAAGAATAATTAGAGGTAAATAAATAGAAAGATGAACAAAAATGAATGTTTTTAGCTTTCATGTAAACTGCATCCAAAGGTAAGGAAAAAGAGAATGTTCAAGCTACTACTGAAATATCAAGAAGTGATGAAGTCACTTCAGATAGTGATGAAGAAATGGCCCAGTTGGCTAGACGATTCAAGAAGTTATTTAGGAAAAAGAAGTTCTTCAAAAATCCCATCTACAAAGGAAAGTTTGATAAAAAGTAAAACTACAAAAAGGACTAGAATAGAAATGATAAATTACAAGAGATAATCGGTTAAAAATATAAATAGAGAGGACATTTCAAGGCCAACTGCATAAAGATGAAATACATGAAATAGTATGAAAATAAAGATATATGGTATAAGAAAACATTGAAGGCCACCTGGAGTGCCTCTGAGTATTGATCAAGTTAATCTCGCTCTTATCAAAATGAGAAAGATGATATGGATAATATGTGTTTTGTGAAAGACACAACTGAGGTATCCATAGGCTCTCTTGTACATAATTCTTATTATTCTGAAAGTTAGTCTAAAAATATGAAAAATGATGAATTATTCTAATATTTCAACATGTTAGAAGAAACATGTACTGAGTTGAAAGATAAGTATAAATCATTCAAGAAACAACATGCTCTTACTGCGATTGATAAATCTAAACATATCACTAAAAAGCTGAAAAAATGCACAACTGCTTAAAGAAAACAATTAGCTAAAAATTTCTAATGAACAATTAAAGAAAGACTTAGAAAATTTTACTAATGTAATAAATACACTTACTCAAATTATTGGTAAAAAATAGCTATTATGTATACTTATGGGATAGTATATCAACCAGGTCAGAGGAATTTATCCAAATCACATTTTTTACCCAAATCTAGAAAATATACTAACTTTTTTAAAAACCAGATTTTTGCGGAAAGTTCTACTTCCTAAATTTTTTTTAATGTATTCAATTCTTCAAGACCAAATAATGTGTATTTTTCTAATTCTTTATATTCTGAATATAGGAAACCCATAAGATAGTTGGGGGTTCCTAAGGCTTATATTACTAATGTATGTGGACCCAAAAAAATATGTGTACCAAATTCGTTTCTTAGTTAAACTCTTTTGTATGTAAAATGACAAAAGGAACCTGTAAAAAGTTGTGTTACTTGGACATTGGGTGTTCAAGACATATGAATTTAAATTTTCCAGGTTTAAATTTCTTATCTTTATTGATAGAGGACATGTGACATTTGGTGACAATAGTAAAGGAAAAATCATCGGCCTAGGCCAGACTGGTAACCCAAACTCGATTTTAATTTCTAAAGTAGTGTATGTTGATGGACTGATGTATAACATGCTCATCATATCTAAACTGTGTGATGATGGATTCAATGTTAAATTCAAAAACGATTCATTTCATGTTATTTATGCCAAGAAACGTTTATAATTTATTACTTTCAGAAATGATAACATATATTCTATAAATCTAGACACACTATCTACAAGGAATGTCTCTAGTCGAAATGCCTTTCAAAATGAGTATTGGCTCTAGAAAAGAAGACCAGGACATTGTAATACACATTCTCGTAATAAGTTAACTATAAAATACTTAGTTAGAGACTTACCCAAATTAGAGTTTTCTGACAATAATGTATGTAATCCTGCTCAAAAAGGAAAGAAACATTAAATCTCTTTCAAACCAAAAAAAGAAGTAACTACATATCAACATCTCGATTTGGTTAACATAGAAAAGTTTGGACCATCTAGAGTTCCTAGTCTCAATTGGATGAACTTTGTTTATGTTCTTGTAGATTATTTCTCTAGGCACACTTGGACCTTTTTCCAAGCTCACAAAAGTGAACCATGTTCTCATTTTACTATGTATGCTAGGACTGTAGAAAATAACAGTGGATTTAAGATTAAATCCTTAAGAAGTGATCATGGCCGTGAGTTTGAAAATCAAGATTTTGAATCCTTTTGCTCACAAAATGGATATAATCAGGACTTCTCTTCACCTAGAACACCTCAATAGAATTGTGTGGTAGAATGAAAAAATATAAACTTACATGTAATTGCACGAACTATGTTCAATGAATATGACTTACCCATTTATTTCATGGATGAATCTGTTAATACAGCTTGCTACATAATAAACAGAGTCTTAATTAGACCCATTATTAAGAAAAATCTTTATGAGTTGTGGAATAATACAAAATAAAAGGTAGGGTATTTTAAAGTGTTTGGATGTAAAGTTTATATTCTAAATAGTAAAGATAATTTAGATAAATTAACATCCAAAACTGATGAAGGTGTATTTCATGGATATTCTACATTAAGAAAATAATGTAGAGTCTTTAATAAGAAAACCAAATGTGTTGAGGAATCTGTACACATCAAGTTTGATGTAACATATCCATATGAATCCAAGACCTCACTAGAAAATATTGAAGAGGATATGTCCAATCTGGACATTAATTATCAAACCTCAAATTATCATGTGGAGGAATCTGTTAAAATATCCAGTTCTATAAATTCTCAACATCCTATGCATAGTGAACAAGATCACCTGAACAACATGAAATATCGAGTCTTACTTTCTCTAGGACGACTAGAACCCATAAGAATCATCCCTGAGATGCCGTTTTTGGGGATTTAGATAGAGGAACACAATCCAAAGATATCTTGAGAAACCAGGTTGAACATAATTATTTCTTTTCATAGCTTGAACATAAAAATATCAATGATGAAATCAATGATAAATTTTGGGTAATGGCCATGCAAGAAGATCATAATCATTTTGAAGGAAATAATGTTTGGAAACATATAGATAGACCTAAGGATACATTGACCATATAAACCAAATGGGTGTTTATAAATAAGGTAGATGAAGTTGGAAATATAGTTAGAAACAAAGCTACACTAGTTTCACAAAGATAAAATCTAAATGAAGGAATTGATTATGAAAATAATTTTTCTCCAGTATCTAGACCTGAGGCAATTAGGATCTTAATTTTCTCTGTATCACATTCGGATTTTAAACATTATCAAATGGATTTTAAAAGTGAATTTCTAAAAGGTTATATAATTGATGATGTTTTTATTGAACAAACACCAGGTTTTAAAAATACAAATTTTCCAAATAATATGTTCAAATTATCAAATGCTTTATATGGTTTGAAACAAGCTCCAAGAGCTTTTTAAGAAAGGTTATGTAATTTTCATATTTCTAAAAGTTTTACAATAGGACTTGCAGATCTTAATTTTTTTATAAAACTAATTTCAAAAGAATATTTAATATCCCAAATATATGTAGATGATATTATATTTGGATCTTCTAAAAATTCATTATATAATTATTTTTCAAACATAATGCAATGCGAGTATGAAATCAGTTTAATGGTTGATCATAAATATTTTCTGGATTTCAAATATTTAAAAATAAATAAGGTATTATCTTAAAACAATGTAAGTATACAAAAAATATTTTGAAAAGATATGTCTTTGATAGCATTAAGAGTAGTCAAAATCCTATGAGTTCTACATGTAAGTTATATCATGATGAAAATGGAAAATTAGTTGATAAAACTACTTATAGAGGAATGATAGGTAGTTTGCTATACATAACTGCTAGTAGGCCAGATATTAAATTCAGTGTGTGTATGTGTGCGAAATTTCAAGAAAACCTAAAGGAGTCGCATCTAAACAGTGTTAAAAGAATTTTCAAATACCTTAGGTATACAACTAACTTAGGATTGTTCTATCCAAAATGGAAACCTTTTGATTTAGTTAGTTATTCGGATGCTGAATTTTGTGGATGTAAGTTAGATATAAAGAGTACCTCTAGAACATGTCACTTTTTTATAATTTCACTAATATCATGGTGTAGTAAAAAGTAGAATTCAGTTGCATTATCAACTTCTGAAATAGAATACATTGCTGCTAGTAGTTGTTGTGCACAAATTTTGTGGATGAAACACACCTTATTAGACTATGGATTTCAATTCAGACATATTCCCATAAACAGTCACAACACAAGTGCTATTAAAATTTCTAAATATTCAATATCCCAATCTAGAACAAAGCATATTAATGTAAGACATCAATTTTTAAGAGATCATTAGAAAAAAGGTGATATAAATCATGAGTTTATTGGGACTGAACATCAGCATGCTGATATATTCAATAAACCCTTAAATTCTGAGAGAATGAATTACATCATACATAAAATAGAAATGATAAATCAATAGGGGATTCTTGAAACTGATATCTTGAAATCGAATTTCATGAAACCGATCTTCATGAAATCGATCTCTTGAAATCGATCTATTGAGACTGATCTCTTGAAACTGATCATCATTTAACTGATCTAGATGAAACAGATATTCTTGAAAGCGATCTTCATGAAACTGGTTTTCTTGACACCAATTTTCTTGAAATTGATCTTCTTAAAACTAATTTTCTTGAAAACAACTTTCTTGAAACAAATTTTCCTAAAACCAATTTTCTTGAAGCCGATCTTATGAAACTGATCACCAGAAACTGATTTATCACCACCGAAGTATTTAAGGATTTTCTTTGTAAATTATGTCTTCTTTTTAATAAAAATATGTGTTTTTACTCTCACTTTTTCAACATTTTAATTTTATTTTTAATTTTTTACAATCCCTACCAGATATATTTAATTCAATCCATCACAACCTTTCACCTTCCCCTGTATCGTATAGCCTTCTACCATTTGTCACACTTCCTCTCGACTCTTGACCTCTCATATCTGCTGGAATCTGATGCTTTGTCTCGGCAAGGACCATGAATACAATAGAAGAACCTAGAAAATATATTTTTTCTAATATTCAGAATGGTGAGTCAAGTGGGACTACGAAACTGATCTTGGAAATCCAAGTGGTTATAGATGAAAAAGAGGTCTCTTTTGAGTGGCTTCTATCGCAAAAATCTTTTTTCCTAAAAGTGCTGGAATCTTAAGGATGGATCAGTTGGTTTTCCAATAATAAAAGACCTTATTATCTTCATCTGGTGAATGAATTATATAAACATTTGAGGATATTTCTAGATGAAGATGAAGTAGTGAAGATGATGTCTATTGTAAAGCGATAGGAAGTAGAATTTTTGTTTAAGGAATGGTCTAAATGGTTAGAGATGTCTCATGAATGTGTCTCTGCTAACTATCCTGGTAATATTCCACCTTCCTCAAATTTTTTCTTTTATAAAGATGATATGAAGGAGCATACTGGAAATGGAGAATCTATGAGGACTGTTGAAAATGAATTTGAAGGAGAAGAAAGGGAGCTCTTTAAGTTCATAAAACATCTAATCTGCCCAAGGAAGGGAGATTTCTCTACTGTGATGTTTCAGGATGTTTTCCTGATATTTATGTTGAAACGTGGAATAAAATTCAATCTGTCTAGGTATTTAATGGTGAATATCTATTATCTCTTTAAGCCATCCAAGAAGGTAACCTACTTATTCTATCTGAGGATGATTTTTCCATGCTAAAATGATTAGGTTGTGTGGAAGATGGAGATGAATTGTTAAGGGCATGTAGTGGCTTTTGAATTCAAAAGGGAATTTGTAAGAGGATGTAAGTATTATATTACCCAGTGAAGAGATGTTGGGTAGGAGATGAGGAAAGGTTTTATGAGTATTTTAATCATGTTGACCACCCTACTAGACCAAAGGATCAAGCTAATCCATGTCTCAAACCAGGATAGGTTCCAGTTTATTCAGATGAGGAAGCTAAGCATGATGTGAAAAAGGAAGAGGGATCTCCTTTTGATGATAGGAGTGATCCTAATATTGTTTAATGTCCCAAGTATATGACTTATGGACCTGCCAGTCCACCTATGGACATACCCACAAGGGAATATTTATTAGGTGATGGGGATGAGGAAGAAAATGAAGTTACGGGAATTAAAGGCTATGTTAGTAAATTAGATAAAGAATCTAATGATGATGATAATGATGGTGATTGTGGTGATGATGAAGGAAATTAAATGAATGTGAGTGACTCTCTAAAATTGGGACAACAGGTGGTTGACAGATCCAGTGGGGAATTTATACAGGGGACTGGTGATGGTCTTGAGCATGTTGAATAATAGGTTGTTGGTCACAGAGATGTTGAACCAGAGGACATTTAAACCCATCCTGATGCTGAAAACCAAGAAATCATTCAGGAATTGAAATATCTTATGGATGCAAGCCAAGAAAATGGAAATGTGGTTCCAGTGCCTCAGATTGAGGAACTACCTACTTTAGTAGCAGTGTTTGGAGCCCAAGAAGAAACTGATGTTCAAGTGGTTCCTATTCCCAGGCATGTTTTTATGTCCAGAGACCAGGATAATGAAGTTGATGATGATGTTGTTGTTCTAGAGCCTCTGGGAAGAAGGATCATAATTGATACTGTTGGGCCAAGATACTGGACATGTACTAGAGAGTGGAATAATGATCTTTCAAACATTATTTTTGGTTTAGATTATGTCTCATATGAGGAAATGATGCATTCTCCTCCTACCCCACAAGTCCAAGATGAAACAGAACAACTTCCACCTATTCCACCTGGTGCACCTCCAGCGGTAGAACTAGTAGCACATGTAGTTCCCAGTGACTATGTAACTAAGGCTGATTTGAAACAATTAAAAAATGATATTTGTGAGTCTGCGATAGCCTCAGTTGGATCCAGAAGTAAAGCCTCCACCTCCATAAATATCTTAGATGATGATGCTGCAATGATTTCAAGAATGGTGATCTAGGAGATTCAAACGAATCTCATTACTATAGTAGAAACAATTATTAGACAAAAAACGGTGTTGAGAGAATATGTAATAAGGTTGATCAATGATTTTAATTATTTATCCTATGACCAAGTAGAGCAACGAGTTGAATTCCTTATCTTATAACTTTAATTCCTCCTTTAGTGGTGTTTTGGATGTTCATAGAAACATGGTAACTCATCTACTTAGTGTAGAATTTAAGTAGTTGAAAGAAGAGATTGGGAAATTGTTGAATGGCCCATCCGGTTCTAGGAGTGGGAAAAGTGTTGATGCTGATTCGGAGTCCCTCAAGGTTGTGATGGGAGTGGAAATTAAAAAAATCAAAATTTTTTAGAAGAAGAAACTCTTGAAAGTGTACACCGAAATATATATCTTGTGTACAATATGGTCCGACAGTGCACAAATGAATCCTCCATAGCTTAGAAAAAGATTAGATAAATGGTTGATAAGTATTTCACTGAGATTTATCCCAATCACGATGTCATCAATAACTTCAATATTCTAGTAGAGAATATTATAATTCCTCCAGTCACATAAGAATTCAAGAAGCAAGTCCTCCAATTATATGAGTTTACCCCTTTACTGAGTAAATTTATTGAAAATAAGGACGACATTGAGAAAACCATGAAATATGGTGGTGATATCATTAATGACATCATCAACCTGCTCAAACCTTATCTTCATGATCAGCCTAGGCTATTGTGGTCCCTCGTGCTGCTTCACATCGTACTGCCTCTCAAACTCCTTCTCCAATGACTGTCTCTCAGGCACTTATCCAGATTCGACGGATCATTATAGAGCATACTCCAAGTCTCGTGTTGTCAGAAAGGCGAATTACCCTTGCTGCCACTGTTCCGACCGGCGTTTCCCTGCTTGGTGTTATCTTCAGACCACCTCTACCCTATGTCACTCCAAAAACTTCTCCTTCTCCCTTAGATCCTTCAGAAAACGGCTAAGCTCCTCACCATCCAAATCCTTAGTTATGGATTGTATCTTGTGATAGGGATTTGATCTTTTTGTTTTCCTTGTAATTTTATGTCTTTTAAGGAAAATCCTTCAGGTGTCTTTCTTTTCTATTATCTATCCTTGTTGATTTTATCTTTTTTCTAATCCCAAAAGAGGGAGAAAATAAGGAATTCATTATTTATCTTATGGGGAGATTTTTGGGTTTAGGACACATGTCATCTACTCACCTTAATCCATTTATTGAGGGGTAGATTTATTATTAAACAATTCAAGCAAGGAAAGATATTAGTTATATTAAATAATTACATTTAGTGTAAGGTGATATGTCAAGTTATTCCTATTCATTATATTTTCATGTATGCTATAAACTGTGATTATCAAAAAGGGGGAGATTATTTGACCCTCTATGATAATTTTGTTTTCATAATCAAAAATCATGTCAATATATAGATTATACTCTTTCGCATAATTTTAATATTTATATGTAAATAAATTATGTCATACAGAAAAATATGGTAAAGTAAGTCAATAACCTATAATCATGAATAAATATGCTTTCCAGAGTTTTTATACAAGTATTTTTGGATAATAGTTAGTTTTTTAATGATTCTTGTAAGACCGATGTTCGACACCAAGATGTTCGACACACCGAAGTCAACACACCAAAGATGACACATTGAAGTCGACAGACCGATGTCGACACACAGAAGATGACACACCGAAGTCGATAGACCAAATTCGACACATCGAAGATGACACACCGAATATCACAAAATGAATTCAACACACCAAATTTGACACACCCATGATGACACACCGAAGTTGATAGACCGAAGTCAACACACCAAGGTCGACACACTTAAGATGACAGATCGAAGTCGACACACTGAATTCAAATGACCAAAGTCGACATACCGAAGCTGGCATATTGAAGTCGACACACCGAAGATGACAGACCAATGTTACCAAACCGAAGACAACGGACCGAAGATGACTCACCGATAGTCATAAATAATTGTTTCCATTTTATTAATTCAAATTTACTTCTTAACATCTATATTTATAGAAATTAATGTTTCTTGACATTATTAAATGATGTCTATAGGACCATCCATAGATAGTACGAGGAACATGCACATGCGAAGATCTTCATGCATAGTGGACCCTGGAGTATAAAAGGACTTCAACCAGAGCTCTAAAAGTTAGCAGATACATAAAGACATATGGCAAAGAAAATGAAAAAAAGACAGACTGTGTGAATATGCAAAGAGAGGAAATAAAATCTTGAGATCACAAAAAGTTTCTGACAAGTAACACTATGATGACGCTCAGTGTACATCAGAACATTGGAGAGATGAACCTTTTCACACCTGGAAGATGACTGTGATACTCTGTTCTGAAGCCAACTTCTAGAAGAGGACTTAAATATAAATTTCTCAACATCCATTGAGCCTAGAACATTACTGAAAAACACACAATGAATTCTTAACTCTATTGACTTTCATAACTCTGTTGTGTTTTATCATTACTATTTGATTAGAATGTTTATCTGTTCTATATCACACATGCTACCTCCTGAGCATAACTGGAAGATATCAATATATACTCACTATCAATCCCTTCTTACACTTGTATCCCACATAGAACTATAGAAGAGGTCATGTTTGATCAGTTTATTTTTTTTCCCTAAAAAACTTTGGTAGAGGTCATGTGTGACCTGGACAACCCTATGTGCTGCTGTGAACCCAAATCCAGGGTGTGGATCATAATTTTTTTAATATAAACCTCTTGGTGGAGGGTGATTACAAAGTGGAGAGGACTAAGTCTCATCTTGAGACTGAACCTCTTTTTCTATCTATTTTGATTTTTATCTCATATTTCTTATGTGTTATATATTTCTTACAATAAGATAAACTGAAACATGATAGTTAGTTTAGCAAGTGTTTACATCTATTATGAATCAGTAGGTTTGTTTAAAAAGTTTTAATAATATTTAGATTGAAAAAACTAAGAATTAATCAATCTTTTGAGAACCTAATTAAACCTTCAAGAATTTTATAAATTCACTACAAACTGGCATTGTGTTTATTTTCATAGGGGGAATTATTTTGTAAAGAACATTTTTAACAATAATTTTTATGGATACTCAATTCACCCCCCTCTTGAGTCATATACTCCGACCCACATCATCGTCTATTATGAGTACATGCAACCCCTTTGACAATATATATCAATAATTTATTTATTATCATGATAATTCTTGCTTTCTTTAATTTTATTCATTCATGGGGATTACAATTAAAATTTACCAACATTATAAATATTTTATGTCACCATATCATAGTTTATCATGATTATTTATGATTATGTTTTTATGATAAAATCACATAATACCTCACTCAATAACTCAAGAATTGTATCCAACTATGATTATTTCATAAGAATACTTTTTTCTCGTTATTTTTCTCTCTTTATATACTCAAGAGATTAAAAAATGTTTTTAATAAAAATAATATGTATTTCTCTATTCGGTCAAAAACCCCCTTTCATCCAAAATAATTTTGTATTATAAATATTTTTTTTAATTTTTTTAAAAATCATCCATTTATTTTGTAAAGATATTTATTTCCAATTTTTTATTTAAAAATATAATTAATGGAATATTCATGTCATTTTAGGGGAAATGATCATTTTTATTTTACAGTAAATGATAAAGGAATAATTGTTTTAATATTTTGGGAATGAATAGAATTACAACCATAATTGTAACACCCCAGGTAAATAAAGAGTATGACATTTTCAAATTTATCCATATTTGTAAATAAAATATTAATATTACTTTAAAGGGAATGCTATGCTCGATGGCGTACCCAATATGCAACAACAAGTTTCTTTGAAATCTTACGTTGCACTCTAATAATAAAATAATATTATTTTTAATGGTAGTTAACGCCTAACCATTGTAATGGCGGTAATGAACAGAACTAACTACAAAATGATTATATATGTTTGTCAAATATTTTTTTCAATAAATGTCATAGGATTAAAAATGCAAATGAATCCAGTTTTTAAGCGTAAACATTCTAATATTCCTTAAAAGGTCAATTAACCGCCTTTTGATGGAGAAACCCTTTTTAAATCCACTATTTAGAAATTTAATAAGCTCTATTTTTCAAATTAAACATATTATTTATTATTGGGACATTGAAATTTACCTTGGGTTAATTTTTGGTATTTTTCTGACAATGTTCAATTTTCAATGAATAGTGAAAATATTGCATTTTAAATCAAAACATCTTTTTCATATAATTTAATTATATGGTTATATTATCTTTTTAATTTGTTTAAAAGTGTAATTATAATTAATTTTTACCATGTAATTCAATTATGGTCATTGGGTTTAATTTCACTTTGAAATTAGGCATAAAAAAGTGCCAAAATTTTCGTAAATATTGTTTCTAAAAAACCCGCTATTTGTTTTGACAACGGGAAGTTTTTTTTAAAATTAATTATTTCAATTTATGTGTTTGTAAGTTGGTAAAATTAATTACATATTTGGAATCATAAGGTCCAAATTATGTAATTAAGACTCTTGTTTTTGGACATTATGAATAATAACGACGGTAATTATCTTTAATTATCTTGATTAATGAGTAATCGGGTAGTTAAAGATAATAAGATAATATCATAATAATAAAAAATTACCACATAATGTGTCCTAAGGCTACTGGTTGTCTCATTTCCTACCATGGGATGCCTTGTTCCAAACTTGGGGCACCCATGGAATCACTTTTGTGAGAAAGTGACTTTTTATCTTTTTACTTTTAAAGATTGTTACATGTAACAAAGAATGTATCACCTAAGTAAACTGTTTTTAATTTTTTCTACTTAAATTATCATTTGGACTATAAATAGTAATTGGAATGCTAAAACGATTTCTTACATCATAGTATTTTTTTTATAATTTTTATACATTAAATAAATTAAATTATTTATGACATCATGATGATGCAGCGATGACCTCATTATTTAACAATTTAAATAAAATGAAAAGATAATGTAAATTATATGATATAAACATGTCAAAAACCTATTGTATGGGTGGATTTATAAACCTTATCACCTTATCCTCGAAACACATCAATGTGGGACCATTAAAATCCGAAACTCATTTGAAAATAAAGTTACATTTTATACCTTTCCAAGAGTGCCCCTCCTCTCCTCTTATAAAAGGCCCCCACCTCTACCTCATTACCCACACTCCCAAAGCCTTTGTCTTGGCCAAACCCTGCCCATTTTGTCTCTCCACATCCCTCTATAACTCCTTGAAGCCTCACATTGTGAAAAATTCTTCCCAAGGAAGCCTTTGTGCTCAAACCAAAGGGAGTTACCCGATCTTAAGGTAATGTCTTCACTTGTGTCCTTTTGTTTTATTTTGCTTCTCCAACCCCCTAAAGTGTTTTTATTATTTTATTTTGTAACAAATACAGTATATTCATTATAATATTATGTTTTTATAAGAAGGATTCTAGCTACACTTACACACACCTTCATCTAATGGTTAAAGAGCATATTGTTTCTGTGGTTGGCGATTTTCTGCCTCACGAAACGATGATTGTTGACCATTCTTCTAACACCTTCAAAGGTGGCCATTAAGATGACAATATATTTATATATTATATATAATATGTTTATGTTTTACTTAAGATTCTTTATTTTTAATTAATGTCATACCATTATGGTTTCCATTGTGGGTAAACGCGATATCTTCATTTAAGGAAGTACGGACTACCGCCCCCTCAAAGTGATTTGTTCGTTAATACCATATGTGGTACGTATAAAAAATATATTTAATTATATTATATATGATACCATACTGGAATAATATTATTTATCATTATGTTTTAATTCCATTAAATATGAAATAGAAATGGAAGTAGTGTTCATGCGTACGTACGGTTTACCGTCTCCATGAACAGTACATTTCATTTATTGTCTCAAAATGTTATGTACTATTATAAGTACATATATATAATGGATATATATGTGATATATTACATCTAAATGATTTATATCATTATGGAATTATAATATATATATATATATCTCTCATTTTGTTTTAATTCCATTAATATGACAAAAAATTAAAGTAGCGGCCATGCGTACGTTGGACCTACCGTCTCCATGAACAGTGCTTTTAATTTTTATCTCCAAATGCTATGGAATAGTATAAAATTAATATATACTGGATATATACGATATTTAAAACATCAATACTATTCTGGATATGATGTACTTATAACTACATGGAAAATTATTTTCCAACAAGTTCAATTTTTGACTCATGTACCAAACATCGACAAAAACGTCTAATATGAACTAATATTATTAACCAATTATTATAACATTAAAATATGTGATATTAACTGAATAATAATCATTATAGGAGGTCCTTAAGCAATTATAAATTGACCAAAGTTTATTATTCAGGAATATAAAGAAACGAACAAGTCAAGTCAGACTTGAGGTAAGGGATCCTACTCCTCTCTTTCTTTTTAATTACACCCTTTTATGTCATTACTTTTAAGCTCATATTTCTTGTTATTGGGATGTTATTTTATATTAATCTTACTGTAATTTTTATTTTCATATGATGAGAGACCCTATTTCCTCTCATCAATCCATTTTGGAAGTTTTAAGTGGCGCCATTAGGCTGCCGAGTTTTCGTAAGGGGTTTTTCATCTCACTTTTATTCCAGTGAGATTTATGCTACATTTTCCACAATTTCCATTGAGTGGTTTATGTAATTCCCATTATTATACACTTTGTGTAGTATAATTTCATTTATCGGTATTCTCATCTTCATTGTATGACCCTTCTTCCATGGGGTGTACGTTTCGAAAGTTACCCAACTCGGTAAGGGGACCTTTCACCCTCCTCTTTTTAAAAGACTTCTTTTGTTATGTCTTTTAATTCACATACTATTATGTTGGGATATTTTCCTTTATATCCTTATGGATGTAAATTTTATGTCCAAGTGATGAGATTTCCTTTTTATCTCTCATCAACTCATTTTCTGAATTTTGAAGTGATGCCGTTAGGCTGTCGAATTTTACCAAGGGAACTTTTTAACCCAATTTCGATTTCTTTGGGTTCAACAAGTAGTTATCGAATATGTCATATTTTTAATATGTGTGAATGGACTATTATTGTTTTACACTTAATATCCACTTATATTGGGTGTATTTAGTTTTTTTACACATAATGTTGAGATTGACTTATACTTAATTTAATGATACCTTCTTTATAAGAGAATTCATCACATTTGACATTTCTATTGAGACTTCATTGTTGTTATGCACCAATTCACTCTTATATGGTGTATATACTGTCATTTGGAATGTTATATCATGAATCCATTTATTCTCATGATATTATAAAGTTCTGACTAAATGTTATTCCTCAATTATTGTATTCAAGCGTCTCTAATTTTGGTAGAACCCCTTTAACCAAAATATCGATTTAAATGTTTTAATTATTTGTTCTTATTAATATCCATGTTTTCAAAATGGTTTTAAGGATTTATTTATATGGATATTAATGGTTTAAAATATTAAAATATTCAATGTTGTATGGGATACTTTGATTCAAAAATCTCTTTATTAAATGTTTTAAATGGTTTTGGAAATGGTTTCTTTTTGAATGGATTCATTATTTCAATATACTAAAATGTTATATTATGATTGAAATGTGGAAATGTTATGTTTCCTTTATGCATGTTTTATGTGATACGTTTATGTTATGGTTCTTGAGAATTTTTATGAAAATGGGTGGTTCTGTGATAAACTATGGGCGGGTGAGCCCGATATAGCTCTCCAATGCATTGGGTAACGCGAAGGAGTGAAACATTATGGTTTCTCCGAAAAGATTTAGGGAATATACTGTGGTGGGTATTCCAAACGTAACCAAGAGGGTTACTCCCTACGTAAGAATGTTATGAATGCCTCAAGTTACATTTTATGTCTTATGATTTCTATGATTTATTCATGATTTGGTGAGGTATGTTAAAGTGCCTATGTTTAATGGGTAAAGTATGATTTCATTCTTATGTATATATGTCCTCATGTTTCCGTTCCATATTTTTTTTATAACCCTTACTGAGATTTTTATGCTCATCCCAAGTTTTTTTTGAAATGTTTTTCACAGGTCAAGGGATATGTACATGAAATGATGATACTGTCAAGGAAGTGTCAAGAAAGAATCCATGTTTTATTTTAAATATGTTTCCGTTGTGGGGAAAAATGAATACTATCTTTTATGTAACCACTTTGTTTAAATGTGGAATGTAATGAATGTTTTATGATCTAATTCTCTAAAACTCTAAACCTGAAAAGATCCTCAATGTGAATTATTCATTTAATTCAATATTAAGTAAGGTTAAAGGCTGGGGCCTTATAGTTGGTATCAGAGGTCGGTTTAGATAACTTTAGAGGTTAGGGTATTCTTTAATCATAAGTGACATTACCATAATGGTTAGGATTTCAGAAAGAGTCATAGTTTTAGATAAAGTGAATGAGTAAGTATATCTTAGTGTTTATCTTCCTCATTAGTACATTATGGTTTTGTTGATATACTCACACTGACCTTTTTGGTTTTAGTAATGGCTGGATCTAGCAGGCACCAAAGTAACAGAGGATGTGAAGGAAAGTGTAACAGTTTTTTGAGCAAGTAACTGAATGATATGGGAGCTTCAATGAGAACTCTTGGGATTATCCTCAATAAACTATCTGGAGTCATGATTGACCACCTAAACCTTGGTTATTTCTCTAAGGCATCATATATGCGAGAAACAAATCCCTACGGAACTACAGGTAATAATCATAAAGGTAAGTGTGTTCAAAAACTTATGTGTCAAAAATGTGGAAAGAAACACCTAGGAAAATGTTTCAAAGGGGCAGAAATATGCTATAGATGTGGAAATGAAGGTCATAAAGCAAGAACCTTCCATGGAAAAAGGAATCATCTAGTTGACTCAAGGAAAGGGAAAGAAGGTCTTTCTGAGGGATCAATTGAATGTGTTAAATGTGGTGTGCATGGTCATTATGCAAACACATATCCTATGAAGAAGTTTCGTGAATGGGATCACCAAGATCATAAAAATGTTCGTTTACCAATACCTAATGCCATTCAGATTGTGGATGAAGAAAATAAAAATGACCAATCAAAGGTATGGATTATTTCATAACTATTGTTTTCATATTTTGGAATCTTAGGATATGATTCATGATTTTGTTTGTAGGAACGAAGTATTTCAGAATAAGTTGGAAATGAATGGTTAATGGATCATGAAGAATGTTGAATGAGTAAGATGTCAACATATAAGGGCATCAAGAGTTATGGTGAAATTCTTAAGAGTATTAAGTCTCTTTTGATGATGGGGTTACATTAGAAGACTTTTTATAGTATGTGTAACCCTGATGTTTAATATATGAAAATTTTATTCAAGGGATAGTTATCTGTTCTTTTGTGGACATAGTTATAAAGAACCATTTTGGTTTATATGATCCTTACTTTTGTGGTAATTATGGGTTATTATGTGATATGATGGAAAATGAAATGCATGAGATAAACTTGAGGTAAAAATATGTTATGATAATTTTTGAAGATTTTATCTCGTTTTGGGGAATGTTTTAAATTTATATAGTTTTGGAAAAAGGACAACATGTAGACCGTGTGACAACCCGTCGCGTCGGACAAAGCTGTGGGAATCGAACCCACAACCAAAGTGCAACTGGTATTTATCGCCTACCACTGGACTACGTGAAGTCCATGGTTAGTTTGACTGATTCTTTTTAGTTAGATGATTTTAGGAATCAAGAGTAAGTTTATTTTGGGTTATCTATGGAAATTTATTAACCTATAATCGAGGATATGTGATTAGTTTAATTAATTTTCAATACGAGACATTAAGAACAACTGATGTTGTTTGGACATAAATGTTACGATTTAACTTGGAAGACTATGTGACTAAATCATTCAAATATTTGGGTTTCAATCTTATTTTTGTTTACTTTGAAGAATTTTATGGACAAATTGATTACTGAATGGTCCTCATTGAACTGTGGGTTTTGTTGGACAAATTTTGGATATTAAGAATAGATTTTCTTTTTATAAAGGGTTATCCTTTTCTGGATTATCTGATCTTGTACTAACCTTTTTGGTTTTGGTTAAAGTCTAAAGACATGAGAAGTATGTAGTTCTCTATTGTGGATTAGGTGATTCTCTAGAAGTTTTTTATAGTGAAAAATTCTTCCTAAATACTCGTCTTTAGGAGAAAAGATGATTTTGTCTAAGAAATATAATAAAAGTTGAAAGTCAACATGATAAGTAATTATGTTTCTTTATGAATAAATTCCTCAATAAAAAAAACAAAAAAAACAAAAAAAATGTTGTCTATTAACTTTTCCTACTGGGGAATCGAATACCGTTTAACCCATCACAAGTTTGTGATTTTCTTGTGGTTAACTTTCTCCTAGACATGTTTACTATCACTCTCCATCAGAACATGACCCTTTGTTTTTTCCACCATGTCCATATTTTCATACTTGGAATCCTAGTATGGGTTAACTCGGGTGACCTCTGTACTTATCTTTATTTATTTTAAAGTGATTGTTTTACCAACTCTTGTTCCGATGTGGGACTTTCAAGGATGTTTCCGAGCCCAATTTTAAAATTGCGAGGATGCAATTCCCAAAAAGGGGGAAGGATGTAACACCCTAGGTAAATAAAGAGTATGAAATTTTCACATTTATCCAAATTTTTGAATAAAATATTAATATTACTTTAAAGGGAATGCTATGCTCGATGGCGTACCCCATATGCAACAACAAGTTTCTTTGAAATCATACGTTGCACTCTAATAATAAAATAATATTATTTTAAATGTTAGTTAACGCCTAGCCATTGTAATAGCGTTAATGGACAGAACTAACTACAAAATGATTATATATTTTTGTCAAATATTTTTTTCAATAAATTTTAGAGGATTAAAAATTCAAATGAATCCAGTTTTTAAGCGTTAACATTCTAATATTCCTTAAAAGGTCGATTAACCACCTTTTGATGGCGAACCCCTTTTTAAATCCACTCATTAGAAATTTTATAAGCTCTATTTTTCAAAATAAACATATTATTTATTATTGGGACATTGAAATTTACCTTGGGTTAATTTTTTGTATTTTTATGACAATGTTCATTTTTCAATGAATAGTGAAAAATACTCCATTTTACATCAAAACTTCTTTTTCATATAATTTAATTATATGGTTATATTATCTTTTTAATTTTTCTAAAAGTGTAATTAGAATATATTTTTACCATTTAATTCAATTATTCTCATTGGGATTAATTTCACTTTGGAATTAGGCATAAACAAGTGCCAAACATATCATAAATATTGTTTTATAAAAAACCCGCTATTTGTTTTGACAATGGAAAGTTTTTTTTAAAATTAATTATTGCAATTTATGTGTTTTTAATTTGGTAATATGAATTAAATATTTGGAATAAGAAGGTCCAAATTATGTAATTAAGACTCTTTTGTTTTTGGACATCATGAATAGTAACGACGGTAATTATCTTTAATTATCTTGATTAATGAGTAATCGGGTAGTTAAAGATAATAAGATAATATCATAATAATAAAAAATGACCAAAAAATGTGTCCTAAGGCTACTGGATGCCTCATGGCAGACCATGGGATGCCTTGTGCCAAACTTGGGGGCCCCATGGAACCACTTTTGTGAGAAAGTGACTTTTTATCTTTTCACTTTTAAATATTGTTAAATCTAACAAAAAAATTATCACCTAAGTAAAACATTTTTAATTTTGCCTAAATAAATGATATTTTGGACTATAAATATTGATTTGAAATATAAAAATATTTCTTACATCATAGTATTTGTTTTATAATTTTTAGATATTAAATAAATTAAATTATTTATGACATCATGATGATGCAGCGATGACCTCATTATTTAACGATTTAAATAAAATGAAAAGATAATGTAAAATATATGATCTACACATGTCAAAAACCTATTGGATGGGTGTATTTCGAACCCTTATCACCTTATCATAGAAACACATCAATTTGGGACCATTAAAATCCGATACTCATTTGAAAATAAAGTTTCATTTTATACCTTTCCAGGAGTGCCCCTCCTCTCCACTTATAAAAGGCCCCCACCTCTACCTCCTTACCCACACTCCCAAAGCCTTTGGATCAGACAACCCCTGCCCATTTTGTCTCTCCAAATCCCTCTATAACTCCTTGAAGCCTCACTTTGGGCTGAAGTCTTCCCATGGAAGCCTTTGAGCTCAAACCAAAGAGAGTTACCCGATTTTAAGGAAATGTCTTACTTGTGTCCTTTTGTTTTATTTTTCTTCTCCAACCACCTAAACTATTTTTATTTTTATTTGTAACAAATAAAGTATCTTAAAAATACTAGGATGTTTTTATAAGAATTATTCGATCTACACTTACACACACCTTCATCTAATGGTTAAAGAAAATATTATTTCTGTGGTTGACGATTTTCTGCCTCACGAAACGATGATTGTTCAACATTATTCTAACACCTTCAATGGTGGCCATTAAGATGAAAATATATTTATATATGATATATAATATTTTTATGTTTTACTTAAGATTCTGTATTTTTCATTTATGTCATACCTTTATGGTTTCCATTATGGGTAAACGCGATATCTTCATTTAAGGAAGTGCGGACAACCGCCCCCTCAAAGTGATTTGATTCGTTAATACCATATATGGTACGTATAAAGGATATATTTAATTATATTATATATGATACCATACTGGAATACTATTATGTATCATTATGTTTTAATTCCATTAAATATGAAATAGAAATGGAAGTAGCGTTCATGCGTACGTACGGTTTACCGTCTCCATGAACTGTACATTTCATTTCTTGTCTCAAAATGTTATGTACTATTATAAGTACATATATATAATGGATATATATGTTATATATTACATCTAATGATGTATATCATTCTGGAATTATAAAATATATATATATATCTCTCATTTTGTTTTAATTCCATTAATATGACAAAAAATTAAAGTAGCGTTCATGCGTACGTGCGGCCTACCGTCTCCATGAACAGTGCTTTTAATTTTTATCTCCAAATTCTATGGAATAGTATAAAATGAATATATACTGGATATATATGATATTTAAAACATAAATACTATTCTGGATATTATGTAACTATAATTACATGGAAAATTATTTTCCAACAAGTTTAATTTTTGACTCATGTACCAAACATCGACAAAAACGTCTGATATGAACTCATATTATTAACCAATTATTATAACATTAATATATGTGATATGAACTGAATAATAATCATTATAGGAGGTCCTTAAGCAATCATAAATTGACCAAAGTTTATTATTCCGGAATACAAATCAACGAACAAGACAAGTCAGACATGAGGTAAGGGATCCTACTCCTCTCTTTCTTTTTAAGTACACCCTTTTATGTCATTTCTTTTAAGCTCATATTTCTTGGGATTGAGATGTTATTTTATATTAATATTACTTTAAGTTTTATGTTCAAATGATGAGAGACCCTATTTCCTCTCATCAATCCATTTTGAAAGTTTTAAGTGGCGTCGTTAGGCTGCCGAGTTTTCCTAAGCGGTTATTTATCTCACTTTTATTCCCGTGAGATTTATGCTACATTTTCCACAATTTCCTTTGAGTGGTGTATGTACTTCCCATTATTATAAAATTTTTGTAGTATAATTTCATTTATGGGTATTCACCTCTTCATTGTATGACCCTTCTTCCATGGGGTGTACGTTTCGAAAGTTACCCGACTCAGTAAGGGGAGCTTTCACCCTCTTTTTAGAAGACTTCTATTGTTATGTCTTTTAATTCACATACTATTATGTTGGGATATTTTCTTTTATATAATTATGGATGTAAATTTTATGTCCAAATTATGATATTCCCTTTTTATCTCTCATCAACTCATTTTCTGAATTTTGAAGTGATGTCGTTAGGCTGTCGAAGTTTACCAAGGGAACTTTTTAACCCAATTTCGATTTCCTTGGGTTCAGCATGTAGTTATTGAATATTTCATCTTTTGAATATGTACTAATGACATATTATTGTTTTAAACTTAATATCCACTTATATTGGGTGTATTTATGTTTTCAAACATAATTTTGAGATTGAATTATCCTTAATTTAAGGATACCTTCTTTATAAGGGAATTCATCATATTTGACATTTCTATTGAGACTTCATTGTTGTTATGCACCAATTCACTCTTATATGATATATATAATGTAATTTGGAATGTTATATCATGAATCCATTTATTCTCATGATATTATAAATTTCTTACTAAATTTTATTCCTCAATTATTGTATTCAAGCGTCTCTAATTTTGGTAGAACCCCTTAAACCAAAATATCACTTTAAATGTTTTAATTATTTGTTATTATTAATAACCATGTTTTCAAAATGGTTTTAAGGATTTATTTATATAGATATTAATGGTTTAAAATTTTAAAAGCTTCAAGGTGGTATGGGACAATTTGATTCAAAAATCCCTTTATTAAATGTTTTAAATGGTTTTAGAAATGGTTTCTTTTTGAATGGATTCATTATTTCAATATACTAAATTGTTATATTGTGATTGAAATGTGGAAATGTTATTTTTCCTTTATGCATGTTTTATGTGATACGTCTATGTTATGGTTCTTGGGCATTGTTATGAAAACTGGTGGTTCTGTGATAAACTAAGGGCGGGTGAGCCCGATATATCTCTCCAATGCATTGGGTAACGCGAAGGAGTGAAACATTAAGGTTTCTACGAAGAGATTTAGGGAATATACTGTGGTGGGTATTCCAAACGTAACCAAGAGGGTTACTCCCTACGTAAGAATGTTATGAATTCCTCAAGTTAAAATTTATGTATTATGATTTCTATGATTTATTCATGATTTTGTGAGATATGTTAAAGTGCCTATGTTTTATGGGTAATGTATGATTTCATTATTATATATATATGAACTCATGTTTCCGTTCCATATTGTTTTTATAACCCTTACTGATATTTTTATGCTCATCCCAAGTTTTTTTGAAATTTTTTTCACAGGTCAAGGGAAAGGTACATGAAATGATGATAGTGTCAAGGAAGTGTCAAGAAAGAATCCATGTTTTATTTTAAATATGTTTCCGTTGAGGGGAAAATGAATACTATCTTTTATGTAACCACTTTGTTTAAATGTGGAATGTAATGCATGTTTTATGATCTAATTCTCTAAAACTCTAAACCTGAAAAGATCCTCAATGTGAATTATTTATTTAATTCAATATTAAGTAAGGTTTAAGGCTGGGTCCTTATAATAATGACCATTATTTTTTGTAAAATAGCCATTTTTTGTTTTCAATGTAGTTTTATAAGAATATTATTTTCCAAATTTTTTACCTTTAATTTTTTATTTCAACGTGAAAATTGTATTTCACTTAAAAAATATAAAAAAAGATTTTAAATATTTCATTATAATTTTTTATGATTATTTTCAATGAAAATGTTTTTACAAATTTTTTATATTTTAAAAAATCATCTAAAACGATGATTGTCGTTTTCCTCAAGAAAATTGATAATTTCTTTTTAAATCATATTGTATATTTTTTTATGGATATTTTCAATGGAAATATTAATAAAATAATTTATGATATTTTAATTTTAAAAAGTGATTTTAAATGAAATTTTATATTCTTTAAGATATATTTTAAATGATATTTCAAAATTATATTCCACCTATGGTGAAATTACACGATGATACAAATGCCTTAATAGGGATATGATCCATGGATATCATTTTTATTCATTTGTTTAATGGTTTATGTTTATAATGAAATGATTTTTATGATTATTAGTTCCTTTAAATTGGTTATACCATGATGTAATACATATGATACATACTTAGATTCATATATTATTTTGGTGTAATTATGAAATGATTATGAATCCAATCTATTTTCCATAGGTTATGATGTGATGAAATGTTTATGAAACACATTTAATTTTATAGGTTACATTATGGTTAGAATTTTCATGATATTATGTTGCGCAAATGTACGATTTTAATTATTTGATGGGTGGGGCCTATATCTCCCCAATGCATTAGGTAAATAATTATATATCATGTAATAGATAGGACTGCAATGGGGAGTGAACTTGTTTTAGAAAGAGACCCTATCCATTATTATAGTCTTGGGAGTCAACCTTGACTACTATGATGGTTTTTATAGTGAACCCTTTCCACTATGATATAATTTTCAGTTGTCCTTGATTATTAGGGAAATTACTTTCCATTTATATGTGTCTTCCATAATTCTATGTCTTAATTCATTATTACTCTCTTTTGGCTCATTTTAATTTATTTATTTGAGATTCATGTCTGATAAACTATAAATATTTATGCCATGAATGTAGATTCTAATAATTGATATGAATGGTATTGTTTTTATATGCTAGTATTATGGTATCGTACCCCCATACACATATTATCTTTACAAATTTCCCTTTTTACCCCTACTAAGCATACGATCTGACTGATTCTTATGTTTCTTTTCCCCAAGTTATGAGTAATGTTTTTAAGTAGGTTATGTCTGTTAAGAGAACATAATGGGAAAATATTTTTGGGATACATTAGTGATATTTCATAAAATAATAAGATAGTCAATCTAGTCTCCAATTACACAAAAACCAGTATAGTCCTCAGTTGTTTATTTTTGTAATGTAATGAATGTTCACATAAGAAATGTAATATTTATTTATGAGAATCCTATGTATTTCCATGTGAAATCATGAAACTATATACAATGTTTCCAAAACCAACTATACAAGACTCCAAAAAGAAATTAATATTGGAAAATGAATATAAATTCATATAAATAAATATTGAAACACTTATCATGGGAACTATTACCAAAAATATCATCTTCCACAAAAATATTCATCCATTCCAGTAGAGATATTCACATGATACACAATGTAAAATATAAATCAATAAAATAGAAAATAAAATTTAAACTTGAAAAAAAATGAATCCCATACTATGGAGATCAAATATCATATGCCACAAATTATTGCAACAATAATATCCCAATAATTACCTCTCATAGGGAATGATCTAGAAGATTATTTTATTCAAATTATTACTAATTACATAATTTTCTTTAATTCACAGTATTTGAGTATAAATCATAACACATAAGTGTTCGACTCTTATATATTTACCACACTTTCAAGGAATAGTTTTACTTTGATTATCATTATCATCATATAACATATTAATAATTTTTAATGTCATAACATGACTATCCAAAAACTGCAATTGAACTAACAATATCTTAGTAAAAAATAATGCTTTTAATTTATTAGACTATAGTACATAAATCACCTGATCCTAGTAAAACCATTACTAGAATGGATAGTATCACACATATAAAATAATGTGTTGTTATGGGTTGGGAATTCCATATAGAATTTTTATTATTAGTCTTGGATAAAGGGGAGTTCTATGAATTTGTTTTCAGATAGTTAATCTTAGAAATTAAATGACATTAAAAGATTGTTTTGGATATGGAATGATCCATTATTAGAGTTTAGGGTCACTAGGTACTATTAATTATTTGTTGGGATGAACCACAGAAAAAATTATTGCTGTACGAAACAACTACATCATGTTAAATGAGTTGCACGAAGGAGTAGCTTTAGAATAGGAAGGCCATAATATTGTAGTAATGGTTTGAACCATGGTGGTGTCTATGGTGAGGGATCCCTAAATATTGAAAGGTTCAACCATGTAGGTCTCTCAAGGGGATTATTTATTGCACTACCCTAATATACCATTCCAAAATGGTTAAAAGGGATGTGGGGTTAGTCCCTATACCATTTGGGGATAGCAATGCCATATCCCTGGGAGCCATCATACAATGTTTCCTCATAAGTAATCCCTATGACATAGCCCGAGTGGACACACCACAGAGGGTTCCCTATTTTTAGGTCAATGGGATATCCGATAAGGTTGGTTATTCTAAGGATACCTAATTCACACCAAAACTAGAGGTCGAGTACGGACCATTCAACTATAACCCTAGGGGTTTATCTGAATTTCTAACATAGATGAGGGAATTACATTGTGTCTCCTATAGACAATACCTAAAGATTTTTTATATAGTTTCATAGATGTTGTATACTAGTAATTTTATACTAGACCTAGGAAACCATTATATTTAGGGAACATATTTATTGCAGGAGGACCATTATGGTTGGCCTCTACCCCTTTATATCTCCCTTTGATCCTAAATAGAAAATAATGATTTTCAGTGTGCTTTGGTAGTATATAAAGAATTTTCTTTCTTCAAGCCCTTTAGTTTTATTTATCATTGAAAACTATTAATTACTTTTTATTTTTATTCATGGATTTATATTCTAATTACATAATATAATGATGGAATTGGGCATTAACAGTGTGTTTTCTTATATCCAAGTTAGAGGAAGACCAAGGAGTTCTTGCATATCCTCTTTAGTGTGGTTCCAGTAATGTGATAAGACATGATGAGTTTTCAAGTAATTATTCCTCATTTGATTAATTTAAATAATTAATTATAAAATATTATAATATATTATATAGGATATATTCCATGATATTAGATCGCGTGTGGTGTTATGTGATTGGTAATGGTTCCAATGAGCTTAGGTAAGGCTCAACAAAACATAGTGAGGGATTAAATTCGGTATGGATGAAACCCATTTGGATGAATCTCATCCAATTGATTGATGGAAACAACTTTGGGGTTATCTATTTATGGTTTGTGGATGGGAGAGTTCCTTGGGAAAGTAGTTGGGACAATCCATAGTCATCAAAGCAATGACTTCTATGTGTATAATCAAAAGAGGGTTCAGATCTACCATATGATGATAGTGTATGAAGAATCCTTAAATCTATGATTTCTCCAAAGATTATAGATGTAAATTGGTTCCAATAATTTGAGTTGAGGGGATAATTTTGGAGTGAATTGATGCTTATATAATATGTTGTGAGAATGTTTGATGGCCTATAATCTATTATTGTTGTTTCTTGTGTCTATTATGCATGTAAACGTTTTTATATATATGGTGTGATGATATGTCCCATGGATTGGCCATGACATGAGTGATATGGTAAAAAACATACTTCCAAGAGTGATATTAAGTCCTTTTTGTTTGATTTATGGACTAAAATTATTGAGAAGGTGGTTAATAAAACCATGTCCCCACCATGAGTGATACATTATTAGCATGGGATACCAATGAGTGATATGGTAAGGTCATGGTTGTGATAAAGGAACCTTTCATTAGTGAGACAGTTGAGGATAGACTACCATGAGTGAGATGGAGTCTATGATGGATTGTTTCATGAGATTGGATGATGTAATTTACTTGAGTGATAATGGGTTTGGGTTTTATTTTGGATCGAAATATGAAATAAAAAAATGGGAATTATTAAAAATGGATTGGACATGTGATAAATATTAGTGTATATAGGTAAAATACCATAAGTTGGATGGTGGATGTTTGGAATTTGATGTCTGACTTACCCAAAGTGGGTATATTTCTGTTCCTAGTGCAAGATCTAACTATAAGAGAGCAGTGCTTAGGACCGGGGTGATTCCCAACCTTGATAATTCATGTACGATTAGGTATGAAATGTATGAGGTGGTGAAATGTATCTATCATTACATAGAATTAGTTTTGGATATTTTTCACAGTTTCTTGTTTGTCTTCAATAATGTCCTGACATATGTGTGTGACTTTTTAATAGTCATATTGGCAATGTTGACACACAATATCATAGAAATTATATGTATTTATGTAAATAAATTTACCATTTTTAAAAATTTATATGATGTTTTATGCTAAGGATTCATTATGATACTTTTCTATGTTATATTCCCACACAATCCCTAGGAACTATAATGTTCTAATTGAAATTATGGTTTCATTAAGGTTGGATCATGATACATGTTACAAAAAAGACTAGATAAAATCAAGTGAATACAAATATTGGGAGTTTAGGGTGGACTAGGGATGGTAATCCGACATTTTTTTAATTATTTTGTTTATTTTTCATATTTGATCATCATAGTAGCCATCAGTTGAATGTTTGTATAAAAAAAATTATATTTATAATGGGAGTTTCTAATTTTTTCAAACATTATGTTATGTGAGTATTATTTGTAAATTTATTTTCTTAGATTATTATTATATTGAAAAAATATTCTTGAAAAAATATTATTAAGTCCCTTTCCAATAGTTGGAATCCACTATCAGAATGAGAGGCATGCATGTGGTTGTATAGAGCACCGGGTATGGGGATTTTGAAGTGGCATTCAGACCTGGGTGTTACAAAGTGGTATCCAGGTGTTCTTTCAATTTTTTATTTATGGAGATTTTATATATGTGATATAGGAACATGTAATAACATGGGATGAAACTCAAATTAGTGTGTTATAAACACCTTTCTAGTGGGAAGTCCTCTTAACCCGGTTGAAATTTATTTCCTTTGTATTCCCAATAATATAAGGGTTTTTTATATAAATATATTGTGTATATTGAGATCATAATTTATAATTTTTGGATTTTGAACCATAGTGTAAAGGGGTGTCATACAATAATATAGTTGTAACATTTGACTAACATTACATATACAAAATTGTTTGTGATTGGGATTTAAATAATGGGAGGTTCATATATTTTAATGTTTTATAATGTCTTATATAACATATTCCCATTTATATTTTTGGCATAATTATACATTTTAAGAATACTATATTTCATAAATTTTGGGTCATGTGGGTCAAAAATTGTTGTTCACTAAAGATAGTTATACAATCCCTTAGGGGATAAATTTAGAATCTTTGTTGTGTTGGTCCTAGAATTTGATGTTATGGATGATACATTATAATAGTGGGTATACTATAGGGTCAATCCATAGAGATGGGTTTGGTTAAATAAATTATTAGTAATTACCTATATGTTATATTTTCATATTGACTCTTGGTGGAACTCTACATGACCAAACTGGTTGGTTCCAAGGATACTCCTTATAGGGTTATGTAAAGGAAAGTAAATGACATAAGGTTATGTTATAGAGTCATGAGATTCCATGTTATTAGTATCTTGGATAGATGAGAGGGGTGGAATTGTGCAATGTCCGACCCTATTTATTTTGGATGCACTTTCGACTGGTGTGATGGGTGCATGGGTAGACACTTGGGTTTTTTTACTGATGCTCAGTTGTTGGATAATCGTTTGGTTATCCTCAACATGAACGAGACGACTCAGGCTTGTCATATGATATATGAATTCTTGAGGAGTATGTTTTTCATTTTGGTGCATGATTATGTATTCAATGGTATGCGACACATGGGATTGTATGGCCTTTTGTTTGATCTTGTTATGTGCAAGTTTACACAAATTGAGTTTTAGATTAGTGAGAAGTCGTGTGCAGGATGAAAAATAATATGATTCGGGAGATATGTTATGGTATGTTGTCTCAAGGTGTTTTATGATATGGGATATTTCCCACTATGGTGAGTTGGGGAATAGGAATTGGATCGGGGTATTGTGGTTCAATTTATTCATTTGGATCATAAAAAATGATTAATAGGTTTTTAAGATGGGTGAATTTCGTTGAGAAAAGTGGAATTGTAGTGGTCAGGAGACCTATCTATGCCCCTACTTGAAGAGTGGTGCATGCAAATCTATATAATGGAGTGAGACAAAAAGATTTTGGAGTATGTAACCCACAATGTGTGTGAATTTTGGTTGCTGTTGATGATTAAATTCTGTGAAAATATAGAGTGGGTAGTGATTGATGTTTTGGGTTTGATTTTGGGTATGAGTTATATGGTCATATCCAGACATTATGTTCAATAATGGATGAATCATGGAATGTGGATATTCGATTTGGTTCAGTAGGGTGATGATAATGATATATCTATGTTGTGTATAATTGTGTATTTTTTTGGTGTGTGAAACCTATATTAGATTTATCAATGGTTCAGTGGGATCAATCAGTGGATGGTCATGGAAATCCCATAATTTTTTTGACTAGGTGGATTCAATGTGATATGCTACCTTGATGAAAACATGATTTGAGATTTATATGGGGTGTTCTAAAGAGAGTGTTTATTTGAATTGGGGTCTAGATGGAGTTAGTATTTCCAAGAGTTAGTTGGATTAGAGGTTCACCATTGATTAGTGTGATATTATAACAATAAGAGAAGGTGTTTGTAGATTAAATTATGGAATTACACAATGTGGTGGATTCAAAAATAGTCTGTCTATTTGGGAGATCTTGTGATGCCTCACGGAGTTAATGCATCAGGATTGGGTGTTTTATGGATCCCTCAATGAATGAGGATGAATTTTTTTTAGTAAATGCTTAAAAGAGAATGATTGATGACTATTTTGGTATGAAAATGAATACAATTAAGTGAAATTCAGTTTGATCTTGTTGTTCTAGCACTTGACGTGTGTTTTTAGGAACTATACTAGTGTTATAAATAGTGGAAATTAGGTGTCTTGGATAATGGTGAATAGTTCACTTATGTGATTGCAGTCATGTATAAGAATAATTATTTACATTAAATGATGTTATGTGGGGAGATAGATTGGAATTAATTATTTATGTACATCAAGATTGATATATTGAGTCTAGGTAAGGAATATTGAGTACAATATGTGTTATGGTGGAGAGTTTATAATGACCTGTGTCCTTATGTGTTGCGAATTCTAAATAAAATTTAATTTTCTGTCCCAAATCAATGTATTTATTATTAATTGGGATTAAAATCTTGAATTCGACCATTACAACATCTCAAAGAGATTTTTTGGGATATGGGATTAGGCATGGTTGGTTGTTTGGGTTCTTGGGATGAAGTTGGAGAAGGGTCGAGGTGACACATAGATGAAATTTGAGATGTAGTCAAACACCTTGGTCTAGAGATTGATCACTATGGTGTGGGGTATTTAGGATGGGAAGGTCAATATGCATTCCACCAACCAACCTGGGTTTCCCTTAACCTGGGCACATGAGTTAAACTATTACATTTCCTGAGAGGCATTCTCAGTCCTCCCATGTTGTTGACAAGTGACAATGCATTAAAATATGAAAAAAGGGATTAATTTTACCTAAAATATAATTATTATGATATGTAGTTCCACTTAGGGGTTTGAAATGGACATTTCATACTTTATAGTGACACACAACTGAAATAAAATATTTCAAATTTCCAAATAATTTTAGCATGGTATTATTTAAAAGGACAATCTCATGTGATAATAAAAAAGTCTAATATAAATAATCAACACAAGGAAACATATATAAATTAATACTCAATTGATAAAATAAAAAAATGAAAAGAGTGCAATGTTGAAAGACGAAAAGTTTTATATAACAGAGATGCCAGAATAAATAAAAGAATCAAAGCTTCACCCACTATCTCTTTGTGTGTGGTAAATCATATCTAATGGATGTTATCCATACAAACTAATGTAATGCAATGAGTAAACCCTAAATCTTAGTATAACATGATAATCTTGAAATAATGACAGGTGTGAAATAAATAGGCTAGTAGGGAACCAAACATTAGTCCATGCATACCCTTTTAAAAATAGATTTATTTCATCCTTTTAAAAAATATTAATATTAAATCAATCATTTTGTTTTCCATAATAAATATCAATCAAGTCTAATTACCCATAAACCATTTACATTTTCAAATAAACGTAATATTTTTTATGAAACTATTTTGGAAACGATTATGAATAATAGAGAATCATTCAATAATTAAAATATTTTAATAAGGGGAGATAAAATCATATAACCAAAGGTAATTTGAAAATAATTTTACTGAGTTGTGGAATATATATCTCACATAAAATTAGTCAATATAGGAACCTGGGATTTATTTTTACAAATCTGGGACTACTATGTACAAACTACTAAATATTAATAGTGCCATATAATAATTACAAGAACTAACACTCGATATTTCCCTCACTAGCCTAACCGAGGATCATATCCCATTAAGAGATTGAAAAATATCTCTATACCCCTAGTTCGATATTGATTATAAAATAGTGTATTATATATATCTTTACATCCCACAAAAACATAGGTTTTTAACCATAAATCAAAAATATAATTGATTTAATCAACCATTCCAAATATATATTTGTGTGTGTGTTATAATATTGGAAAAAAAAGTTACAACCTCTCATATGATGTAATATCAAGAAATATCCTTAATTTTATTAGAAACATATGTTAAAATATAAAAAATAACCTTTACTAGGAATCATCATGTGTATGAAATGAACAACCACTCATTTTTTCCAAAATCCATGGGCTATGTTTCAAGAGGTATGATCTTTAGAATAACATAAGAAAAGTTCTAAGTGGGCCACATGATCATTCCTCATAAAACTGTGCTATAAAACTCAATTTCAAAACCATAACATATTTCCTATTATATCATCACATATAAAAGAGATTAAAAGTAATTTATACAGACACTTTTTCATCATTAATTTCTAAAACAGATTTAATAAATTGAAATAAGGTGAGACCCATTCACATTTTATGAAATCCAAACTCAAAAAACACTTATCATATAAGATATAAATTTTATACATAATGGAATATATAAAATAGATATAAATTAATTAAAACTAACAATTAAATGTAGTTCTAAATTCATAGATCTATTCAAGAAACCACCAACATTAAATCATGTTTCTTTTTTACAATTGTGTTTTAATCCACCATATCAAGGTCAATGAATCCTTATCTAATATCTAAAAACACTGAAAATACCAAAAAATAGTAAATCCAGTAATTAATGTTATTCAGGACCAATTTAGGGTAATATTAATAGAATGACATTATTAATGAAGTAGTAATAGTATATGAGTGATTTACTTTGAATAATTGTAGCAAAAACATGAAGTTTCAACTTACAGTTACTAAGGGAGGTAGTGGGAGGTAAAATTAGTATATCTTGATGTGTATGTAGACAATTGGTAGAAGGTGGGGTGTGATCTATGGTCAAACCCAATTGGGGGAAGTGGAAAATTAGATTTTAGAAGACTTATAGAATTTGCAAGGTTTGGATGCACTTTTGGCTATATCATGGTGAAACTATTCACCTCTTGCAATAGGGACCATAACATCCTAAATGGGAGAGACCCATGGTTTTAAAAACCATATTCCAATCATGTGATTAGATATTTTATGTACTACATTAAATATAAATTCTTTCCACACGTTTTTACTGAATGTGGAAAACAATGTGACATGCACTATATGAAGAAAATCAAGAAAATTCAAAAAATAAATCATCTAGGAAGAGGGGGATAAAAAATAGAGTAATAAATAAGTGAAATAATAGGGGAAATCAATTTAAGGGTGTAAAAACTCCCCAAAGTATAACACATTCCTCCCCCAATTAATATAAGAATTTTTAATCAAGATAAGAGTTGGAGGTTCCAATTCCATAGTGAAGAAACTATTTACTAATAAATAAACACAAGACTAAAGAACAAAACCTCAAAGAAAAACATTAATCAACAAAAAAATGAGAATACCAATATTATTTTCTCATTATATAAATGTTTCCATATATTATTAAATACTAACACATAAATGGTCCACCATTATTGAAGAGATAACATACAAAAAATGGAAATCCCTCTCAAAAGAGATTCAAGAAGGGGTACCTCCACTTAAGGAAAAACTAAAATTAATACGCATAATATGAATTATCCTATCTCTAAGAGTATATATAAATTAATAAAAACTAGAAAAAATCTTAAAATATTATTGTTCTGGGAATGGATCTATGGGTAAACCCATTAACTAAAACCCACACACTAGAAAATACAAGGAGAAATTCTCATCAGATTTGGCAAGAGATTCTCCTATAGTGGTATTATTATAATAGTAGTACCTACCTTTGAAACCTAATTATTTTGAACCAAGATTGAAACACATTATAAATGAAACATGTAAAGGTTCAATAATGAAAATGACCGCATGAACTAAAAGAGAATTGGGTAATCATTTATAATCACTGCCCAATAGTAGCAATGTTCTGAATTGGCCACATTAAAATTACCTTTAAAATAGATTCTTATCGATACAAAATAATCATCATCCAATATTTTACTTTCATGAAATATTTTTTTATAATATATTGTGAGTAAAATAGAAGTATAAAATTATAAAGGTAATATATGTAAACCAAAATTGAAGATTAACCAAAATCAGTACAAAGAGTGGTAGATTGACCTCTAGGAACCACTAAATAGAATGATCTATATCCACCTATCTTATAAGTTTTTTCATTTATTGAACTTTTACATATGACCTAGAAGCCCATAGGTAAAATTGTTATTAGGTGATTATAGAAAAATTTACATTTTTTCATATATTTTCACAATTATTTCACACCTAAGACTAATTTACATAATATTACTACACGAATAAACTAGATTGACACTTAATATCATTTACTAATAGAATTAGCCTACATCCCCTCCCCTTTACTTGATATTTCACAACCTATCCTAGGGAAGGGTAAAAAAACTATTTATTTTTTATAGTCCAACTAGTATAACATTAATTCATATTTAATTCTTCACTATATCCTTATAACTACTGTGGAAAAGAGAATACACTGCTAACAAAAGACCAGGTAAAAGTCCCCTTTCAAAATATCGATCATTCCCAGAATCACTCATGGATAGGTATATAATATATGATTCTAACTCATTGATAATATAGTCATACTCTATTACAATTACTTCAACATTCTAGATGCAATACAATTCCATATCATTCGGTATTTTTACATCATAAGAGGAAAAAATTGAATGAAGAACACTATGAATAATTCATGCTAAATTTATCTAAGAGGTTTTTTCATGATCATTGACATCCAACCACCAATATCAGGCCCTCTTGTATTAAGGTAGTATTATTGGGATAAATTGTATCAAGAATATCATGTTGAATAAAGACCCCCCGTGACGAACCTCAACTATTTAAATTATTTTTGAGAATGCAATTTCCCCATGATAAAGGAGGATTCCAAATCTAGATTTACTTAGTGAAATATTGATGTCAAATAATAGGAAGAATAATTTTGGGCACCATATCTAAAATGGATGAATTATCAATATGAAGACCACGAGAAAATCAATAAAACATTGTGTAGTGTACTCTAAAAATATGATACACAAAAAATCTAAACAGACCAATTATAAAAACCCCCACAAAAATGAATAAAAATTAACAAGTAAATATAAAATTATCATTTTACTATCCCTAAAATCCCACAACCCCCAAAAAATAAATACAACCAATATTTAAACCTCAATCACTAAAAGAAATATACAATCAAATATCCATCCATGAATCTTAATAAATTATTAAAATTATTTATATTTCCTACAAAAATAACATAAAATATGAAATTTTTAATTATAATAATTCTAAAAAAATTCTAAATATGAAAATATTTCTACACTTAAAACATTACCAATTCAAAATCATTCTCAAATTAACAGGAAAATATTCTTTTCGAAATACATTCTGAATATGTTTTAACTAATTCAAAACAAAACTTCATTAGAAAATTATAAAAAATTATAGAAACCAATTTTATTTTATTTCATAAATCATATAAAAAATCACCTAATATTTTTTAAATCTCGACTAATTTTGAAAACAACCCTTTTTTCATTTATGAAATAAAATTTCTGTTACCCAAAATATTATTGATAGTCTATAGTAAATAGCTAAAATAATTTCAAGACACTAAAATAGAAGAATATGTAAAATTAAAACCCTAAAATAAGTGATAAAATTTATAAGTATAAACTGCATTTTTAAGCCACATTATTTAGAGGATAATGTAATGGCCATATGAAGCTAAATATAATCCAATTAGAGCGGTTCACATGGTCTATGCATGGTTTTCTAAAACATTACCAATAATCGTACAACTAAATATAATTTTAAATCATTGTTCAATTTTTATTGATTACCAAAAAATTTATAAATTCTCAAAACACTAATTAAAAACTAAACTAATGAAAATTTACTCTAAAATATATGTGGAATTTGATTGTATTAGATATATAAACATACAAGACCCACAATGTAACTCAAATTTCATCCCAAATAGGTGGTGTTCAAGAACCTACTCATAACTAACCACCTGAATTCAAATTATCCTACCTTAAATGTACCAAACACATGATAATATCAAGAATGACTCTAAAAAATTGGAATCCATTAGAACATTGTCTTTTTAACCATTTTTTGTTGAACCATCCTCAGTCATCCATAATCTGTGGACCGTTTTTGGTCATGATAATGCCTGCGATGAATTATCAAACCACCCATGTTTTAGGGAAGTGACAAGGAATTAAAATATATAAAATAGTACTTCTTTCTCCCTAATGACTAATAATAATCCGTGGACTTGGTATCCAGTGTATTGAATATCCATTATATACATTTTATTTCCACAATATAGAAAAAGAACGTTGAAATTTAACAATAGAATCCTAATAAGACATAATGGAAAAACATATCCTATTACAAAAATAATGTTAAATAAATATAAAAACACAAGAAAACATCCACAAATCAATAAATACTCACTAAAATAAAATTAGGGACAATGAAAGTTGGAATGAAATTTTTTTGATACAATAGAGGTTTCTAAAATTGTGAAATAATAATTATCTCACCCGCTATCTCTATACCTCAAATGATTAAATTCCATTGGGAACCAATAATAACTAAATTTGAACCAAAATACTATAAAATGAATCCTTTTTTATCTAATAAAAATCTAATTATGATATGTGTCATAAAAAACAAGTAGGAATAAACCACATGGTCTTTGCATACTCTATTAAAAATAGGCTAGTTTCATGATATATGAAAATATAAATAAAAATGCAATAATTTGGTATTGTATTCATAAATGGATCAAGTAAAATTACCCATTTTTTTCATTTTAAATCACCAAAAAACTTTTTATCATCCATTTTAGAAACCATTATAATGATGTGATATATAATAAATAAATATATATTTTTGAAAGGGGAGAAGAATACATATTATAAATGATTATTAGTTAAAAAATATGAAATTCTGTTGGAAATATATCTCCTGAAAAATATTTTTTTATATGAACATAGTAGATATTAAGAAAAAACATGACAAGGCTATAAAAACTCTTAAATATGACTGTCACTGGATAACAACAACCTACCCTAACAACAAAAAATTTCCATCATTGGCCTAACAATAGGTAATATCTTATAAGAAAAATTAAATCTATCTCAAGGAAACTAGTATGATCGTCATTATAGACTAGTGTATGAAGTCTAATTTCAATCTCTGCCTAGACACCCATGGTTACCTATAAATTAAAAATATAGTCGAGTAAAGCAATCATTATAAATCAGGATATGTATGTATGTAAGTATGTATGTATTTATATATGTATATGATGATATTTAGAAAACAATAAACACCCTGACCTCTAATTCCCACACAAAAAATATCCTCAATTACATTGAGAACATATTTAAAAATATTTCTAAACCACTTCCATGGGAATCCTAACATACAAGGAATAAACAACCTCTCATTTTTTGAAAAAATTCAAGGGGCATGTTTGAAGGGGTATAATATTTTGAAAACCATATCAAAAGTTCCATGTTTGAATCATGATAATTATTTATAAATTTGGGTTAATTTTTTTTCAAAAAAAAAACCTCATAATATAACTTACCCATTAAAATATCCAATCAGAAATATAAAAAACCTTGTTGTTTATGTATATTAAAAACATATTTTATACTACCAAAAAAGGTGAAACCCATTTAAATTTCATGAAATCCAATGTGAAGAAACCTTTTATTTAAAATATACTATTTAATATTATTAGATACACGAGAAAATCATAATACATGATCTAAAAAATAAGTAAATATAGTTCTAAATTGAAGGATCCATAAAATATACCACCGAAATTAATTTTTTCCTCTTTTAACAACCGCATTATTTATCTACCAGAGCACAGTCAAAGAAAAATAAAGAGATTAATAAGAACCCTAATGGGTCATAAAAAAATAAAATACCACAATTAATATCAATACACCTACAACCATAGGTCTCCATGACCAATATAGGGAAAAATGATGAAAAAGAAGAGTAAATAACGATGAAGAGTCCATGATTGATTTATCTTGAATAATCACGCTATAAAAATTATTTTTTCACTATATATTCGAAAAATAACATGTGTAAAATTAATGGTGGACATCTTAGTGTGCTTTATGAAAATTTTGAGAAAGAGGGATGTGATTTGGTGTAAATATTTATGGGGGGAGTTGTTAAATGAACTTTTTAATGAGTTGAGTACATTGCATGGTTTGGTCACATACATTTCTGAACTAATTTCCTATCACAATTTACAAAATTAAATGTATGTAACACCCTACGTATATAATAAATGTTGTTTGAATAATCATTCAATAACCATGTGATTGGCTTTGAAAATATATTAAAAGCTCGCCACATGATTGTTGCGTAGTGTGCAATAATCATTCTCAAACTCTATAACATACAATACATAACTAAAAATATAAAAATTTCAATGAAAACTAGACATATAAGAGGTAGAAACAACTAATACCCAAAAATAAATAAAATAGTATAGGAAAGTGGAGTCGAGATATGAGAATAGTATCATGAATGGGTGTGTTTTAGTTGTTTCCGTGGGAGAGGAACCACACCCTAGGAAGACATGTCATGGATGGATAACATGGGTGGATGTATTATGATGTATCCCTAAGGGTACCCATTTTATATTGGTATTGGTTTAATTGGATTCTCCTTATATGTATTTTCATCTAGATGCACCAAATATCAGAGGACTCCACCACTATACTGATTCTCGACGAAGCCCCACATTGCAACTTAGTGGTCTACACCATGGAGGGTGACCATAGGTAGATTATTTGGCTACCCATGAGGTGGAATACACCATGGTTCCTTGATTTATGGAAAAAATAGATACTAAAGGTATTCTATTAGGTTACAATCCTGGGGGTTCGACTGCATGACTGCCCTATGTGAGGGGCTTGTTTAATGACCCCACCCTTGTATTCTGGAGTTGATGTCTTATGTTAATAATTTAGAATGGGACACAAGTAATCACATCACAAGTTAACGAAAATTTTGGTTTTCTTTATGAACTAGATACATAATTTTAATCCACATTACATTTTATAACAAAAAATAAACAAATAATTTCATTAAGGCTTCCGTTATTCTCGCTTTGTGTAACCATGTATATCAGTCATAATATACACCATGGAAATCTTAAATAAAATAAAAAAATATTAAAGGGGTGAGATCAAATGCCCATTAAGGGTAAGCATACATCAAAATATATGAGTAAATATGGAATAAACAATATTTCAAGGTAAATAACTGAAACATTTTAGTTTTAAGTAATCACACTAGCTTTGAGAATTATCCATGGATATTCTAACTAATGAAATAATCACATAGAATGTTGATAACGATGGAATGAAAAATGATATACATTTATACTACCAATATCTAACTTCATTAAAGTTTCTATTATGATTTATAATCATGACATTTTAAGTCACTGGGTATAAACTCGTCTGATTTTTTTCATGTTCTATCCTGCTGTCATTTTAAAAAATCTTAGAAACTAACATAAAGGGTTTTTCACTGGCATATTTCATATCATGATACATATCTATGCATATAGGGGATATAATTTTCTCCAACCATCACTTAATAAGTCTAATTAATTCCTCATATAAAATGGGTTAAACATAATCAACATAAACATTGGTATTAAAAAATAGCATACGAAATATGAATATAATAAACAAAAACCAAGAATGGTATCTAAATAGAACACCCATAGAATAAATAATCATGAAAAAATCAATAAAAAATGGAAAATTATATCATTAAATATCATCCTAAAAGAAGAATATAATTCACCAATGGATTTTGACATATATGAAAATAATATAAATGGTTTCCTTGAAATCATATTAGGGAAATTAATCTTAAAACATACCAAAGTGTCCCATACCACTTTGAAACATTTGAATTAAAATCCACATGAATTAATTACATTAATGAAACTTAAAATATATTGATAATAAGTATTTTCCTGATTTACGATGTCAAAGGAGTAGTACAAAAAAATTAAGTGGTGAATAGGTAATATATACTAGAGAAGTAAAAGTGGGATAAGAAATCCATTACCTTGTTCTTTCATTTAGTTTAAAGTTCTTAAAAATCTGTAGTAGTGGTTTTAATAATAATATTAACATATAATATGACGATACTCATATTTATAATACCATACAAAAACTTCTTATAACATCTCATTAACCATTTTTTTATAATCCTCAATTATTTTCTCTATTTGGGGTGTTAATTGCATAGTTTTTTCTTGTATGTTTTGAGTTGTTAATTATTGATCCTATTTATTAAATCATGGTTTCAGTATCTAAAAATGTTAAAAATTATTTAAATATCATTTATATTTAGTAAATATGTATTTATAATTATCTATGATATTTGGATATCCAAATGAAATGTATCATTCAGGGAGACGGTAGGTCGTACGTATGCATGAATGCTACTTTCATTTCATTGTCATATTTAAAATATTTAAAATTAAATTAAATATATTTATATTTAAATTAAGGAATCATTTTCCTATTATATATTTCAAAAAAATTTATTTAAACAAATCCCTAACACATTACATGAATAATTCGAATGAATCACATCACTTGGAGGAGTTAGTTGTCCACAAATCCACAAATGATGTTATCGTATTCCCACTAATGGACCAGATAAAGGTATGAATTATTTAAAAATACAGAAGCATAAATAAATGAAAAATAAAATATATATCATATTAATATACTTTTTTACATCATAATGACAAAGTACAAGAGGCCGTAATGAAAAAACAATCAACTGTGTTTCCTAAGGCAATAGTTTTTGGTACACAAAACCGTAAGTTCATTACACATTAGATGGAAGTTGGTATAAGTGTAGGTTAAACCATTAAAATTAAATAATCTAGGTATATTTACTATAATTAATTTATTAACCAAACCAAACATAAAAATAATTTAATGGGGTATAAGGAATAAATAAAACAAAATCATTCATTGATGAACATTACCTCTTCTTAGGGTATCTCCTTTGATTTTCACCAAAGGACTTATTTGGTTGGATTTATTCCCAAAGGAAGGATTACATAATTAAGTTTAGGATGTTGTGGTAATATTTGAATTGGTTTTTTCTGAACTAAATATGTTTGGAAGTGTTAAAAATGATAATTAGGGGTGCCGTTTTATAAGATAGGGGAGGGGCACTTTTGTAATTTATCAAAAAAAATAGATTATAAGAAAATAAATCTCAATAAAAATTCATGAAAAAATCAATTTATTAAAATTAAAGATATGATAAGGTTTTAATATCATCAACCAAAACATGTTAAACATGATATGATGTAATCTTAAAAATTATCATTTTGATTTACCCATAGTTATGCCACTTTAATTTTAACTATGGTAAAAATGTTATTAATGTTAAGAGGATTCCATTTATACATATAAAGATTAAATTGGAACTTAAATTTTTTTTTGATATTTTTAGACCATATATCATCCAATTTTACATATTTAATGTTTTTATTATTTTGAAATAATTTTTTAAAATATTATTTCGATAAAATATCATAAGTGTTAAGTTTTACATTATTCATATCATTGACTTTATAAAAATCAATCTAATAGGCCTAATTAGAAACAATTCACGTAATACACCCCTAACATTATTTACTCACAAAAAAAATTCATGAATAACTTTAATTAATTCAAAAAATGTTTATTTTAATATTTTTAATATCATTTAATTCATTTTTTTATTAAGTAAATAATTATTGCATCATCATTGTGAAAGCAATTAATTTTATTATTTCTCAAAAAAATTAAAAATAAGTTATCATGAAAAAGATAAAAATACTTTATTTCAAAATACTATTTATATTATTATATATATTGAATATAAGATCATATAAAAATGTAATAATTATTAGAACCATTATTGATACATATTGGACTTCCCATAAAATAATATACTGAGAAATGGTTGTAGGCATCAATGTGGCACCACGATGAAATAAAATATACAAAAGGAATTTATTTTTTTACTATAACTCATCAAATAAAATTAAGACACGTTTTAGTGTAATCTTAGAACACTTATAATAATATTTTTTACCTTAACTACTTCATTTACCCCTAACTGTGGTAATTTAAAAACAATACTAATGTTATTAATCATGTTTTTATAAAAAAAGAGCTTTTTGACATAATTTTGACCCAATGATTAAAATCATGGAATCCATTTTTAAAATTTCTAAACACACCCATTTCAGTAATTAATTTAAAATTAATCATAAATATGAAATATGAAAACATGTTTTTATAGATAAAACAATTAAATGTTCACAATGTTTTTATATCAAATTTCTATGTGAAATTAATTTATATGTGAAATTATTTACAATGACCTAAATTAGGTTAAATGGTAATTTTTTTTTCTAATTATACTTTAAACCCTTTCAAAAAATTACACTATAAATAAAATGGATGAAAATTTAGTTTTCAATTAATTTACTTTTTCACTATTCATAAAAGCACGATACTTATCATAAAAAATAAAAACAATATTAATCCATGTTAAAATTTTATATTCTTATTTCAAATAAGAAGTTTATTTTCCAAAATAGGACCTATAATAGTTTAAAAAAAAATTTAAAACAATTGAACCATTAAACGGATGTAAAAAATTCTATTAAAATATATATCCTTTTAATACATAATATTGGATTTATTATAATCTTATGAATATAAAATCATTTGGATGAGTGTCAAAAAAATTAATTAAATATATAATATATAAATTCCAAAAAAAAATTATAATATCAAGACCCACTGATGTATATTATAGGTTATAATCAACATGTTAACATAAGGATATTTAATTATATATCGTTTTTCATTTAAACGTTATGGTGTATACAACATAAGATATCTAAGAAATTGAATTTAAAAAGGGGAGTCCAATGAAATATTGGGGTGTTACTTTCTCACGTCCTTCAGTAAATTACATCCTCATAATTTGAAATTTCACTTCAAAAATAAAATGATGATAATTTAAAATTTCATTATGGGAAACCCACTTCCAAAATTAGAATAAAAAACAACGGCTAATTTTGAGGAAATAAAATGAAATTTCCACCATAAAAGTAGTATTTTTATAGCATAGAAATAGTGAAAAGTGAAAAATAGTAAGTGGGATATAAATTTCTATCATGTTCTGATGGGGAGTGATAGATAACCTAATAATCATAAATTATACCTTTAAAAAACTATAAATCTGTGATGGGTTAAATGTCCATTAATTTATCAGAAAGAAAAAAAATAGATAACAATTTTTTCAAAATCCTTTTCATAAATATAAGTTATCATATTACTATATTGATAATTAAATATATAAATCTTACTTTCTCATTCCATGTAATAATGTCATCCTTTGGTTGTTCTTGGATCAATTTACACTTCATTTTGTACATCTAAAGATGGATATTAAAGAAGAATTTTTATGCCAGAGGGACATCTGAGGAATCATAAGGTCCATAGTTATTTCCTTAATACTAATAAATGTGTAATAAAAAAAATGTTATTATAATGTATCCAATAATTCATACTTTAACCTCAAATAATAACATATGATGTTAACCTTAAACCAATCTTCAAGTAGTCGCCTTAGGAATCATTCAAAATACTTCTTTCCAATTTCAAAGTCTAAACGTTAAATTTAAATATAACTTGTAACATCCCAAGTAAATATAGAATATTACATTTCCATATTTATTAATATTTTTGAATTAAATATTATCGTTACATTAAATGGGATGATTTGTTTGATGGTGAACCCGATAGGCAACAACGAGTTTATTTGAAATCTTATGTCGCACACTAATAATATAATATTATTATTTTAAATGGTAGTTAACACCCATTTGTTGTAATGGAGATAATAAATATAACTAAGTAAAATATAATTATACATATTTTTAAGTGTTTTTAAAATTATCCAATAATATTTGGAGGCTTAAAATGTGAATGAATCTAATTTTATGTTTAAATACTCTAATATTCATCAAAAGGTCAATTTACTTTCTTTTGATGGTGAACCCCCTTAAAATATATTTTTGGTCACATTTATTTGTTCTATTTGAAAAAATAATTTTTTTAGATTCGGAATATCAAAATTAACTTTGGGTAAATTTTTGGTATTTTTAGGATAAAATTCAATTTTAATGAATAGTAAAAAATAAAGTATTTTAATTCAAAAGTGTTGTTTAATATAATTTATTTATATGGTTATATTATCTTTTTAATTGGTTTTACAGTGAAATCAGATTATATTTTACAAATTAATCTACTGTTGGTTATTGGAATTAATTTCACTTTGAAATTGGACATAAATATGTATCAACCTTTTGATAGCTATTGTCTCTTAAAAACATGCTATTTCTTTTGACAACTGGAATTAATTTTAAATTCATTAATGAAAATTTAATGTTTTTAATTTGGTAAAATAGAAATCATTTTTTAATTCGGAATATCAAATATTTCTTAGGCTGAATTTTAGCTACTTTTCTGAAAAACATCAAATTTTGATGAACATTGAAACCACTTGGTAGTAGTTAGAAAAACAGAATTTTCATTAAAATGAAATTTTACTGCTTTTGTGAATTGAATTTTAAAATACCAAAATACATAGTATTTATTATTATGTAAAATGTAGTTCATTAAGATGGAAATAATTTTTGGTGAATAGTAATGTTCGACTGTTATTTACCACGGTTAAAGGTAAATAGGGTATTTTAAGGTAAAATGAATATTATAATAATACAAAATTACAGTAACACTTGTCCTAACCCTATTTTATGAGTCATGGATGTCCATAGACATAATTGGGTCGATTTTGGGACCCCATGGAACCACATGTGAGTGATAATGACACATTGTTTTAATTAACATAAATTAAAGGAAAAAATGACATAAACAAAAATCTTTTAGTAATTTAATTTTTACATGGGGTTATATAAGTTATAATTTATATAATAAATATTAATTGGAAATATAAAACGATTTTCTATATCATGGTATTTTTTTTATAATTATTAGACATCAAATGAATTAAATTATTTATGACACAATTATGATGCGGTGTTTACCTCATTAATAAATGATTAAATAAATAAGATAAAAAATATTAAAACAATATCCAAAACCTGTCCAATTATTATTGGATGATTTTATATCTAACATGAGTAATCTTATCTTCGACAATAACTAGTTCTGGACATTTAGAATCCAAATATAATTATATAATAAAATAATATCTCACACTTTCCTATAGAGCCCCTCCTCCCCCTTATAAAAATCCCTCACTTATAAGTCATTCCTCACTCCTCTCAAGCCACTTGGATCATCCAAACCCTGATCAAATAATCTATAAATACCCCTCTTCTCTTATGATATTCCTTACCTTAGGTAGAGGGCTCTTCAAGATGTCTGTTTGGTTCAAACCATATGGAGTTACCCAAATTAAAGTTAACAATTTCTCTAAACTTCTTTTATTTTATTTTACTTCTCCAACCCCCTAAACCCCTTTTATTCCTTTATTTTATAAAAGAACCAGTATCCTAAATATACTAGGTTTTTGTTATGATAATTATTTTAACTAAACTTATACACACATCCATCTAATGGGTGAAGAACAAACTGTTTCCATGGATGGAAAACTAATGCCTCACGAAATGATGATTGTTCCAAAATATCCTACCACCTCTCATGGTGGCCATTCTGATGGAACATTATTTATATGTGATATATATTATGTTTATGTTTTATCTATTCTTCTAAAATGTTTATTTACAAACATACCTTTATGCTTTCAAATATTTGTAATCATGATAATTACATTTGAGGAAGTGCGGACTACCACCCCCTCAAGGTGATAGGATTCGTTTATGACATTCATGGAACGTATAAAAGATAGAGTTAATGAAATTATGTAAAATATATATCATATTATATTATAATTTAATTATAATATATATATTTATTATTTTTTTCATTCCATTAAATATAAAATAGAAATGAAAGTACCGTTCATGCATACGTACGGCTTACTGTCTCCATGAACAGTGTGTTTCATTTCATAACTCCAAATGATATCGAATACTATAAATACATATACACTGGATATATATGATAAATATGATATATAAATCATGAATATCATTCTGGATATAATGAAATCTTGTCTTCATGGACAATTTGTAAAAATAACAAGTTCATTTTTAACTCAAATTCCGAACATCGACCAAATGTATGATATGAACTCAAATAATTAACTAATTCATATATCAAGGTAATAAGTAAAATAAAAAGGAATAATAAAGTATAAAAATTTTCTTAAATAATTATAAATTAACTTAAGTTTATTATTCAGGAAGAACACGAAACATGCGAGTCAAGTCAGACACGAGGTAAGGGGTTTCTTATCTCACTTTTAATTCCGTGGGATTTCCCTTGTTTTGCACTTGTTTATTGCATGTGGTGTGTTGTGTACTGCCATTTGATATATATTTTCATGATTATATTTATATTATTTCTATTATATGATTAATTTGGGATTATTTACTTTTTTTCATATGACTCGATTGACTACAATGTTGTAGTGGATTTTCATCATACTTTTTATTCATGTGAGATTCATGCTATAATTGCCACTATTTCCTTTTTTTTGGTAAATGTAGTGCCCATGATTGTATTATTTGTATAATATACTCTATTTTATGGGTATTTACATATTAATTGTGTGATACCTCTTTCATGGGGTGTATATTTCAAAGGTTTCCAAATCATTAAGGGATCCTTTCACCCACCTATTTTTAAAAGTCTTCTTTTTGTTATTTATTTTAATTTACATATTTTTATATTTTGATATGTTCTTATATATCCTCATTGCTATAAATTTTATGTCCAAGTGATGATATACCTTTTTTATCTCTAATCATCTCATTTTCTTAATTTTAATGTGATGATGTTTGGTTGTCGAGTTTCTTTAAGGGAACTTCTTAACCCAATTTGAATTCTTTGGGATAAACTTCTACTTATTTATTATGTCATAATATGAATATGTGTTAATGAAATATGATTGTTTTACACTGAATATCCAATTATATTGATTGTATTTATATTTTTCACACATAATTATGTAATTTATTTATCCTTAATCAATGGACATCATTTTTATAAGGATTTCGTCTCAATTTACATTCCATTGAGACTTCATTGTTGTTATGTGCCAATTCACTTTTATATGGTGTATATGATGTCCTTTGAAATTTTATATCATGAATACCTTTTCTCATGATATTATAATGTTTTTAGTAAATATTATTCCTTAATTATTTTAATTCATGCATCTCTCATTTGGTTAGGAACTCTTTAAATAAAATATTGTTTTAAAAATTTATTCTTCTAAATCTTTCTGATTAGTGTCCATGTTTTCAAATGGTTTTTAGAATTTATTTATATGGACGTTAATGTTTCCAAATTCTAAATACATTAAAATATTTAATGTGGTATGGGAATATTTGATTCAAAAATCTCTTTATTAAATGTTTTAAATGGTTTTGAAAGTGGTTTGATAAAGAGTTGATAATGTCAATATCTTGAAAAGATATATTGTTATTGAAATGTGGAAATACTATATTTAAATTATACTTGTTAATTTTTTATGTTTATGTTATGGTGTTTTGTTTTAATAAACTAACACATTGGA